>OX459100.1:16572240-17091011 GCA_949775045.1 Metridium senile | reverse complement strand
TTATTGTTTTATTGTTTTTGTTGTTGTATTTGCCGCTGCGGTTGAGGATGATATTTTTACTAATTTGTTAATCCCAATAACACCCTGGATATATATAGTATTTCACTTTCAATAATCTTCCAACCTCTTACATCATTCCCTTAATACTCACCAGCTGAGCGTCAAAGGTTCTTCACAAAAAGATTCAAACTCCTTACATCGACCGACCAAACAAGGCCACCTCGATAAACTAAGTGGAGGCAAACACAAGGCACCAAAGTGGGACAACAGATACTTCGAACTCGCAGAGGGAGGTCACCTACACTACTACAAGAAAGCAGAAGGAAAACTCAATATACTGCAAAAACAGTTCACTTGAATCAAGTGCCAATTACTTCAAGTTGGGTCCATGGGTTAAGTATTATAGTTTCACTTAAGATCAGTATCAAAACTTACTTATTACAAACGTCCAAGTTCACTTTTTTAAAGAAACGAATCACTGAAAATTAGTGAGAACATCACTTCGATCAAGTACAACTGCTACTGATCTTAAGTTGGGATTTACTACTTACCCAGTGGACCTAAGTTCCGGAGGAGGGGGGGACTTCCTTAGAAAATGAATAGGGGTGCTCGACGGACGGTTTTGAAAATAACCCTAAAAGGTAATCATAAATTAACTCAGATAGTGATTTCAGACCCTAAAAGGTACGACCACATTAATAAATTTTTCAATATGTATAATCTTAAGTTCGAAAACCTAAAAGGTACGATGCCAGTTCGAAATCCTAAAAGGTCCATCGAGCACCCCTATCCATTTTCTTAACAGTCCCCCCCCCCCCCCCCCCCCCCGGGCCTAAGTTTAAGTACTGATGGACGAACAAGACCCGACTATTATTCGTATAAAGACAGACGATAGAGAGTGGTGCCTTCGAGCTGTGGATACAGACGAGGCAAAGGAGTGGAGGGATAGTTTAGTGTTTTATTCCAGCAAGAAAACGAACTCTGTAGAATAATGGTTTGCACATGGTTAATTAGAAAGATTAGTGGTTCTACATAATTGGAGTGGTTAGAATAGAGTGGTTAATTTGAATGAATTTGAATTGGAGTGGTTGAATTGATTCACTTGGATTAGAGTGGTTGCTGAAACTCCACACTGGATTGTGTGTTGGAATATTGACTTTCATTTAAGTGGCTGAATTAGAGAATTTTTGCAGAAGTGGTTTCACAAGTTAACGAAAACCACTCTAACCTGACTATTACACTCTAATAAGTACACTTTGCAATGAAAACCACTCTAATCTGCGTGATAACCTATATTACACTCTAATAAGTACACTTTTATTAATGAAAACCACTCTAATCTGTCTATTACACTATAATAAGTACACTCTTTGTAATGAAAACCACTCTAATCTGTCTATTACACTATAATAAGTACACTCTTTGTAATGAAAACCACTCTAATCTGTCTATTACACTATAATAAGTACACTCTTTGTAATGAAAACCACTCTAATCTGTCTATTACACTATAAAAAGTACACTCTTTGTAATGAAAACCACTCTAATCTGTCTATTACACTATAATAAGTACACTCTTTGTAATGAAAACCACTCTAATCTGTCTATTACACTATAATAAGTACACTCTTTGTAATGAAAACCACTCTAATCTGTCTATTACACTATAAAAAGTACACTCTTTGTAATGAAAACCACTCTAATCTGTCTATTACACTATAATAAGTATACTCTTTGTAATGAAAACCACTCTAATCTGTCTATTACACTATAATAAGTATACTCTTTGTAATGAAAACCACTCTAATCTGTCTATTACACTATAATAAGTACACTCTTTGTAATGAAAACCACTCTAATCTGTCTATTACACTATAATAAGTACACTCTTTGTAATGAAAACCACTCTAATCTGTCTATTACACTATAATAAGTACACTCTTTGTAATGAAAACCACTCTAATCTGTCTATTACACTATAATAAGTATACTCTTTGTAATGAAAACCACTCTAATCTGTCTATTACACTATAATAAGTATACTCTTTGTAATGAAAACCACTCTAATCTGTCTATTACACTATAATAAGTACACTCTTTGTAATGAAAACCACTCTAATCTGTCTATTACACTATAATAAGTACACTCTTTGTAATGAAAACCACTCTAATCTGTCTATTACACTATAATAAGTACACTCTTTGTAATGAAAACCACTCTAATCTGTCTATTACACTATAATAAGTATACTCTTTGTAATGAAAACCACTCTAATATGTCTATTACACTATAATAAGTACACTCTTTGTAATGAAAACCACTCTAATCTGTCTATTACACTATAATAAGTATACTCTTTGTAATGAAAACCACTCTAATCTCTATTACACTATAATAAGTACACTTTTTGTAATGAAAACCACTCTAATCTCACTATCACACTCTAAAAAGTATACCTTTCTATATCTTTCGTGGTTTCGTGCAAATATCTCATCAAAAATTAAAGCGGATTTATTATAGGAACATAATTGAGAATTATATGGTGTGTAAGCGATAAATAATTAATCGTCCATATTGTGAACATTATTCAGGATAATTTCATCGTTCATATGGTCAATAAACAGATTTGACAATTGAAATAGTATGTTGTTTTTCCATTACGATTATCATTATTATTGTCATAGGAGGGTCCTGAAGGGGTAAAATGGGAGCTGGGATTGGCCTTATTTTTGACTGGGAAAATGGGATTGGATGCACTGGGACTGGGATTTACAAATAAAAGAACAATAGAAAATTAGAATGGAAATGAAAACTTGAGCAAAACGGATGGGATTACTGGATTTTTGACTGGGATTTGGTCCAAATATAAACTGGGAAATGAGATTCAGACCCCTCCCCCCCTTTCAGGACCCTCTTATAGCCATTATTATCATCTTTGATATCATTACTATTGTTATCATTAATTAATATCATTAATATTTTCGTCATCAGCATCATTATTATTAATACAATAATAATGATTATTATGATAAGCAGTATTTTTTTATATTGATTAATGAACATAAAAAAGAAGACAACAATTACAAAGAAAAGAGTATAAAGGAAAAAAATACATTCCCAGCGTGAGAATCGAACTGCTAGCCATAATATCGCATATAGTTTAGCACCTCACTACTGGAAATAAAAAAAGAGGGGAAAATGGGACGATTCCTAAGAGACATTCTATGAAGCTGAAGCAAGGAATCGATTTAACGTGTATAGGATGAAGATTTCGGCCCCATCCGCGTTATCACGACAGAAAACCAAACTCGCGCTAGTCAAAAGACCAGTGAGGGAGGAGGAAACCAGCCCCTAGACGTTTATACACGGTTAACTTCTTTGCTCTAACTAAACAATTAACTATTAATTTATATAAAATCGAAAAACTTCTAGTCTATTCGGCGAATGTTTATCGTTATGCTTATAGTATTGTTTTTATTCCCGTGGGATAGTCTATTCAATTGATTAACCAATCAGATCATCATATTCAATTCCCATTTGAAAATAACGCACCATGATATGGCGCTAACGAGTTACTAATTATTATTTTGAAAGTCAAATTTGGCTTCTTTTCACCAAGTTTGATGGACGACGAAGCGATCAAAGTAAGTTAAATTTATACCACCAAAATGCCTAATCACTACGCTCTTAATTAGCGTTATATTTAAGCTATGAGTAGCGCGTCGGTCCACTGAAAGAAATCGTTATTTTTACGCGAAGTATGACGGACAAGAACGATAATTTCCTAGTTACAATTAATTATTGATATAACAAAAACAAACAAACTTTACATGCATGCGCTAGAGATTATGGGAAACCACAGGAATCCCAATAGTTTATCAGGGGAGCCTGAGTCTAGGTTTACCTTCTCTATCTATGGGTCTATCGCTGTGTCGAGATTACACATGACGTAAAGCCACAGGTAAACCACCTATCAATTACTACTCTATGACGTAGCCTGAGTAAAAGCACGAAGTGCGTCTAGTTATAGCTGAGTAATAGCATTTGTATATATGCACGAGAAATTATAGAAAATCTCGCGCGGTGATATATAAGCTCAGAAATGTACACTATTACTCGATAATCACCTACAGCGTTTCGCACGCTTTTAAAAATAAGAAATTAACAGGTTTTTTTCAAAAAAAAAAAAAGGCTTAAATTGTTTTTTATATGAAAAATGATCGATCACTTATGTATTTTCATACACTAAACAATGTCCACCTCAGATTGCACGAAAATCATCATTTTCCTGACCGATCGAATTTCACTTACAGGTATTCCAGATCTGCAGTCTGTAACATACAAAACATAAAACTTTAAAATGCTTGACTTTAGAATTGCTGAAAAATGTCATCCACAACTTACACAAATCGTCTTGCCGAAAATGGGATTTTTATTCTATTTACAGGTATTACAGATCTGCTGTTGGACATCAAAAGCAGAAAATAAGCAACATTACAGAGATGATGCGAATTACGGTAACTTACTGACAAAAATCATCCACAACTTACGTGAGTGATTGTACTGAAAATGGGATTTTTTATTCTACTTACAGGTATTACAGATCTGCAGTTAGACATCGAAACAGGGAATAAGCAACACTATACAGAGATGATGCGAATTACGGTAACTTAGGGATGGACCATTTGACTTTTGAGGGGGGGGGGGGGGGGGGGTGCCCGCTTCCATTAGCACGAAATTTATTTGATAAAAATGCAAAGATTTGAGTGGCGATTTTGGCTTGCAGGAAATTTTTTTTCAAAATCATCCACCTCCCCCCCCCCCCCCTCAAAAGTCAAATGGTCCACCCCTTACTGACGAAAATCATTCACATCTTACGTGAATGATTGTATACATACATACTGATTAAATTACACAAATAATTATGTCGAAAATTGAGGTAAATGTGTTTGAGTCTCTGAGCTGTCTCGTTATAGTGGTAGCAGATGATACAAGACACCTCGTTGTTATAGGCAAAATATTTGCAGTTCATGAAATTAGAATCAGTTGTAAGCGTTAAATCAAGAATTATTGAAATATTGTTTGTTAATTTAATTTTAATCATGTGTTATTTGAAAAATAAAATATTGAGTAAAAAATTGATATTGTGTGTTCAGTTGTAGTGTGGGTTGATTGGATAAAATTGAACTGATCGATCAGTTTGGTTGTGAAATAGAATACACATATATATATGAAGGTCTAGAGAGAAATAATCGCGCGTCTGTGCGCGCTACTAGGGCCCGGTCCATTTACCACGTGATAAGTTGACACGGTTTGCACGTGCAAGACAAGTCATAAGGAAGTGCTGCAAAAATGGCTTTATTTTTCACTTTTTAAAGCGAAAATCAAACTAAATACTAGCAAATACAGTAGCTAAGTGTCTTATGAACGTTTTGGAGCCACAAAGGTAAGAAAAACGAACAAATTGGCATGTTTTGAGCCATGTTTTGTGTCGCGGTTGTTGTGGTTGTATTCTGCTGATATTACGTGATTTCTGCAACATTTTAGCATTCAAATGGCTTCCTAAATTGTTTTCCTTGTTTATTACTTGTTCTTTTGGGTCTAGAGATGTTGTATGGTGATCTTTAGAGCAGTCAGTGTTGTAAACCTGTACATGTGTTTGTACACTGTAAAAAGAAAGGAGTCGTTTCGACTCCTTCAAAAGAGTCGTTTTTTTGACCCTGTAACGACACCTTCAAAAGGGTCGTTTTGACCCTTTATATTAACGAGTCTTCTAAGGAGTCGTTTTGACTCTTTTGAAGAGTCGTTATTTCGACTCTAAAGGAGTCATTATGACCCTTCGAAAGAGAGTCTTTTTGACACCGTAGAGTTGTTTTGACCCCTTGAAGGATGATAAAACCGACACCGCAAAGAGTCATTTTGACTCTTCAAAGTGTTATAATTTTGACTCTAGAAAGGGTTATTTTGATCCCTGAAAGGGTGATAAAACCGACACCGCAAAGAGTCAATTTGACCCTTACAAGTGTTATAATTTTGACTCTAGAAAGAGTTGTTTTGACCCCTTGAAGGGTGATTAAACCGACACCGCAAAGAGTCATTTTGACCCTTACAAGTGTTATAATTTTGACTCTAGAAAGAGTTGTTTTGAACCCTTAAAAGGTGACAAAACCGACACCCCAAAGAGCCATTTTGACTTTTCAAAGTGTTATAATTTTGACTCCCAGAACTAAATATTTTGATACTTCAAAGAGCGACTCACTCGACCCTTATTAAAGAAATGATTAAATACCAGAATGATGTTCACAATAAGTTTATTGAAGCAATGTTTGAATGGAAATTAAGATATCAACCACATATATGGACAATCACATGCTTATACCAATTATTCAATAGTTTCGCACAAACAAGCCAGAAAGAAAACATTGTATAACTATTTTATCCCACATCATATATAATAAAATATTATAGAAAATACCTATTTGTGGGCGAGTGTATAAAAATGTAAAAAGACACTAATATGACTATAAAAAAATGACTCAAGTTGAATTGCATGCAATATAATTGAAGTGTTATTATATTATCTCCCTTTCGGCTTCTGTGGAATATCTTGTATTTAATGTAATAAGAGTACAGATGTCTTTTACAAACTCATTTCTTTGGCTCTGGTTGAAGGTTTTCAAAACAATACCTGCTTCAACGTTGACTGAAAACTAAGACAAAACAAAACATATTAATATTAATTCTATGAATAAATGTTCAATTTGGGACCAATTTGTTTTTGCTGACTTTTTTTAATGTTTTTAACTAAAAATAAAACATTTTGATGTGAAATGTCAGCTAGAATGTCAACAAACTTAACTCAAATGCTTTTTTGTAAAGGCAAACAGTACAATTATATAATCATTGTTATTTACAGCAGTTTTCAGTCACACGTGCACCACTCGCATGAAAAGCACTGCTATAAAACGTGAAGTTGGTGGACGTCAATCAAACTGTGTTTACAAAATGCATGGTGTTTTTTATTTAAGTCGGGCTGCGAAACATGTCTGCATCTGTGAAAATCCTCTTTGTCAGATTCAAGCATGTTATGGAACCTAACTGAAGTAACAAACACTGTGCAACTTGTAAACACAGTTTGATTGACGACCACCAACTACATGTTTTAAAGCGGTGCTTTTTATGTGAGTAGTACATGTGACTGAGAACTGCTGTAACAATTATTCGCCAAAGGCGAAGTGATGGTTGGTGAATATTTACCGAGCGACAAATCTTCTACATGTAGCTGCGAGGTAAATATTCACCGATCATCACTTCGCCTGAGGAAACAATCATTGAAAGTGAAAATATTTTATTTTTTAAAAGCGTGATCGTCATGCGTAAAAATTGTAAACATTGTCTCCATAATGCCGAAAAAAAAAAAAAAAACGTGAAAACTTACTATGATACCTTTAAATAGCTTGAAATCAAACTTTGTAGCTTCTTTAGTCGATTTTGGGACAGCATTTTATTTAAAGTTTTCAATTTCATCTTCACTAACAGTGACAAAGCGACTACTGGAAGCCATTTTGTCTGAAAAGGTGATTATTTTGTATAATCACCTTTGTATTTATACTAAATATAATTATTTAATAAATAATTAGTTAGCAGATTACTAACCTTAGATGGAATTGAAATGTTTCAGCCCAATTATGTGGCACATTTTTCTCCATTGTCCTGCCTCTCTTAGTTGGCTTACTTGCACTAGCAGGGCTCTGGCCAATAAAATGTAAAAATTGGAAAAACAATTGGTTATTAATTGCAATATGGAATTTATCTTTAAGTGTTCAAATTTGATTTTGTATGTGTGAGATAAATTAGTGTTCATTATATTATTATATGATACTGATAATGTAATGAAATGTGTAGCACCATAAATAATGTTGACATTACTTTACTGATGTTTCAAGCGCTTCATATTTATATTTAGTATCTATTTTAGTCTATTAACTCTTTTGCTCCAACGAAGGCCTAAAGCTCTAAACGTCAGTAAAGTTAATTAAGTCAACATTTTTTACAGTGTTACAAATTTCATTACATTATCTATCGTGTATATCAAACACTGACGCAGTCTACACTAGTTTACTCGCTAGTTTCCATTTATATTATTATATGTTTATTATGCACATTTGATCGTATTTCAAATGTTTAAATGTGCAATAATTAAAAGTATTAAACTATATAATATCATGTAAACAAAAATTATTTTAAAACCAATATTTTCACATGAAAAACTTATTTATTATTTCTTAGTTGAAAATATGATTGCAAACTAGAAACTGACAGTTATAAAAACTTTTTTTATTCAACTAAAATAGCAACTACATTTACAAAGCTACATCAATTATTGCTATAAGATTACAGATGTTTGGCGTCACCAAATAAGCAAATGAATTTATAATTGTGCTTATCATACAGGTTTCTGATTATATTCATATACTTAATAAAAAATAATAATAACAAAGTTCATTTGGATTTGGCTGCCTCCACTAATCATTATGTTCAAAAGTTTTGGCAATGTAATCCTACATTGTATATCTTGGATTACTTAATTATATTATACACACATTTCTGACATTTCTAAAAGTTTGTGTGACTCTACACTTTTAACAATTTTGCCCAACATAAAACCAAAAGAGAAAAACATCACTTGCTTTAGAGTGTGGAAAAATCCCCATGTACACCTCAGGTGCTTTCTCTAAGTTATTTTCTCTTTAATTTCTGTTTTTTCGTTTCTGACGTTTGTCAAACTTTCCAGTTGTATGCTTATTCACAAATAACTATAGAAAGCAAAATATAATCTTAGAGCAGTACTTTTTAATGATCAGGTATTTTAATATTTGAATCCTTTAATTGGCTTGTACAATTGCCATAAGTATCTAGTGTTACCATAAGCCTCCATTTACACTAACAGTAAACATGCTATGGCGTTAGCCCCACTCCAATTTGATTAACTTGCAATCAATAATGAAGCATCTAACTTTACCATACACCCCCATTCATGTTAGCTGTAAATATGCAGATGGCACTAGCCCCACTTAAGTCAATTGACATGCCAACACAAGAAAGGCAAATACTAAAAACAAAATAGAGTCCTTTTGATAAAAATTGTAACATTGCGATATTTTTTATGAATATAAAATGGCACTTGTGTCTACATTGCTTTTATCAAATGATTTTTAGCTTCTTTAAAAAACATGTCTCTGTCCTCTCATATAAACATGGTAGCATCAAAACGTATAGCATAGTATCTCGAAAACTGTTTGTTATTTCCAAGGGAGAACGCCATTGTATGCCATATTTTTCTTGTAGATGTTTGCAGAAACCCACCGATTTGCTTGACCGTTAGTTTGGCGGGCTTTTCAGTACTCATTTCACGGTTTAATTAAATACACTCTATTAAGATCATAGGTTATAAAACGGAGACACTTTTCACTTAGCAATCTTAAGTTTAGAACAAATTCTGTCTTGTGAAATAAGGTTTAAAACAAGCCAAGAATCATATTTGTAGCTTATATTATAGAGAGAGTTAGTAAGCTTATATTTCGACAAGATGACCGCTTCGACTTATCCAAACAATTCTTTTGCTTGGAGTTTATTTCTTCTTTAAGTAGTCAAGGAAATCATTTCGCTTTACAAAACGCTTTTAATGGTTTTAAAACAAGCCATTATTAAAATCATATCTGTAGCTAATAGTATAAATTGAGAATCAAAGTGTTCTTACCTGGATACTTTAAACGGCAATAAAGACAGCAAGTCATTCTCTTTAACTCGTCAAATATAGCACAAGTTCTTCCTGAATGATATACAAACACTTGGGTTCCGTGCATAAGCGATTCTAACCGGGTAAAGGTCCATTTTTGTGATTGAAAACAGTCACCAACGCCACAAAGACAAACGGGCGCCAAAACTTTCAAACGGTATGTAATCCGTGGTTTGCAAAGCACCTTGGGCCGGGGATAAACATCCCCGGCCCATGCCCCTCTACGCGCGAGCGTTGTAACACTTAGCAGCTTAGCAAGACTAGCAAATTTTCAATAAACGTTGCAATAACTTTGCACTATGGGCAAAGTTAATTTTTATTTTATATTTTCAAACGTAATTCAAATATTGTGAATGAAATTCACTCCATATTTGCTAGGCTTAATAAACTATAAGCAAATGCGTTTTTTCGTGTAGTGCATGGTACGTTATAGGCCTTATGACAACTGTATCATTTGTGTTCCTTTTATACCGAAAAACATGTTATCGAACTACAAAAATATATCAAAATAGATGTTGAAAATACAACACTTCAGAAGGGTCAAATTGACTCTAATAAAGTGTAATTCGACTCTTAGAATAGCTTATTGACTCTTTGGAAGAGTCAAACGACACTACTATAGTTCTTAGAAGAGCTTATTGACTCTTTGCAAGGGTCAAACGACACTACTATGGTGTTATTTTGACTCTTTGTAGGAGTCAAACGACACTACTATAGTTCTTAGAAGAGCTTATTGACTCTTTGCAAGGGTCAAACGACACTACTATGGTGTTATTTTGACTCTTTGTAGGAGTCAAAATGACTCCTGGAGCCAAAATGACTCTTCAAAGGGGTCAAAACGACTTTTATTTTTAAGAGTCGTTTTGACTCCTAAGGGCCAAAACGACTCCTTTGTTTTTACAGTGTATGGCTTCCCACAATAGCCGATAGACGGTCTATTGTCTTGATTTCTGCGACATTTTAACATTCAAATCAGTGGCTTCCTAAATTGCTTTCCTTGCCTATTACTTGCTCTTCTGGGTCAATAGATGTTGTATGGTGATGTTTAGGACAGTCAGTGTTGTAAAACTTTCTTTATATGGCTTCCAAGAAGGACCAATAGACAGTCTATTGCCTTGACACTTATTGTTACAATTATAAGTCGGAACGTTGAACACGAAAACTACTGCCAAATGTTAGCCTTGCGTTCCTATTTGATTATTGTAACCATGAATTAAATGCATTGTTATTGCTTGTTACAGATATTGAAGATGTACACTGTGTGTCATACACCAGACTTGCAGTTGTAGTACGAAAATGACAGCACAACCTATACAAAACGATAACCCATGCAAAATGATAACCCATGCAGAATGACAACCCATATAGTATATCATATATATCAATATACTATATACAATATGAGTGGCCGATCTGTATGGGATATACAGTGGCGAGTGGAAGAAATATTAAAGAACTAATGTTGGAGTTTCATATTAAAGTACTATACAATATTCATGTCCCGGGGGGGGGGGGTACTCCCCTATATTTGCTATACGGGTATGTGCCACCCGATAGGGTATGGTTTTTTGGCTTTTAGGTCTGGGGTAGGGTATCAGTTTTTTACAATTTTTCTGGGGTAGGGTAAGGTTTTTGTCTGGAATAGGGTATCTTTTTGACATTTTGTCTGTTGTTTTAGCCTGCTAGGCTACGTTTTCTGCCGGCACAAAAAACAATTTAAATTCAATTAAACAATTAACAATATAACCGTTTTTTGCGTTTTCTTAGTCTGGGATAGGGTGTACAATTCATAGGTTTAGTCTGGGGTAGGGTATGTGAAATCAAAATTCTAGGTCTGGGATAGGGTCAGGGTTTTGAGGCCGCGGTGGTACACCCCCACCCAAGTTGGGGTGGTAGTACCCCCCAGGATTCATGTCCGATATGTATGAGATATACTATATCTCATACAGATCCGACATGAATATTGTATAGTACTTTAATATGAAACTCCAACATTAGTTCTTTAATATTTTACTAAAATTGTCAAGATAAAAGTAAATCTGGCTGAGAAAATTCAAATTAAATCAGGACGAATCTGTATGGGATATACAACCTCGATCATCCTTCACGGATGTGAATTCTTTTTTCAATTTCTCATGAATTATTAATGAGTTGTATAAGTATTTATGCACAATGTCATATCACATTACCATGCCCTCTTCCAGCCTCTCCATATTCACACAACACCCACACAATATTGTTGTTTATATTTTTATTCAATATTTCTTCAGTTTATGAGCATATTTTAACCATTATCTTTATTATTTTCAACAGCTTGACAGAAATATCGCAACTAATGTTATGGTCAAGCAAGTGGCTGTTCACAATGTGACAGACTTGTAAGTAACACTTGTACATTCTTGTTACAACGATTATCATCGAAGTGTGACTTTGAAAACTGCCCTGACTTGGTACCACATTTTTCACAGCCATACTTCAAAGATAATGATAATAATAGTTTCTCATGTATGTACATCATGACGAGCCCCCACCCCTTCAATTCTGTTTTGCACTTTGTAGGCGTAAAACCTTTGAGAAAACATTTCGCTTGGTACATTTTTTCTTATTTCAAAACATTTCTCTCTAATTTTCATGCGAATGAAATGAAATAAGAACGCTGGAAAACTGTATCGTTTTAGAATTTTGATTTTTGCAGTTAGAGGGCTATAAATTGATGTTGAAAAATTGAGTAAATCCTGCTACGTCATTATGACGTCACAAATATCTTTAAAGATATGTTATGCAGCCCCTTTCTGGGATATCGATGATTTTATAAGCTATACTTACTGAAAATTGACTTTTGAATGAGATACTGTTAGAATTTTTGTTTTTGATTATAAATAACAATATTTTATTATTTTCTGTGACGTCATATTAGATGACATCATCAAAATCATAAAACCCCTCATATCTCCAGTTCCAGTTACCAAAAATGGATGAAATTTTCAACGTGTTTAAAATCTCATAGGTTTATAAAATATAGTCTTAAATCGTATCTAGCGGTAAAATTGACTACTAGCTGTAACATTTTATTATGACGTCACAATGATATGAAAACATTCCAATAATTTCTCAAACATTTTCACTACCTCAATATTACAACTACTGAAAATTTCAGAACACAAAGACGATAATTTATTGAAATATTCGTAAATAATGGAAAATTGCGACATTTCAGAGTGCCGTTTTGGGGGCCGTTTGTGCCCGCCGTGAATGAATAAAATTAATCACAAAATTAATATAAAATGTTTTTACAAATTAGTAGGATAGAGATAATCAGAATTTAAGGATGTAGTAATAACTACTAAGTTTCGGCCAGACTGTCCAACAAAACAATTATTTCGCCGGTTGATGGCCTTAATTGCCAGTAGGAGAGATTGAAGTAATTTTTACTGCTAGGCCTATTAACAAATATTTTCTGAAACTTAGAAACATCAAATTGCAACATCTTATCGATTAAAAAACATCACTTGCAATATGGTTTCCCTATGACAACTTCTGACGCAAAAATAATTAGCGTTAATTGTACTGACTTTCGAATATATAGCCAATTCAATTAACCTTGTCGCTGAAACAATTAATCTTGAGAGCGAAAGTGGTCATGGGATTTTAAAATTTCATGAGTTTTCAAGCTTCCTAAACTGTAATTTGTGTTTTTGTTTCCACTGAGGAACACTTGCAAATACATGTTGAATGTTTTACACGCTTTGCACGCCTCATTCGCCTCGTTAAAAGATATCCCACGATCCCTTTCAGTCTGACGATTAGGCTTTAGGCATTATAAATCAGCGACAAAGTTAATTGAATTTATCATCACGCTTAATAAGCTTTTGATTCACCAATTAAGTGGCTGGAAAAAAACCGCTTTATATAAAATCGTTGTGGAGGACGTAGCCCATTCCGTGTACTTATAATAATTAATAATAACAATTTTAATACTTATAATGCGCAAAATACGGGAATAATATTATCTAATGCGCATTACGGTTACAAATAGTATAAAATAAAACATTGTGTGCATATTGAATAAAATGGTTAAAATCTATAAAATCACTATTTAAAATAAATTAAATAATATACGAAACACTTGGATAGCGTGGGCTTTAATTTCTAACTTTATTGTTAAATTAACCGCTTTCTTGGGTGTTTCTATAGATGACCCGATAATTAACAAATTCATGATTCCGATAAATGAAACGCAAGCCTAAAACATGGACTGACCCACCAGTAAATTAATGAGATGTATAATTTTACAATCATTTATTGCTTGAATGTTAAAAAGGTATCAACACCAAAACCAAAATCATGTCGTATTTCAAGACACACTCTTAATAAAATGTAATCTTGTTCTGTTCTTGATTGTTGCTTCAACACCTCTAAAACATGATGTGCTTTTTGAGCTTTGGCATGGGTAAATACTTACAAGGATTTTCCTCTTGGCGGGACCTACGGAATTTAAAAGAATGTTGAATATGTAGAAGTGTATTGCTCTAATGGAAAATGCAAATTGAAATTTACAACTATCAAAAGAAAATAAATCAAACTTTTTCTGACTAATAAATAGTTCCTAGCTTTTAAGTTGAGCTGATCGATTTTACTTCTCACCTAATGTTGAATCCTTACTCCGCTCTAATTGAGCTAAAACTCGGTCACAGACTAGGATACAGTTATACACAACTATCTAGATCAAAAAAATTAAAAGGATACTTAATCAACTGTCTCACGATTGAGGTCATTGGTAGAAATACCGCGACGTTTCGACTGCAATCTGCTAGTCTTCATCAGGCGATAGTGTAGACTGGATGATAGTTGTCTTATATACTTTTCGTCGGATTATCGGCGCTGTGATTGGCTGATGCATGATGTCCCAGCATGCTTCTTGATTGTTGGCATCCACGCTTCCGGTAGATAGATGCCGCAATCCCTATTGATGCTGTTAGGGTGTAGTCGGATCTGAATGGCAGCCTTGACTCTGTGTGTGTGCCAATGTACGTCTTGGTCGATGTATTTGACGTCTTTCCAGCTCAGGTTGTGTCCGGTCTTGTGGGCATGTTCGGTTACGGCTGAGGTCTCGGTACGGGCCAGTCTTACATCTCTTTGGTGTTCTTTCAGTCTTTCATTCACGGGTCTTCCAGTTTCTCCGATGTAAACTTTGTCGCATTCACTGCATTGAATCCTGTAGACTATGCTGTCTTTCCTTTCAAATGGTATTGGGTACAATTGATTAAGTATCCTTTTAATTTCACATTCCACGATGAATAACCTATTTCCTTCTATCAAAAAAATTATTTATTATTGTATATTGGAGGCACAGCGAAAGGATATTTCGCGTCTCCATACATTTACTGTAAAAGTGACAAGCTTGGGCTCCCTGTGGTCCATTGTTGTTAATATCCTTTGCACAAATCGTACAAGGAAAATGGGATAGAGGAGTTCATATAGGCAGGGCTGTCAACCCCGGACGATTTCAAATCTGGAGATTGAGATAATTGAGAAAACTTCCACCATTTTGTTCAATAATCTCCGAATTTCCACCATTTTGTTTGTCTCTTCAAAGTTCCGAACCAAAAATAAAAAAAGGGCCTCTAGCTGTACATATATTCTAATCAAATTTATTGATTTTACCAATTATCCGGGAGATTTGATGTCCAAATCTTTGAAACCGGGAGAAACGATCCAAAATCTTGAGAATTTTACTGATAATCCGGGAGATTTGACGCCGAAATCTTGAGACCGGGAAAACGATCCGAAATCTGGAGACTCCCAGATTATCTGGGAGAGTTGACAGCCCTGTATAGGTATCTGGAGAGATCAAAGACCAGTGGGATATACTAGTACAAATTGTTTAATGCAGGTATGATTGTTGATACCCCATATAAAACTATTTAAATATGTCACTGAATAATGTGCAACAAAACATGACGAAGTGCATATATATGTCTTCACAGAATTATCTGCTTAAAATCAATTTAATTATCCTTGAAATTAATTAAGACACGTTGAGCATAATATAGACTCAATTAAAGCTACGTTATTATAGAAGCCAGTCGAGCTACACTTAAGTACTACAGAGCTTTCAGCACATCTGCACCAAGACTATGGAACTCACTACCGGATAATCTGAGAAGCTACACTGACAAAGATATTCAAACTTTCAAACGCGAGCTGATCAAGACGCATTTATTTCAGAAAGCCTTTACTTGACTTATTGACATTTATTTGTCCTTTTATTTCAAGTTCTTTTTTTGATGTAAAGCGCCTATTATTGGGCTAAATGGAATAGGCACTAAAAAAATAAGTATCATAAATCTTCTCGAATTTTGTGATTCTGATGAAGTAGGGTCGAGCAAACCCGTCATATAAGTTAAGGTTATAATAAGTGCCTGCAATTTTTTTTATATGGTAATTTAAGACATAGCTAGATTGAGTTGACTATTTGGTCATTTTTGACATTTCCAAAGTGAACATTCGATATTACAGTAAATTCAAAGTTGACAATTTTTGCTCCGAAACATATTGTTGCCATGGCAATAGCTTAAAAAACGGTTTTCTGTTTCATTAAAAATTAGGTATATTTTTGCTGATTTTTAAGGCAAAATAAATATTCTTAGGGGGGTGGTCTAACTTCCCACCAAAGTGACAGATCCAATTGAGTTTCTGAGATAATAAATAACTTACTAGGACCTTATAGTTACAATTGTACCAAATTTGAACAAAATTGATGAACCCCCATCTATTATATGACTGGTTAATTTCGTGCAATCTGATTGGCTCCCGCGTGGGTCTGTATTTTGCATATCACGGACCACGGACCACAGGCTATATTTTTTATCTGCCGGACCTCACTGTGTCCCAAATGTAGTAAGTTTCGCAGGTTTTTTTTGCACAAGATTCAAACTCTGTTGTCTTTCTGTCTTAAAAGAATGCGATAAAATAAACAAAAACCGACTGACTGATCAGTGAAAATCAAGGGCTAAGTGGCGAGCATCCCTAGTTTTTGTCAACATTTTGACAAGCAAAAGTGGAGAAAATCAAAATAAGAAATATTGCAAAAAATACACGAGAGAATACACAAAAGTTTGTAAGAATACACAAAAGTTGTTTTTAATTCTCTAGTTAGAACATAACATTCGTTTACATACCTCAATAATAGTTGAAAAGTATACTTTTAGTTTTCATCTATCCTTGTAAACAACACCCAACGGCGGTGAGTTGAGCTATCTTTTGTTGCCGATATGTCGTTGCTTTTCATTCACTTTTAAAAAAGCTTTAAAATGCACAATAACTTTGTCTACTAAAGTTAACAACGTTTCGAAGACAAGAAGTTTTATTGTCTTTCTTTATCTGCATACAAAAGGTTCAAACATCTTTAAAAAGGTCGGTTTACTTGATTCAAAGTCCTGTCAGCCATCCTCATGCTTTCTTCTTCATAAATTATTGCACAGACAAATTAATTCCGTCAACAGTTGACGATGGTTTTGATTAAAGTTCTTATTATATATTATTTATCGAAAAATAAGATTCCGTAGGCAATATTTTTCGATGCAAACGTCCACAAGACCGGCGAATTTCAACTCGTTTCAACATCCATCGTGGTTCAGGTGCCCGTGTTTATGTCAGCTAAAATTATTTGTAAAACTTGTTTTTTGTTTCTTGACTTTCTTTGATGTTGAGATACAAACAAAACCCTTTGTCTTTAAATGATCTTTGATTTGGAATGATGAAGAAAGCTGCAGTAATTTTAATATTTTGGCATTAAAATTTCTGTAAGTTCGTTGAGTCAGCCATCACATCAGGAATAAAAACCGGTTTCAACAGGTTTCAACCTGCTCTTTTCAGTAAAACTACTGGGAAGCCATTCGAAAGCAACCCGCGTCGTAATATATCAAAACAAATCATTACTTTCTCTCTTTAAAATAGTCATATAATAAACGAGTTATTAACCTCGCTTGCTCGGTCTGTATGTAAAATATCAGACCTCGGTCTTTTTTGTACGGACCTCGCTACGCTCCTTCCGTACCGTCAAGACCTCAGTCTGATATATTTTCCATACAGACCTCGCGCTCGGTTAATAACCTCTTAGTAGCACCCACTGCCTGGTCCTATCATGAACACACTCTTAAAATTCAAAATGGTGGCAAAGATTAATTAGAGGCATTAGGATTTTTCCAAATGAATTGCATGGAGTAGATGTGCCTCATCAGATTTGAACTTCCTACTTTGTTATCCCAAAAATGCTTTTTAGTCTTCTTAAGTGTCAGATTTGATAATCAAAACTTAATGCAGAGGGTCTAAATGTTGCTTAGCAACAGGCCTATTGATTATACAGCACATCACTGTCAAATAAACCAGTGGGTGGTGGGTTAGGATCACTCAAGACTCACATTCACATTGACCCTCGATCGCCTTAGTGCTGGCCTGGATGACAACAGAGTTCCCCCATGGAGTCTGTAGTGAGGGAAGGTTTGGCACTTATGCAGTCAGTCTTCAGTATCAGGGCAGTCTAAAGTTTGCTGGTCTTGGTCTTCCCTTTGTCTTCCTCACTTTCTATTTGAAAATTATGCATGGATTGATCTCAAAAACCGTGCCAGGCTTTATCGATTTAGGCATTAGTTTTTGAGTTATCGCGTTAGCTAGCATCAATCACTTGAGTTTTTTCAATGGATAAAATATAGATTAATACAACTTTCAAATGAAAACAAAAATCAATAAAGCCTGGCACGGTTTTGGAGTTTGATATTTGCAGAATTGTTTGACACAAAAATCTTATCAATAAGAATACAAAGTTTTGACTTATATTCGTGCAAACAAAATTGGCCATTTTCGGGTAAAATCCTGTGTGCATGCTTGTCAAAAATATATTACTTCCATAAAACGTGTATAACATCATAATCTTTGCCGGTTCTATAAGCTTTTAAAAAATGATATACAGTTTATTAGCCTTTACTTTAATGTGATGTGAAAAACAATTTTCAAACGAGGGGTGACGTGAAGGTTGACAGTAACCTTAAATAAACTGGTTGCAATGTGCGCCTCAAATAGCGGTATGTATATATGGATCATGCATTGTAAAGCTCATTGAGACGATGTAAAATGCACTAATAAAGCACACGTCATTACATTAGATAATTAGTTATTATTTAGTATTTAGTCATTTCAAAAACATAAAACACCCCCTCCATGTGTAGTACAAATCACTTGACCATCATCCAATACTGCTATGTAATGGGGACCATTGGTTAGTTTACTTGACTGACCTACATAACGACCATCCAATGTAAACTTATCAATCAAATGAGAATCATTATCACAAACCAGTAGATTGTTATCATTGTCAATAGCTAGACCCCTGGGATTCTTCAGCTGATCATTGGTGTAATCCTTCCCACCAATGGTGGCTACTGTAGTGGGTGACTGGTTGTCTTCCATCTCAATCACATGAACCACTGAGTTGTTATTAGGATCACTGACGTAGAACAGTCCATTGTGGGTAACTGTGCAATGTGGGTTTGGTACACTAAACTGATACTTATAGTCACCATCCTTTGTAAACACTTGGACACGATTGTTATTATAGTCACATACAATGATGTTTGAATCATCATCAACATGTACTCCACAAGGGTTTTTAAATTGTCCATTGCCATTGCCATGACAACCAAAGGCTCTCACCAGCTTTCCTGTTGTAGTGTTCACTATGCATATTCTATGATTATTATAATCAGCAATGACTAAATCTGTTTCATTTAGAAATGCCAAACCATGTGGACCATGCAACTGTCCACTGCCTTCACTACCATATGTTAGTAACAAATCTCCCTCCATGTTGAATACTGTAACACAGTGTGATGGCCAATCTGCTACAGCAATCTTACTGTTTGTTTTATTCACGGCAATGCCTGTAAAGTATATAGATCCTGTATTCAAGGCGTCTTTTAGATTAGAATATCCAGTTATTTCCTTCATTTGTTGTGGCTTAACAAGCATGACTAGTGGACTATTGGATACAGGATTACCATATATTTGAATATCTGCTGTCAACTGACCAGGAACACGTGGTATAAAGTCCACTATAATATCACTATCATCTGTCATCTGTATTTCTCCTACTTCCACGTCATCTTCTGGAGTAAACTGCACAGTTATATTTTCCAAAGATTCATCCGTGACTTCTCCTTCTGATGTTTTGAGTTGTACTGTCAGCTTTGCTTTCTTCGTAGCCTCTATATTAGAAGGCTCAACTTTGATTGAACTCATCTTTGGGTCAGCCTTTTTAAATGATCGTAGTAGACCTATGCCAGTTGTCACTTGTTCACAAAGTTCTTTATTATGGTCAAATATAATACCTGTGGTATCTTCTGTAAAAGAATCGTAGATGAATTGTTTAGAGCCATGTATTTTTTGGTTGTCAGCCATGTCACTTGCTGTTTCTATCTCAACAAGTTTGCTTATGTACTCTTGTGCTTCTGTACTGTGACGAATTATGCGTAAATTCCTGTCAGCTTTTGTTATGCTCTTCTGGATCTCAATCAAAAGTTGTTGTTCGTTGTCAAGAATTGATTTCATTAACTTTTTGGTTAGTTTCTTGACTTGTTCTTTAGCTTTTTCTCCATTGCGTTTGATGAGAAGAGCGATTTCTTCTTGTTGTTTCTTTTCCTTTTCGTCAGTACTGATTTTGTCGATTTCTTCAAGATTTTTAGACAAAAGATCTTTTTCAATGGCAAGGAACTCCTGCAGTGATGTTACCTTGTGGTTGAGATGTTGGTCTATCAAGCAGTGCCTACAGATGAGCATATTGCAGTCTTTGCAGTGCAAATCCACGGCTTGATTGTCGTGAGTTGTACAAGGACTTTCTTTTTTCAACATTATCTCGATATCTTCCTTCTGCAAGTCAGACAATGAAATGACTTGGTGATTTTTGATGAATTTTGAATGATAACCAAGACATTCTTCGCATAATGATTGATTACAGTCGACACAATGCCAAATTGCTTGCGAATGACTCGCAGAAATTGAACAAATCCTTTGGTTTTCGATAAAGGATAGGACTTGCAAGATTCTGTAGTGTACTGGGCTGATCTGTAGGTCTTCGACGTCGTTTAGTTCTTGTAGCAGGGTTTCTGAGGTACATTGAGGACACTTGAAGATGTTTACTTGTTCGGTGATTTCTGCATGTCTCTTGATACAAGACTTACAAAACGTATGAAAACATTGTAACAACTTGGGCTCAATCAGCGTCTCGTTACACAACGAACATTGGACTTGGTGTTTGAGATTTGCTAGAAAAGATTCCATTTTACGCTCGTTTTCTTGTAGAACAAACTGCGATGGTTTGTAGGGAAAGCGACTCGTTGTACAGTTTCTGGGAAGTCATGGATGATTGCACAATCGGTTCCCGGAACTGATTATTCGTAGAAGTACGATTGCGTGACTACAAACATTACGTCACGTCTATGTAACACAATATCTCTTTCTCGACTAATCCGTTTATTGAGACAAATATGACTTTTTTTAATAATGATTTCATAAAGTTCTTACAGATGGAGAATCCAACCGATATTTTAAAATAATGATCGACGAGTTTGTTTTTGTCGACAGGTATATTTCTTAGTGGTTTCAAGTTAACGCCCCAGGAGATCGACGAGAAATTAAGTGTATTCAAAGAAGAAGAGGGAGCCTTGCCTGTTGATCACGTCATTGCCCTTAAAAGGTAATGGTTGTCAATCACAAATAGCATTTGGCTGTCATGGATGTATATAGGAAATGGCGTTTAATACGCTCTCTGTCTTCCAATCCGCCATTTATTTCGTATTTCCTCCTTCCCTCTGTCCGCAGAAATAGCTTTTTCTCAGCTTTGTGTCTTGAAGTCTTCCCTTTATTTCGTAATTCCTTCCTTCCCTTCCTCCCTCTCTTCATAGAAATAACTTTTTCTCTGCTTTCTGTCTTGAAATCCTCCCTTTATTTCTCATTTCTTTCCTTCCTTTCTTCTTTCTTTTTGTCTTTCATTTCCCCTTTTTCTTGTTTGAATTTTCTCCTCTTTCCTTTCTTTTTTCCTGCTTTCTATCCTCCCTCTCTCGCTTCCTTTGTCTATCTCTTTCTTTCTATTTTTTCCGTTCCTCTCTTACCCCCTTTCTGTCTCCCCTCCTCTCCTAGCTCGTCAACCTTTTTTTCTCATATCTTTTTCTCCTTCCCTGTTTGAATTTCTTCAATACGTCTTCTTCTTGATTAGTAACGTTTTCTGCTGTTATTTCTTCCCTTCTTCCTTAATTTCGCCTATTTTTCCTTGTGAAATAATTCCCATTTCTTTTCCCATAGATTCCTTCCAACTCCTGAAGAACAAGAGATGTACAAAAACATCAGAGAAGAAGATATCCCTGGTCTCTTATCAGAAGATAAATTTATGATTAAGGTATGAAGAACGAACGATATAAATTCATAGATAAATAAAAAAAGGGCAAACTGCGATTACATGACCTAAAGGAACAGTATGTCTTTGATAATTATTATTTATGACTTTTTTGCCGTAGTTAGTTTGACAGTTGAGTCTCTGTTGCACTGTGTAATTCTTTAGCAACTTGTCATGCAAGGGGGCTCCCTTAGAAAATGGATAGGGGCGCTCGACGGCCAGTTTTGCAAATGACCCTAAAAGGTACGCATAAATTAACTCAGATACTGATTCCAGACCCTAAAAGGTACGACAAATTCATTATATATGTATAATCTTAAGTTCGTTCCTAAAACGGTTACCCTGTTTATGATAGAAAAAAAAAAAATTCTTATACCCTGTTTATGACAAGGGATAAAATGGGCCCCTGTTTATGACAGAAAAAAAACCCGAAAATAACGTGCTGAATTTCCCGAAAAACGAAAGACCGCGCTGCTCATCATATTACTTAATTAATATTAAGAAGGAGGGGGGGGGGGGGGGGGGGTGGGTGGGTGGTATGGGGGCTCCTTAGAAAATGGATAGGGGCGCTCGACGGCCAGTTTTGCAAATGACCCTAAAAGGAGCGCATAAATTAACTCGGATACTGATTTCAGACCCTAAAAGGTACGACCACATTAAAAAAAAATGTCAATATGTATAATCTTAAGTTCGTTCCTAAAACGGTTACCCTGTTTATGACAGAAAAAAAAAAATTCTTATACCCTGTTTATGACAAGGGATGAAAATGGGACCCTGTTTATGACAGAAAAAAAAGACCGCGCTGCTCATCATTACTTAATTAATATATCAGCATATGAGCATATGGATTTATATTGACCTCATTACAAAAGGTAATAATGATAATAATAATTTAATTCTTAGCGCACTACATAATCTCAGTGCTCTTACAATTAATATGGAAAAAATAAAGTAACAAATAGGAAACATAAATGATTACAATAACGATATGGAAAATAATGATGATGAAAATAGTAATTAAAGCTGAAAAACTAGGAATTAAAAATTTATGTCTTTAGTTTTATTTTGAATGACTCTGTGGAAGGTGCATCAGCTTAATTTCTACCGGTACTGCTTTCAGCTGACATTACACGCGACTTTTTCTGTCACGATATTCCTTTTGATGACGTGTAACATGCCTCACGATAGATTTTTTTCGACAACGCGTTCCGAGTTGTTGATTCAGCTTCAAAATCTCGCATCGCACAATTTATGACGAATTTGCAGCAAGTTGATTCGTGTATCATCCTTATTGCCAGTCGTTGAAAGTCATATCGCGAAATATCGTCTTCGAAAACCGTCGCGTGTAACATATTACCTTGAGAGAAATGATGTTCAATCAGTATCTATCTCAAAAACGTTTTTCTGTGTTTTTGTTGGATATTGCATCGATGTTCATAGTAGGGAAAATACGCTGTAAACACACTTTTCTATTCGTATCATACACCCTGCAACAAACATAAATCTATAATGCATAACCAACATCTACATGGCAGCAATGATATGATATCCAATATGATATGATATCCAATATGATATGATATCCAATATGATATGATATCCAATATGATATGATATGCTATATCAAGAAAGGTCAAGGAAACTTTTAATTGAGTTGCTAGTTGTTTTGGTCGTTTTAGTCAACGTACTGCTGTTTCATCTCCTCCTCCTCCTCCTCCTCCTCCTCCTCCTCCTCCTCCTCCTCCTCCTCCTCCTCCTCCTCCTCCTCCTCCTCCTCCTCCTCCTCCTCCTCCTCCTCCTCCTCCTCCTCCTCGTTCTCCCCTTTCTCCTTCTCTTCCTTCTTCTTTCTTTCCTACCATTGTTGTTTCACGGTGTGTTTTTGTGTTCTAGATGGCCGATATTCGTAGTGGTAAAAACAAGAAAAACACGTTATTGAAGTATCTGATAACAGAATTACAACGCTGTAGTCCTGACTCGCTGATGTTCCTGGACGATCTGAAAGCTGTACCTAAAGCTGCTGACTGTAAGTAAATCATTTATTAACTCATTCGTTTGTTGGTACATTCATTCATTCACCCTTTCGTTTAATCTTTTATTTCTTGCTGTTCATTTATATATTTGTTCGTTTGTGCATTCATTCATTCATTCATTATTCTATTCCATCACTCATTTAATATTTATTCTTGCTGTTCATTTATTTATTCTTTTGTTCATTCATTAATTATTTTATTAACTCATTTAATATTTATTCTTGCTGTTCATTTATTTATTCCTTTGTTCGATCGTTCATTATTCCATTCATTCACTCGTTTATTCTTCATCAGCTTCCATCAAAGGTTTATCCGCTGAAGTTGAAGGTAAACTAACTTCTCGAACTAACACACTGACAGACTAACTCCCGCTGAAATGTATTGTATATGTAATGTTTAATTTAGCAGTCGCTGGCCTTTGAAAAGATTCCCGAAATATTCACTTTTTAAAAACAAAAATGTCACATTGAGTGTTGTGTGATGTAAATACTGAATGTAGAGGTAGTGAGTGCCTCAGTAGATGAAGCCGAGCTACTCTGTAGAAATACTACTGAGTAAAACAATGTTGTGTGTTGTAAATACTGAATGTAGAGGTAGTGAGTGTCTCAGTAGATGAAGCAGAGCTTCTATGTAGAAATACTACTGAGTAAAACAATGTTGTGTGATGTAAATACTGAATGTAGTGGTAGTGAGTGTCTCAGTAGATGAAGAGCTACTATGTAGAAATGCTACTGAGTAAAACAATGTTGTGTGTTGTAAGTACTGAATGTAGGGGTAAAAGTAAGTATTAAAAGAAGTCGTTTATCAAATAAACTAATATAAACTAATATAAGTTATATATCAGAGACCAGATAAACGCTCTGCATATATTATCGTAAAAACGTTCAAAAACATTTTATACAAGCAATATAAAAGTATAATTGTATATTAATCTTTTAAATATAATTTATAATCTTTCTAATCTTAGAGGGAAATTAAAAGTAACTTTTGTCGTTGCTCTAAGGGTAAAGGTGATGTTACACACAACGATTTTCAGCGACGAGTTTTTCGCGATACGCCGTTGCGCAAAACATTGATGCGTGTGACATGCCACATACGCAGATTTTCGGATACAGCAACACGATTCATCTTAAATTCAAAAACTCGCAATGCGAAATGATGAGTATTCAGCAAGTTGATGCGTGTAACAGCTTTGTCGTCGATTTTTCGCGCAACACCTACCCATAATGCAGTTCGGCGATCGATCTGATGTCATGATCGCGCGGCTTGGGAACTGGGAACGATGTTGCCATTACAGAAATCGCGAAAAATTGTCCTGTGTAACATGCTGGACTCGTAGGAATATTGCGCGAAAAAACGGCTCGTGTAACATGTATTAGAAATTGTCAACCCGTATCGCGAAAAATCGTCGCGTGTAACATCAGCTTAGAGAGAAAAACCCTCTGTTCACAGTGTATCTTTGCTACGAATTTCGATAAATTGTCAAATAATAAATACAAAAGTACTTGTTATCATATAATAAACTAATTGTGTTACTGTTCTATGAAATATGATTTATTAATATTTACTAAATATTAATGAACACTTCACCAATAAACAAAGATGTTTGAATAGCAATCGCGTGATGACTTGTTTTAAACAATAAACCAAAACTCGGTGAAATTATTATTTTTTTTTTGTTTAAGCTATGTTTTAAACTGTTGACAAGATTTCGGCCAGGTTGGCCATCCTCAAGACGACTTTTATCTCTACTGCATTGAAGATACTATTATTAAATTAAACTAATGAATAAAATATTTATGGTACTATGGGAAATCAGAATAAAGTTTGGAATTTAATATATATATATATATGAATCTTAATGGTTTTAACATAATTAAATGTTTTCTATTTCATAAAATTAAAATAACACTTGTTTAAAAGTGTTAAAAGTAAAAAAAATAAAAAATAAAATAAAAATAAAAAATGTAAAAAAATAAATGTGTTTTAAGCTAAAATAAAGTTAACAGTTAACATTTCTAACCTCAACTGGAATTGAACGTGTGATCTCCACTGTTGATGTCCATGCAAGCACGCTACCAACTGAGCTATCCTGGTTTTAGTTGATGAGAAACATGATCAACACCATCTTTAACATTGTCGTTGTTGTCATCATCGCCATTGTTATCACCACCATCATCAACAATCATTTCCTTTATCTCCATTACCATCATCATCACTATCACTATCATCACCACCATCATCATCACCATCATCACTATCATCATCATCACAATCATCACTACTTTCATCATCAGCATCATTTCCTTCATCGTCTTTACCATCATCATCATCAAAGTGCCATCGTCAACATTGTCATTATCTGTTAAAATGTTTCTTCCACCTTTATTTGCGGACATTAGTGCCCGTCTTTAAGGACTACAATCTCCAACTACATTTTTAAGAAGCATTTTTACCTTTAAAAAATTATCCATAAAACAACTTTGTATATGATGGTCATTATCATTGTCATTACATTATTAATTCATGATAATCTGAAATGATAAAACCTTCACTATATAGTTCATGTTAGACTGCGAACTTTATATTTGTTTGTTCGTCTAGTATAATGCTCATTTATGTTCACTCTTAATAATGAGTTGAGTTTACTCACTATAAAGTGTCATCCTGAATGCATGATTAACTCAATATACTGAGTTGTATCTACTCGGCTGTTTTTGCAGTGTGCTGTTGCACTAATTTGATATTGTTTGTCTGCCGCTATCACAATGATAATAGTTATGATGATGATGATGATTGTAGTAGCGTTGATGACAATAGCTAAGATAATTAAGATGATTCCAGCGATCCGTCAATCAGTTTTGACGCGGTGCTTCTATACGTTAACTCATTGGTTAATTTGACGAAAGCTCCACCTCAAACTTGAAATTTGCTAGTCTCGATTATTGCTGTAAGAAACAGGTCTGTAAATTACAGCAATAATCGAGACTAGCAAATTTCAATATGATTTTGGGTTTTTCTAATCCGTCAATCAAGTTTGAGGTGGAGCTTTCGTCAAATTAACCAATGAGTTAACGTAGAAGCACCGCGTCAAAACTGATTGACGGATCGCTGGAATCATCTTAATTATCTTAGCTATTGTCATCAACGCTACTACAATCATCATCATCATCATAACTATTATCATTGTGATCATCATCATCTTAGCTATTATTATCATCATCATCACCACCACCACCATCATCATAATCCTAATCAACACCACAATCATCATCATCAACATCATTATCAGTGTCATCATTACCACAGTTATTTCCACCATCACAATCAACGTTATAGCCCCACCACTGTAGAAACTGTTTTATTCATTGTACTCTAATATTCATTGTCTTCGTTTATGCATTTGTTATAATCTGACTTTGTTTCTTGACAGGAAACGTCAATAAAATCAGAAAATGGTACAGCACATAATAACTCGACAGATGTCGTAGACAGTGCTAAAAGGCATTCAACGGTAAGAATGAATATAAAATGCTGACATGCTTTGCGACAACGATTTTTGAAATAAGTGTATACATCCTTTTTCACAAAGGTTGGCGAAGGTTTTGTTGCTTGTTGCATACCAAGCCCGAAATGCACTATGGATGAAATGAATTCAAGCAGCGCTAGATCACAACAATATGGAATTTTTACAAGCTCTGTCTACAGGGTTTTCCAGCATAATCTTTCCTGTGTTCAAATTATTTACATAAGATTATATTAACATATTTGAGGCTACAATCTTTGTCAAAAGAACATGGAAATAAATAATTTTATGACCTGAGACCGGTCATTAAGTCATTTCTTCCGGTCACGTGATCGCCTCTTCGCAGGGCAGCTTTGCATCACCACTCTTCATCACTGGCTTGGCTCATGACAGCCTAACTGCTGGATTTTTCCCTCCACCTCCCCGTTCTGCCACCGATAGAAGTTATCATAAGTGGGCGGTATTGCCCTAACCTTTGCTGTTAATTACTTCTTATTCGTTTGTTACTTGTAACATTTATCAATTTATTCATTAAAGCGGCCACTACTGTGGCCAAAAAGTACCTTGTGATTGTAGTACAGCAAACAAAGCGCCGCTACGCAGTCTCAAAGGGCATAAATGTGTTGTCACGATTACATTCTGGACACATTTGGGATGTTATATCATTCTTTCATTTATGAGTGTATCTACCTCTACCCCCTCCCCCAAAAAACAATGTTGCAATTTTTACGAGAGAATACAAGTGTGTTCGAGATGTTTTCTGCGATTGACAAGGTTCATTTACACCTCTAGAGACATTGTCAGGTTGTTGTCAGGGGGAGGGAGGTATTTGAAAATAATGAACACCAAAAGATTGAAAATCGTGCCAAGACTTTTGTCAAGTAAATATATATAATCAACAAAACCTTCATCAACGAGTTTTGAAATAGGTATATATAACCTTTCTTCTTGTTTACCAGAACTCTGTCGAGGAAGAAGAAGCACGAAGTTCAGTCTCAGATTTGCAAAGCTCACCAGTTCATACCAGCTCACCAAAAGTTATACAGAAAAAGGTTGGTTGGATTCTTTATGCAATTTTTCTTGTTGTTTGTTGTGGCTGCTGCTGTTGTTGCTGCTATTGTTGTTTTTGCTGCTATTATTATTATTATTATCGTTATTGTTGCTGAAGCAGCTGTTATTGTTGTTGCTATTGTTTCTCGTGATGTTGTTGCTGTTGTTATTGTTGTTACTCCTGTTATGTTGTTGTTGCTGCTGCTGCTGTTTTTGTTTCTGTTGTTGTTGTTGTTGTTGTTGCTACAGTTGTTGTTTTTGTTGCTGTTGCTGATGTTATGTTGTTACTCCTGTTATGCTGTTGCTGTTGTTGCTGCTGCTGTTATTGTTTCTGCTGTTGTTAAATCCTCGGGAACCCAGGGGTATTCTTCTGTCGCTCGTTTCTCGCTTCCACAACATATACCCCTGGGAACGTAGTCTGTTGGAGCTTGTTCCGGAAGTCAAAATTCAAACTTATTTAACGACTTTCTTTGAATGGCTATCTTGGTTTTCATTGGTCGACCTAATAAGGTCGACCAATCAGGAAAGAGCTGAATTTTGACTTCCGGAACAAGCTCCAACAGACTACGTTCCCAGGGGTATATGTTGTGGAAGCGAGAAACGAGCGACAGAAGAATACCCCTGGGTTCCCGAGGATGCTGTTGTTACTGCTGTTCTTGTTTTTGTTGTTACTCCTGTTATGTTGTTGATGCTCATGATGTTTATGTTGTTGTTACTGCTGTTCTTGTTGTTGTTGCTATTGTTATTGTTGCTACTGTTATGTAGTTCTTGTTATTGCTGCTGTTGTTATTGTTGCGGATGATGATGATGATGATGTTGCTGTTATTGTTGTTGTACTTGCCGCTGCGGTTGAGGATGATATTTTTACTAATTTGTTAATCCCAATAACACCCTGGATATAGTTTCACACTTTCAATATTGTTCCAACATCTTACACCATTCCTTTCATTCTCACCAGCTGAGCGTCAAAGGTTCTTCACAAAAAGATTCCAACTCCTTACATCGACCGACCAAAAAAGGCCACCTCGATAAACTAAGTGGAAGCAAACACAAGGCACCGAAGTGGGACAACAGATACTTCGAACTTACAGAGGGAGGTCACCTACACTACTACAAGAAAGCAGAAGGCAAACTCATCAATACCATCTACTTACGAGGCTGCCCAGTACTGATGGACGAACAAGACCCGACTATTATTCGTATAAAGACAAACGATAGAGAGTGGTGCCTTCGAGCTGTGGATACAGACGAGGCAAAGGAGTGGAGGGATAGTTTAGTGTTTTATTCCAGCAAGAAAATGAACTCTGTAGAATAACGGTTTGGAAATGCTTAATATAGAGTGGGAGCAATTATTGGTTTGGATGGAGTTAGGTTAAAATGGAGTGGTTGCCGTAGAGTAGTTCAGTTTCACAGGAGTGTGTTAGAATAGAGCGGTTTTCATTTAAGTTGTTGCATGGATTTGAGTGGTTTTCGCGGAATAAGTGGTTTCACCACTCTAATCTGTCTATCACACTATAATAAGTGTACACTTTATAATGAAAACCACTCTAATGGCACTCTAATAAGTATACTTTCTTTCATGGTTTCGTGCAAATATTTCATCAAAAATTAAAGCGGATATATTATAGGAACATCGATAATTATATGCTGTATACATGGTGTGTAGTGATAAATAATTAATCGTCTATATTGTGAACGTTATTCAGGATTCGTCGTTCATATGGTCAATAAACAGATTTGACAATTGAAATAGTATGTTGTTTTTTCATTCCGATAATCAACATTATTATTATTATTATCATCATCAATAGCATCATTGTTATCATTATATATATTATATTTCGTCATCAGCAACATCATGCATCATCATCATTATCATTATTATTATTATTATTATTATTATTATTATGATCATCATCATCATCATCATCATCATCATCATTATTATTATTATTATTATTATTATGATCATCATCATCATCATCATCATCATTATCATTATTATTATTATTATTATTATTATTATTATGATCATCATCATCATCATTATTATTATTATTATTATTAATATAATCATTTTTATCATCTTCGATATCATCATCATCGTTATTAAAATATCATTATTATTTTCGTCATCAGCATCATCATTATTATTATTGCTATAATTAAAGATTATTATTATTTTTTTATATTGATTAACGAAGATAAAAATACATAATTACAAAAAAATAATGATCATAAAGAAAAAAATACATTCCCGGCGTGAGAATCGAACTCCTAGCTATAATATCTCATAGTTTAGCACCTACCGGAAATGAAAAAATGGGTCGATTCCTCCGAGACATTCTATAAAGCTGAAGCATGGAATCGATTTAACGTGTAGGATGAAGATTTCGGCCCCATGCATCCGCGCTATCCCGACAGAAAACCTAACGTTGCGCTAGTCAAAAGACCAGGGAGGGAGAGGAGAACCAGCCCCTAGACTATAAACGGTTAATTTATTGGGCGAAGTTTTATTGTTATGCTAATAGTATTGTTCTTATTCCCATGGGATAGCCTATTCAATTGACTAACCAATCAGATGATCAAATTCAATACCCTTTGGAAATAACGCACCAATGCGCTAGCAAACTACTAAATATTATTTTGAAATTCAAATAAGGTCTCGTTTGACCAAGTTAATTTGATGGACGACGAAATCCCTCAAAGTAAGTTACATTTATACCACCTAAATACCTAATCACCACGCTCTAAATATGCGATATAGTGTAAGCTATGAGCGCGTTGTTCGACTGAAAGAAATCGTCATTTTTACGCGAAGTATGACGGACAAGAACGATAATTTTTTAGTTACAATCAATTATTGATATAACAAAACAAACAAACTTTACATGCGCTAGAGATTATGGGAAACCACAGGAACCCCAATAGTTTATAAGATAAATTATATCTAAAGTAGAAATAGCATATACACAAGTCATTATAGAAAATCGCGCGCGCGGTGATTTGTCGATCAATTCATAATCACCTAAAGCGTTTCGCGCGCTTTTAGAAATGAGAAATGAACAGTTTTTCTTCAAAAAAAGGCTGGTTATTTTTACTTCTTGAAATAATAACTTTTGTGTTTATGCTAAAAACATTATCCACCTCCGATTGCACGAGAATCATGATTTTCCTGACGGATCAAATTGCACTTACAGATATTCTAAATCTACAATTTGTCATGAAAAAATACATAAATCTGGAAAAAATTGACATTTCAAAATTGCTGAAAAAATGTCACCCACAGCTCATAAATGATCTTACTGAAAATTTGACTTGTATTTTATTTACAGGTATTACAGATCTGCAGTTGGACATCGAAACCAGGGAATAAGCAACACTACAGAGATGATGTGAATCGCGGTAACTTACTGACAAAAACCATTCACAACTTACATGGATAATTGTACTGAAAATGGGATTTTTATTCTACTTACAGGTATTACAGATCTACAGTTGGACATCGAAACTAGGGAATAAGCAACACTACAGAAATGATGCGAATTACGGTAACTTACTGACCAAAATCATCCACAACTTCCATGAATGATTGTAAAGAAAATGGGATTTGTTTATTCTACTTACAGGTATTACAGATCTGCTGTTGGGCATTAAAACTGCCGAGAATAAGCAACACTACAGAGATGATGCCAATTACGGTAACTTACTGACAAAAATCATCCACAACTTACACGAATGATTGTAAAGAAAATGGGATTTTTATTTTGCTTACAGGTATTACAGATCTGCAGTTGGACATCGAAACCAGGGAATAAGCAACACCACAGAGATGATGCGAATCACGGTAACTTACTGAAGAAAATCATTCACAATTTACACGAATAATTGTACTGAAAATTTTATTTTATTTTACTTACAGGTATTACAAATCTGCAGTTGGACATCGAAACCAACGAGAAAGCATCACTACAGAGATGATGCGAGATGTGAAAAACACTAAATCTGAATTTAAGGAAACCAAAAATATAGGAATAATTGTCCGTATATGTAGTTGATTATATATAAGTGCTTTGAAATGATGTAAGCATACATCAAATTACACAAATAAATATGTCGAAAATTGAGGTAAATGTGTTTGAGTCTCTGAGCTGTTATAGTGGTAGCATATGATACAAGACACCTCGTTGTTATAAGCAAGATATTTGCAGTTCATGAAATTAAAATCAGTCAAGTTGTAAGCGTTAGTTAAATCAAGAATTATTGAAATATTGTTTGTATATTTTCATCATGAAAATATTTGAAAAATAAAATATTGCGTAAAAAATTGATATTGTGTGTTCAGATGTAGTGTGGTTGGTTGGATAAAATTGAACTGATTGATCAGTTTGGTTGTGAAATAGAGTATACATATATATATATATATATGAAGATGAAGAGAGAAATGATCGCGGGACGACGCGCGAGATGTGCGCGCTACTAGGGCCCAGTCCATTTACCACGTGATAAGTTGACACGGTCTGCACGTGCACGACAAGTCATAACATTGGAAGTGCTGCAAAAATGGCTTTATTTTTCACTTTTTAAAGCGAAAATCAAACTAAATACTAGCTAATACAGTAGCTAAGTGTCTTAGGAACGTTTTGGAGCCAAAAAAGGTAAGAAAAACGAACAAATTGGCATGTTTTGAGCCATGTTTTGTGTCGCGGTTGTTGTGGTTGTATTCTGCTGATATTACGTGATTTCTGCAACATTTTAGCATTCAAATGGCTTCCTAAATTGTTTTCCTTGCTTATTACTTGTTCTTTTGGGTCTAGAGATGTTGTATGGTGATTTTCAGTCAGTGTTGTTTAACTTTGTTTGTATGGCTCCCAAAAGTGCCGATAGACGGTCTATTGTCTTGATTTCTGCAACATTTTAGCATTCAAATGGCTTCCTAAATTGTTTTCCTTGCTTATTACTTGTTCGTCTGGGTCTAGAGATGTTGTATGGTGATTTGTAGAGCAGTCAGTGTTGTAAAACTGCGTTTGTAAGGATTCCAAAAAGGGCCGATAGACGGTCTATTGTCTTGACACTCATTGTTACATGCAATTAGAAGTCGGAACATTGAACATGAAAGCTAACGCAAATGTTAACCTTATATTCCTATTTGATTATTGTAACCACGAATTAAATGCATTGTTATTGCTTGTTACAGATATTGAAGATGTACACTGTGTGTCATATACCAGACTTGCAGTTGTACGAAGATGACAGCACAACCCATGAAGAATGACAACCCATGCAGAATGACAACCCATGCAGAATGACAACCCATGTAGAATGACAAGCAATTGTTTACATTGTCAATGACTAACCATGACCTGTAATACCACTGAATTGCTAGCCATGCTGTATGATGTGGCTACAATGGTCATATAATGGACTTGTCTAAATGGCAAAATAGGTAGGTACATGTCATATCACCATCCCCCCTTCCAGCCACTTCTTAATCACACCACAACACTCACACAATATTGTTGTCTTTATTTCTATTCAAGATTTTTTCACTTTAATGAGCATATTATAACCATTATCTTCTTTATTTCCAACAGCTTGACAGAAATATTGCAACCAATGTTATGGTCAAGCAAGTGGCTGTTCACAATGTGACAGACTTGTAAGTAACACTTGTACATTCTTGTTACAACCATTATCATCGAAGTGTGACTTTGAAAACTGTCCTGACTTGGTACCACATTTTTCACAGCCATACTTCAAAGATAATGGTAATAATAGTTTCTCATGTATGTGACATTGTGTATAGAAATAGCTTTCCTAACATCATATATTCTGTGTTTGTAGATGGCCTGTCACCAAATCCCACCAGATGCAAAGAAGACCAGCACCAAGACAAGAAATGAGAGAAAGAAAAAAGTGTGAAAAGATGAAATTGAGAGAAAATGAAAAAAGAAAACAAATTTCTATTTTGGGCTGGAGGGCTGGTTTATTTAGGTCAGGTTAAGATTTTCCCTAGTAGGGGGATTACAAGATGCAGATAGTCTTACAAATTCCTTGGAGCAAATGCTCCAGTAAAAGGAATCAATCTTTTTCACAGAATTCCAGCCTTCCAGCCCCAACAATAGATACAGGAGAGTGTCCTTCTAGGATTTAGTGCAAGTGTTCTAGCCTCATGGAAGCCTTGTGGTTTCGTTGGCTATATAGACTTGGATGATGTAGGTTAGATGCTCAGATATTTGTATCTGAGTCTCAGGACACTCTCCTGTATCTATTGTTCTAGGAAACAAAATTGAAATAAACTTCATACCTCCCACGAGGTCCTGCCAGCACCAAAGAGAAGCCACCCCACAACAGGCCAATAAAGATCCAAAAACGGTAGGTCCCACTGTTCCTGACAGAGCCTAGACATTTGGCCTTGACCAGCTAAATGAGGACTGCCCTGATACTAAAGACTGACTGCATGAGTGCCAGACCTTTACTCACTGCAGACTCCATGGAGGAACTCTGATGTCATCCATGTCAGCCAAAAAAGGTGAGGGTCAATGTGAATGTGAGTCTTAGGTGATCCTGCCCCACTATTCACTGGTGTGTATGGCAGTGATGGGCTGGGTAATTGGTAGGCTTAAAGTGATGCTTCATTCAGACTCTTCTAATATAAGTGATTATCAAACTGACATGGAAGACTAACTTGAAACTTTTCTGGGATAACTTTGTCGGTGGGGTGTTGTTGGCAACTGGTAAAATGGCCTCTATCGCAGGATTGCAATTCAATTGAAGTTTTTTCACTAGCAAAGAGAAGACCTCAGTTCCTTAACTTATATACTAAACTTAACACTGTTTAAATTCCGTTTAACATTTGAGACTAACACTCCATACTAGGAATATTTGATACCATTACAAAGTTTACAAATAGAAAACTATATGACACTTGATTGAAGAAAAATTATTGAAATGAAAGTACAGAATTATTTAAAACTGATTTGATTCTCATGACACAAATTGATAAAAATTTACTGTCATGATCTCCTCCGATACAGAAAACAATTTGTATCTGTACTTCTACTACGAAAAACTTTCCACTCTGTCGTTAAGAATGTGCAAATAATTCCGTAATTCTGTCTAATCAATTGGAGATATATCAAACTTTTAACTGAGGTCTTCAAAAATTATTTTGAAATTCGCAACTAAATATTAATTGAAATGGCCACATATTTCTTCAATAAAGAATACTGTCTTTATTGATTATTTCAACGATTATCAAAACAAACGAAAATCAAAAATCATTTTTTATCAGCCGATGATACTATAGATGGCTTACAAATTTCAGAAAAATCAATCAACTTTGTGAAAAATCAACATGCAATTATGAGAGGTAAAAGGTGACCTGTGAAAGAAATGGTAAAAACACCAAACCTCTGAATACTATACAACAAGAGATGAAAGACTATACCTCTTAGAATTAATTGCTTGAAATACAAAATGTACTATAACAACTACAAACTTTAATATAGTACCTAGAAAAGCTATCTCAGTATCTGTACAAATTTATGCACTCTGCCAAAAAATGTTTACATAATTATATGGCTGTGTGAAGACATTATTGCCTTACACATAACATTTATTGCGGCCTTATTAAATAATTTATTACGTCCTTACAAAATTTATTTATTGCGGTTTCTTTGCTGGTGAAAAAACTTATCTTAGGATAAATTTAAAATAACCTTAAACTTTTTTCTACATTTTGCCACCATTTCTACTAAACAAACTTGCAGCATTTTAGATATTTTTGCATGTTACATAATGCAATTCACATGCAAATTGTCTCCTAACAGAGACGTCAAACTGCAGCGACATTTTCAAGAATTGGCTTTGTTATTTTCATTATTATTTGATGCCTTATTTTGCACTATGTAACATGCTTATGGCAGCCATCTTAAAGTCATTTAAAATTCAATCAATTCAAAATGGTGTCTAGTTTAATTTATTCAAGATGGCGTATAGGCTAATCAATTCAAAATGGCGTCTAAGTTATTCAAAATGACACCTTGGTTAATATATTCAAAATGGCTGCCAAGCTAATCAATTCAAAATGGTATCTAGGCTAAATAATTTGAGACTTAAACTTAAGATTCAACATGGTGGCAAAGATAGTTAACTAAATATTACGGCTTTAGGGTTTTTCCAATTGAATTGCATGGTGGTAGATGTGCCTTATCAGATTCGACCTTCACACTTATCCCAATTTGTTATTCCAGAAATACTTGTTAGTCTTCCTAAGTGTCAGATTTGATAATCAATACTTAATGCAGAGGAGTCTGAATGTTGCTAAGCAATGGCCTATTGTTACACAGCGCATCGCTGTCATGCATAACCAGTGGGTGGTGGGGTAGGATCACTTGCGACTCGCATCCACATTGACCCTCGCCTAAGTGCTGGCTTGGGTGACAACAGAGTTCCCCCATGGGGTCTGTAGTAAGTGAAGGTTTGGCGCTTATGCAGTCAGTCTTCAGTACCAGGGCAGTCTAAGTTTGCTGGTCTTGGCCTTATAACATGGCTCTAGTTGGGGCAGTGGGCCTACTAAAGGATCTGGCCTGTGGGGTGGTGAGACTTGGTGCTGGTGGGACCTCGGGGAGGTATTTTTTTTATAAGTCAAAAAGGCGTGTACCCTATAGAGATGGAATACATTAAAAAACAATAAACACAATTTCTGAGTCAAACTTTATTGAACACAAATAACAAAGACAACACAGCAGTAAATAACAGAAGTAAAAAATATACAAAGACCAAAAAATTTACAAGTGAAAAAATTGTAAGTCCACACACAAACTTTCAAGTCAGCATCCTAAGACAGATGGGACAAAAATTTCAAAGACAGAAAAACTTCAATGAAGTCCCTCCCAAACCCATAAGTGAATTTTTCCCTCCCCACCCTATAAGTGACAACCCTCCCAACCCTATAAGTGAAACCCTCCCCACCCTATAAGTGAAATCCCTCCCCAACCCAAGACGCATACCCCCACCCACCCCAAAGTCACCATACTGAGAAAGATGGTAGAGTCAAGGCACTTGGTCAAAAACACAAATTAATGATTCATTTATAAAGGTCAAATAAAGTGAAACAAATAAAGACAAAAATATAGTCAAATATATACAAGTGTATATCAGACTTATCACAGATCAAGTGCCTTGACTCTATCACAACCGTTGTCAAAAATATGTATACAGAATGTATACCAAGTGTTTAAAACAAACAAACGTATCCCTGCACAGTTAGATTCTGCTTTGTTGATGGCTGATTCACCAGAGATATGCTGACATGTAGGTTTACACTGGCTTAATCCATTAAGTAACAGATTTATTGATGGCTGAATCACACCAGATTTGCTAATAATGAATTGGCAGATTTGTCTCCATTCTTTCAATCGCCAGAGAAAGCTTTAAGATAGCTTCGTCTCTTAACAAAACAATCTTCAAATCATGCAAGATAGTGTAAGAGCAAATCCAAGTTCTTGACGGCAACTTCAGCAGAGTCTAACTGTGCAGGTCTCCATCTTTCTCAGTATGGTGTAATATCTTCCTCCCCTTCCCAACAACAACAATATGGTAAACCCAGTTACAACTGACTTGAATATTTTGAAATTAAATTGCTTGTTTTAAAATAATGATTTACTTCAAACGACAGACACTGTCTTGTTATAATCATTGAATGCATATTACAGACAGCTGTTCACATAATTGAAACTCTGCAGCTGATAAAAAATGTCCAACAATTTAGTCAGCTGGTTGTTCTTGATGTTCTATGTTTGTATCACACATGAAGTTACCTTAATATTATGTCAGTTGTAACTGGGTTTACCTTACACTTGAATATGGACTCATTCAGACAAGGTTTGTTTGTGTGTGTGCATTGTGTAGTAGTTTGTAATTTATTATCAACAAGTATTTGTGCAGCAATACCATAGAATCCTGTGGATAATGGGTACCCTCTAATGCATTTTTAGGAACATTGTAGTTGTTTGCTTAGTCTTAAACATCAATCAATCACTTTCAAATGTTGCTTTGCCATTTGACTTTTAGTGTACACTTCCATCAATTGTTTTCCCTTTCCACATTGCAAGATGTCAATTATCAATCTTTAAATATTACAGTTATGCTCCACCATAAGACATCATCATTGACTATTTTCCAGTAACATTTTGTCATTTTTTAAATAAATGCTGCAACACCCACAGGTATTTTAATTGTGTAATAGATTATTACCTCGGAATCATGATCCAAGGGGGGTATCCACAGGATTCTATATGGTATGCTAGCACATGATAACTGCGTATGAGGGTACCCAGGGTATGGGGGTGAAATAACTCATTCATCCTGGTGTTTCTTCTCTCACATTATAATGGGATGTTATTTCATTGGTCTATAAACCTGGCAACATTAATAACTTATGACATTGTTAGTTTATATTGTAGCCAATACAGTATTCATTGTGTACAATATCTCCCGGCTTGCCTTAATGTTATCTTTTATCATGTTAATGTACAGACATTGTAATTGCATATTGTTTGATAAACAACTCTTGTCATGACAGATGTACAGCAATGTTCTGTATTTAGACAGTATTTGAATAATGCAGTTTTCTGCAATTTTGTTCTTGATCATGATTGACAGGCTAAACGATTGATACTTGATTGATTGATTGATTGGCTGGCTGATTGGTTGATCTGTAATACATGGGATCAAGCTCAGGAACAAAACAAAATAATGGCACTAAAAGGTTTGTTTTTGACATAGTTATAACCTACATCCCTGCAAGTATGATAACATTAAGGCAAGCTATCTTTAAGTGCATACACCATACCAAATACATCACCATCACTGGGATTTCAACTTCTCTCTCACATCATAAGGAGCTGTTATTTCATTGGTTCTGCTAAGCTGTAAAAATCAATAACTTATGACATTGTTAGTTTACATTGTAGCCAATACAGTATTCATTGTGTACAATATCTCCCGGCTTGCCTTAATGTTATCTTTTATCAAGTTAATGTACAGACATTGTTATTGCATATTGTTTGATAAACAACTCTTGTCATGACAGATGTATAGCAATGTTTTGTATTTAGACACTATTTGAATAAAGCAGTTTGCTGCAATTTTGTTCTCTGTTCTTTTTTATTGCTTGATCATGATTGATTGACTTACTGATTGATTGATTGATTGATTGATTGACTGATTGATTGACTGATTGATTGATTGATTGATTGATTGATTGATTGACTGACTGATTGATTGACTGGCTGACCAATTGATTTATTGATCGATAAGTTGATTGATCTGTATTACATGGGATGTAGATCAAGCTCAGGTAGGAAATATAGTCTAAGCTCACAAGCCATAATAATGACACTAAAAGGTTTGTTTTTGACCCTAGTTATAACCTACATCCCTGCAAGTATGATAACATTAAGGCAAGCTATCTTTAAGTACATACACCATACCAAATACATTACCATTGCTGACTTGATACAATATCATCACTGTCTAATACCATTGCTGTACCAGTAGATCTGTTTGACTTGATTCAGTTTGTTTACAGTGTCACTAACACCTTTAAAGGCTGAAAAGTACTTGGAACTCCATGCAAATATTATACTAACAATACATGAAACAACAATTTCAAGTGAACTTTATGTTTCTACTCTAGGGGTGGTGAATGCTTTATCTTGCTATTACTCAAGCATAATAAATGACTTGTGTTATAACATGAAAGCCTTTCATCACATCAATCTTATGAAAACAATTCTTGCAAAATTGAGCAAGATCTTTTGATTGACATCCAAGAAACAAATAGCCTATTAATGTTGTTAGCCAACAGTTGGAATTAAGTTTGAATGTTGAATAAACAATCTTTGTTGTAAATAGTGTATATTCACCACCCCTAGGATATACAATACCACGTGTATAAGCTATGATCTCCAAAGTCAGTGGTTCCATTCTGGACAACGACTTTCTGTTTCTTTATCTGCTTCAAGTAAAGTGTTGTGACTTGTAGTCTTGTCTTACCTTGGATGCTTCAGTATTTTACTTCCAGTGGCAACAAATAGTCAGCTATAAACATTGTCCAAAGGGGTGCCATCAAACTTGTGTCATCATGTGATCTGTTGTAGCTGTGAGTGTCATGCTTGTGTTTATGTGGGAATCAGTTCTTGGTATTTTACTATGACAGTGAGTCAGTTATAAACATTGTCCACAAGGCTATCTTGTGTCATCACACAATCTGTTGTAGCTGTGACATGCTTGTGTTTATGTGGGAATCAGTTCTTGGTATTTTACTATGACAGTGAGTCAGCTATAATCATTGTCCACAAGGCTATCTTGTGTCATCATATTGCCAATCTGTTGTAGCTGTGACATGCTTGTGTTTATTGGAGGAATCAGTTCTTGGTATTTTACTATGCCAGTGAGTCAGTTATAATCATTGTCCACAAGGCTATCTTGTGTCATCACACAATCTGTTGTAGCTGTGACATGCTTGTCTTTATGTGGGAATCAGTTCTTGGTATTTTACCATGCCAGTGAGTCAGTTATAAACATTGTCCACAAGGCTATCTTGTGTCATCATAATATAACCAATCTGTTTTAGCTGTGACATGCTTGTGTTTATTGGAGGAATCAGTTCTTGGTGTTTTACTATGACAGTGAGTCAGTTATAAACATTGTCCACCAGGCTATCTTGTGTCATCATAATATAACCAATCTGTTTTAGCTGTGACATGCTTGTGTTTATTGGAGGAATCAGTTCTTGGTGTTTTACTATGCCAGTGAGTCAGTTATAAACATTGTCCACCAGGCTATCTTGTGTCATCATATTACCAATCTGTTGTAGCTGTGACATGCTTGTGTTTATTGGAGGAATCAGTTCTTGGTATTTTACTATGACAGTGAGTCAGCTATAAGCATTGGCCACCAGGCTATCTTGTGTCATCATATTGCCAATCTGTTGTAGCTGCTACATGCCTTTATCTACTGGAGAAATCAGTTCTTGGTATTTTGCTATCATGTTAGATGTAAATGTGTCCACCAGGCTATCTTGTGTCTTCAAATCTGTTCTAATATCAAAGACTTTGCAAAACAGAGTCAAAGGGAATAACCACTAACTTATTGCTGTCTTTTTAGATTGTATTTTTTTTATTCAACAATATGTTTAAGACTCTTACCAGCATGCACTGCTGACTGAATTTCATGGACCACAAGAGTCACACATTCAGACATTTTGATATATTTTATGATGTGAGTGGGTACTTACGCTCTTACTAAACCGTAAAGTGTTTTGTTTCATTTGTTTTCTCATAATACCACTCACTGTGATTGAATTATAACACTTGAATCAAAATAAACAACACAAAGCATGCTGGTATGTGATCATGGGTTGTTATGGTTACAGTCATCCATGTGTCTCCTCATTCACCCATTCAATTCATTTCATTGTCCATTTCATTGTTCATTTATCTTATTATTCTTTTCATTCTGTTTTTCTTTCTTTCATTCATTCATTCATTCAATCTGTCATTCATTACTCGTGCCAGGCCATTAGGCCGGTACAAATCTAGGTTTACCTTTCGTCATCGACGTCACAAATTGCACATTACCCACAATCCTTTAAAGACTGAACATGCTCCTACGCACGTGCTCAACGCTCTAAACACAAACGCCATCTTGGATTCCTCGAGTCAACAAACTCTAACAGAAAACATGCACCAAGGCAAGGACCATATAAGAAATGATTCTATTGGTTCCGTTTCATTATTATAATGTTCAAAGTCTAGAGCAGTTTTCTGAATATGCCATTCTTCAGATTCGTTGTTTGGTTTTGGATTCCAACTTATAGTCAAGTGGTATACAAGAAACTGGTTGGATTATTTCAATGCAACTCTTATAACTCTAAATCACTTATGTGTATTTTTATAAATATTACGCTTATAAATATTTGTGCATATATATTGTTTGCATCTCACATGTTTCTAAGGGATTACATTATTTACATGGACTGTCCACTAGAGAAATTGACTCATGTCGATGTACAACAACTGCTATTTGTGTGACAATAAATGAACAATTAATTCATATCTTGTACTGTTTGTTTCTGGATTGTTTTTCTGCTCAACTTAAGAACTGAATCTGCTTCGTGTTTAAATGAATAATAAAGCAATATAACTTATTAATTGTACAATTTTTTTTATTATGTCTACTTTTCAAAATTTTATCAGATCAAATCATATATCACATAAAACCTTGTTAAATGTGAAACTATTGTTTTTAATTGTATGATGTTTTTATGTTATGTTTACAGAATGACACTTGCTTTACAATATTTTGTAATGTATCCTAAAATAATATCAGCCCTGCTTCTCCTATACAGACAACAAATTTAGCAACAAATAGGACCAAATAGCACCATGATGGCTCAGCTCATGATTTTGTTCATTTTTATACGTGATAACTCTTTGCCATCAAACAACAAGGGCCTTGTATTGTATAGTATTGTATTGTATTGTCAGTCAGGCATTACAAGGACTCCTGAGTTACTCAATCACACCAGGCACGAGTAAACCGCTTCCTCAAAGCGTCTAGTTCATCTATCATTGTCTTTTAATTAAATTAAAATTATCCTTTCATCTAACATACATTACTACTGATGTAAGTACATACTTACAAAGCTTGTATCTGATTCTCACTGTGTTAGTTGTATTACAAATGATGATAACCATTTGCTCCACTCTGTCTCTCTCCTTGTAGAGTCTCCCACCAGGTATGGGTAAGGTACAAGCCATCTTGTGTCTAACTTGACATGGCATGTAGTGTAGCACAGTCTAGGCTGGCTTTGGTCATGTTATGATCTGAAAATGAAAATTCACTGAGTTAAGATTGAGAATTATTATATTGTATGTCATTGAGTACAAAATGAACATCCTTTGAAACCTTGTTAAGACTTGCTAATAGTTTTATTAGAATGAAAGCCTGTAAAAATAAAACCTGTGAAATAAAACATTTTGATAAATAGACAATAATACTGTCTACTAGAGTCTACCCACTATTCTTCCACAGGCACCAGAGAATCATTCGCGTTTGTATTCACTTGTAATCTTTGTGTATTTATAGTTATCAATGGTCACATATTAGTTTGCTTTGTTATTCCATTGACCTTTCATAATATGTGTAGCTCGTATTTCAATCTTGTGATATTAGTTTATCTGGTATCAAGAAGCGATCATATGTCACTCGGAATAAATTGGTAACTTCTTTTTAAAACAGCCCTTGAAGGTATATAAGATACCGCATATGCGGTATATTACAAGATTGAAATAGGATCTTCACATATTATGGAAGGTCAAAGCCTGCAGTATAACAAAGCAAAGTAATAATGATTGTTGATAACTATAAATACATGGAGATTTGTGGATAACTTTATCCAGAGTTTGCACAACTGGCCCCAGGTTTATCGCCATCACTCACTTACTAATGACAAATATACTAAACAATGACTTACTTTACATAATACCAGGGTTGACCTCCTCCACAATAAAGCCATCAACTGTACATGGTCCTCTTGTGGAGATCAGCTTCTTTGCACAACACTGAGCCCCGATAAGGAAGCACCAACTACTAATAGTTTACAAACATTTCTAGGAGAAAACTTGCAAGTTTGGAGAGATTTTTCAGCTGAAAACCATCCTAGACAACTGAGAAAGAGACTAGAACAAAGTGGTGAGCTACAAAACAGGGCTGTATGTGTGTGGTGTTGGTGAGTACATGAAGTATTTTGTGTCTGTTTTGCATTTGCTGTTGCTCAGCTGTTGAACTGTAAAACTATCGAATGGACCATTCATTCAAGGAAGTTCTACTTCCTATATTAAATAGGAATGGTTAACTCTAAGATAGAAAACAGTAAATCTAACAATTGATATTAACTATTTTTATAATCAAAAGTAAATAAATGATTTTTATATAAATTATTTTACATTGACCTGCAGAGTGAAAAATTTACTTATTATTGAAGAAATAGAAAATATGCATGCGTGCTGTGTGTAGTTATAAAGCATGCATGGTTAACAGAACAGGAGAGAAGTGTCAAGAGAAGCACAATGCAAAGCTGCATCATTCAGCAAAGAAAGCAAGTTTTTTATTTCTTTTCTAAAATACAAATTGACATATTTGATCAACATAGGGTTTGTGCTGATGTCAGTAAACAAAATCTAAGGAGTTTTCAAGGAGTTTTCAAGGACCAAAAAGTAATTTTTAAGCACTTTTTGCGACAACTTTGATATACGAAAAAATTTACAAATTTACGAAAATGATGTACAATACTATGATTTTTACTTTAAATTGCAATACTGGAATTTTTACCCTACTCTAGCTAGAATTAAGGAGTTTTTAAGGAGTTTTTGCTGATTTTGCAAAATTCAAGGGCTTTTCAAGTGCCCTTAAAAACGTAAATCAAATCTAAGGAGTTTTCAAGGAGTAGCACAAACCCTGCAACATGCAAACATGTGTGCTGCAGTGTGCTCTCATAAAGCACGCGCCTCAGCCAATTAGAATGCGTGAATTCTAATAGTTCTTTATAAAATGTTAGTAGCAGCTGGCATAATCTCTATTTTTAATATAAATATTTAGTTTCCATTATTATCATATATTTTTCATAAAGCAACCTTTTTAAATTGTATTTAATTATTATTTGTTTAGTTAGTTAACTATCTAATTATATTATTTATTCATTGGTTTATATATTTATTTAATATTTTATTTATTTATCATTATTTCAATCATTTATTGAATATGTATCATTCTTAGTTGATGTTTAATAACGACATAAAAAAACACTTTCTCAACAAAACATTTTACAGTCTTTTCAGTAAAAATTATTTTTATATTGTGAAAAATTCTCAAAATTAAGAAAGACCCTTGTCCTGTATAGCTGGTATTCCTGGCTGTGGGTCAGGGTGTAAAGAATACATGTGAATGCTGGTCAACAAATACAATGAATGTGAAAACAACCTACTAGGTTAGAATGTGCCCAACAGATAACAAAAAATAACAAATAACTGTCAAATATAGTATATCAAAACTGAAGAAAGGCCATTGTCTTGTATAGCTGGTATTCCTGGCTGTTGGTCAAGGTGTAAAGAATACAAGTGAATGCTGGTCAACAAATACAATGAATGTGAAAACAACCTACTAGGTTAGAATGTGCCCAATAGATGACAAAAAAATAACAAATAACTGTAAAAAAAGTATATCAAAACTGAAGAAAGGCCATTGTCTTGTATAGCTGGTATTCCTGACTGTGGTGTAAAGAATACAAGTGAATGCTGGTCAGCAAACAAGATGAGTGTGAATTAAGACAGCCTACTAGGTTAGAATGTGCCCAATAGATGACTAACCACAATTGAAATAATCTTGAAAAATTAAAAAACATATTTTTATGCCCACAGTGACGAGTACACCAGATAAAATGTGCCCAAAGAGTAAGATGTAGCTACTCATAAAATTGCTGATTGTCATGCTTATATACTCATCCAGTAAAAACACTTGTAGAAAATGAAACCAAATCTAAGCATGATTGAAATATATCAAATGCATAGAATATCAGGGCCAGAACTTTGTCAGTTACTGAAGTGTATCCTCTAGAAATAAAGTTTGATTGAATGTTTGACTGACTAACTGATTGATTAGTTGATAAATTGATTGATTGACTGATTGATTGACTGACTGATTGGTTGATCAATTCATTGACTGGCTGAGTTGATAAATTGGTTGATCACCTGATTGATTGACTGACTGATTGGTTGATCAATTGATTGACTGACTGACTGATTGATCAATTGATTGACTGACTGATTGACTGATCAATTGATTGACAGACTGATTGATTGGTTGATCACCTGATTGATTGATTGATTGATCAATTGATTGACTGGACGATTGATTGATCAATTGATTGATTGACTGATTGGTTGATCAATTCACTGACTGACTGATTGATTGGTTGATCAATTGATTGATTGAATGATTGATTGGTTGATCACCTGATTGATTGATTGGTTGATCACCTGATTGATTGATTGATCAATTGATTGACTGGACGATTGATTGATCAATTGATTGATTGACTGATTGGTTGATCAATTCACTGACTGACTGATTGGTTGGTTGATCAATTGATTGATTGAATGATTGATTGGTTGATCACCTGATTGATTGATTGATTGGTTGATCACCTGATTGATTGATTGACTGATTGATTGGTTGATCACCTGATTGATTGATCAACGGATTGACTGGTTGATCACCTGATTGACTGATTGATTGGTTGATCACCTGATTGATTGATTGGTTGATCACCTGATTGATTGATTGATCAATTGATTGACTGGACGATTGATTGATCAATTGATTGATTGACTGATTGGTTGATCAATTCACTGACTGACTGATTGATTGGTTGATCAATTGATTGATTGAATGATTGATTGGTTGATCACCTGATTGATTGATTGGTTGATCACCTGATTGATTGATTGGTTGATCACCTGATTGATTGATTGATCAATTGATTGACTGGACGATTGATTGATCAATTGATTGATTGACTGATTGGTTGATCAATTCACTGACTGACTGATTGGTTGGTTGATCAATTGATTGATTGAATGATTGATTGGTTGATCACCTGATTGATTGATTGATTGGTTGATCACCTGATTGATTGATTGACTGATTGATTGGTTGATCACCTGATTGATTGATCAACGGATTGACTGGTTGATCACCTGATTGACTGATTGATTGGTTGATCACCTGATTGATTGATTGACTGATTGATTGGTTGATCACCTGATTGATTGATTGACTGATAGATTGGTTGATCAATTGATTGACTCAATCTGGTTTGATTAATTGAATGACTGACAAATTGATTGGTTGATTGATCAATATTATTGATTGACTGATTGACTCAATCTGGTTTGATTTATATGACTTGACTTATTGATTGGTTGATCAACTAATTGATTGATCAATATTTAGATTCATTGATCATCATTATTGATTGATTGGCTTGAAATAGTTTTGTTATAAAGAAAAATCTTTATGCATGCCCATAGCTCTGTGAAATATAAAATTTTCTTAGATGTTCCTAGTACATCTAAATCAAAAATATCGCCTACAAAGAAGACATCTTAATAGGAAAATTACATGTTTTTCAGATGATCCAAAAGAATCAGAAAAGGAACCAAAATCTTTTCAAATCTTGCTTGGAACTAGGTTATAGCAAATCAATGTCCTCTTGTGGCAAATCAATGTCCTCTTGTGGCAAATATATGTCCTCTTGTAGCAAATCAATGTTCTCTCGTGAAAATCAATGCCCATTTCTGTCAAATATATGTTCTCTTGTGGCAAATCAATGTTCTCTTATAGCAAATCAATGTCCTCTTGTAGCAAATCAATGTTCTCTTATCACAAATCAATGTCCTCTTATAGCAAATCAATGTCCTCTTGTAGCAAATATATGTTCTCTTGTAGCAAATCAATGTCCTCTTGTAGCAAATCAATGTTCTCTTGTAGCAAATCAATGCCCTTTTGTAGCAAATCAATGTCTTCTTGTAGCAAATCAATGCCCTTTTGTAGCAAATCAATGTTCTCTTGTAGCAAATCAATGTCCTCTTATAGCAAATCAATGTTCTCTTGTAGCAAATCAATGCCCTTTTGTAGAAAATCAATGTCCTCTTGTGGCAAAGCAATGTCCTGTATATGTTCCAGCAAATATGTCCATTTGTAGCAAATATGTTCTCTTGCTTAGAATAGATATCCTCTTGTAGCAAATAATTGTCCTTTTGCAGCAAATAATATTAATGTTCTCTTGTAGGAAGCAATTTTCCTCTTGGTGCAAATAAATGGCTTTTTGTAGCAAATAAAGTACTTGTCCTTATTTAACAATGCAATGCCTTTTTGTTGTTTGAGTTGCTGTTTTTGCTGTTGTCCTGGTCGTGTTGAACCATATAGTTTTTAAGCAGCAACTGAGGGCAACTGTGTATATCTTTGAGGACTGCTCACTCAAGTTGTCTGTTTTATTCACAAAGAGGACTTGATACAATCAAACCATGCACGCTCATTATGTACATTTGAAATATTTTGAGATAACAACTTTTCAACTTTTATAACAATTGCAACTTCATGACTTTTCATTTAGCTATTTAGTTATTCAGTTTTTAGTACTTTATATTTATCTTTTCTTTGTGTTTTTCTTTTTGATTTAATTCTGCTAATGTATGGTGTATAGTGTATGTTAAGAATAGTAAATATTTGGGTCAAGAGCTTGATAAACAGCCTGGGCAGCGGACTAGGATGCAGAAATACACCTATTCTCTTTTTGTCATTTTCGATTTCATTATTGATATTATCACAGTTTTTATATCATATAAGACTTTAATAAATAACTATTAGAATTCACGCATTCTGATTGGCTGAGGCGCGTGCTTTATGAGAGCACACAGCACGCATGTTTGCATGTTGATCAAATATGTCAATGTATTTTATAAAAGAAATAGAAAACTTGCTTTCTTTGCTGTGTGCAATTATATAGCACTTGGGGATTGTCAGAACACTTTGCGTCATGTTTCTCTTAATTCTTTTCTCGTGTTCTGTCAATCCCCGCATGATATATAACTGCACATAACATGCACGCATTCTATTTCTTCAAAGGAACCAACATATCTATGTATTTCACTATGCAATGGTCAGTGTTAGGTATATAAATATTACAGCTGTTTATGCATTAACCTTAACTTTTTTCTTAAATAGTTCATATCAATTGTTAGACTTATTGTATTCTACAAAAAGATAAACAATTCCCAGCAAATATAAAAAGCAAAACTTGCTTGAAATAATGGTCTATTTTTATAGCCATACAGCTAAACAAATGAGCAACAGCAAACGCAAAACAGACACAAAATACTTCATGTACTCACCAACACCACACACATACAGCCCTGTTTTGTAGCTCGCCACTTTGTTCTAGTTTCTTTCTCAGTTGTCTAGGATGGTATTCAGCTGGAAAACCTCTCCAAACTTGAACTTTTCTCCATCAAATGTTTGCAAACTTCAGTCGAAGTTGACCTCCAGACGGAACTCAGTCTCTACAAAACATATACAAACAAACTTTAAAATATGCCTCTGAATAATTTTATATCGCATAAAATAAATTACAAGTTTGACAAACTAGCGAGAAAAAAATTTCAAAGTTTTAAAGACAGACCACATGCTGAAATTGACAAGCAATCTTCGACTTTGAATGTCTCAAAAATACCCGTTTTCCAACATGACAATATACGAAACGCGAGTTAGAAGATCAACAAAACTCTTATACATACTCTTATGGCATATTTTGGATATTTAAGCTGTACCTACCATGCAAAAGGCCGAATTTTCCAACATCTTTTCCAACCATGACATCCGCCATCTTGAATTTGCCGCGTATTTGCCGCAGAGGATTATGGGGACATGTGGTACGTGAAGCGCACCACAGGGATCCCAAAGTTACATTTCTACATCTAAATCTACGTCCATGTTATTTAGTCAGCAAAAACTAGATAACAGTTATCACGTTAACTAAAAATTAAAAATATATACTGTATCAGAATTAACAATAATAACAAATAAATGAATAGATTGAATACAAATTTATACACAATGTATATACAAACTTAAAATAATAATTTAAGTCATAAATTTAATATTTGAATATATAGAATAACACATTAATAAAGGAAAAGGAAAAGGAAAAGTACTATTACTTAGCGTCGGTAGTTCCTTCAGCTAGAAGTAAGCTGGTCTCCCAGGAAGCCGATGGTGCGCTCTTTTTCCCCCTCTCTCCGTCAATTAATGCTCCGTTTTACGGCAATTTAAAGCTACTGAAAGCTACACTGATTGGAAAGAAGACGAAACAAGTGTGAGGCCACTAGGGATCGAACTCGTGACCTCTCACTCCGAAAGCCGCGCACCAACCAACTTAGCTACACTTGTTCCTTAATAGTTAGTCTGTAATGTGTTTTGATAATTTAACTGCAAAAGTCAAGAAAATTAGCTTCGACAATATCAGAGGGTATTAAATAGACCGATCCAAGGTTATTGCCGCCATCTTGTAGGGGGTGCAGAACTACTGGGGCGAGCAGTAAATGTATGCAAAGTGGTCCAAAATCACATACATTCTCTATTCGCCCCAGTAGTTTTGCACCCCTTGCAAGATGGCGGCAATAACCTAGCTTGGATCGGTCTATTGTTCCATGGTTCTTGGAAACGTTTCTATGATAGCCTGCATGTGTGCAGCCTGACCTTGCCATAATAAACAAAAGTTAGAAATTAATGATATTAATTAATCCTCTTGGATATTTAGTTCTCTTCAATGCCACGTTGGTGTTTCTCTCTCTTGTGTAATGTTTTTTCTTTTAAATAATTCATGTAGGGATAGTAAGGTAGCATACAATCACATATACACATACAATTCTCCATAATTATTTATTATATTTTATGTTTTACTTACCTATTATAGTAACTTCCTCCAAACAGTTGTTTATATGTAATTCGGGGGGGAAAAAGCTGATTTCAAACGAGTTCTTTTAAAATCTGAGAAAACGAGCCGCCATCTTGAAATTTGAGTCTCGCAAAGCAGTTTGGGATAGTCATCACTCCTCCTCTTGTTAAGGTAGTGAGTTTACGCGGTCTAAGTCTCCTCAATTAGTAGAACACTTGTGGCACAATAGATTGAGAGGTTATTTATTTTTTTATTAAGTAATTCCTTTTTAGTTACACTCGAATCATAAGTGATCATAGAAAAGATCATAGATATAGCTTCACCGTTTGCGGTTCCAACATTACTTATTGCACCAACTGGCTAAATTATGTTTGACCAGAAAATGACGAATAAACTGTGTCATTGTTTGAAAGGTAATGGATTGTTGCCAGTTTTATAGCTTCACCGTTTGTTCCAACATTACTTATGGCACCAACCAGTGTTACTGGAAATTATGTTTGACCAGAAAATGACGAATAAACTGTGTCATTGCCGGTTTGAAAGGCAATGGATTTTCTATTTAGGGGTGGGGTTAGTGAGTTTGGGTTTCCCAAATTAGTAGGGCACATGTATCTTCATGGCGATAAACAATTGAAAGTGATTTTAGATGGATTTTAGAATGGAAAAAAATTTAGAATGCAAACAGACCTTAATATTGTTGTGAAGTATGATAATTTGACCTGCAAATCTCCAGTTAAAAAGTTTCAAACAAGACTGGTGGGACGACAATAACGACTGTTTTTTCTATTGTCTATTAAACCTGAACAAATTGCTTTAGTTTGTTTGTTATAGTATACATGTGTTTTTCAAGTTATTTTGATTTTCTTCGTGTCATATCATAACAAACATTGTTTTAATTTGTTTAAATGTATATATGGCGATGCTTTCAATTCAAGTGTAATTCTATTTTAATTTGTAACATTTTTTGTAAATTTAGTTTTATTAAATTTATATTTTTGTCTACTTTTTGATAGAGTAGAATATCACATTGATACAAATTTGAAGTTTTTCAGAAATGTAGAACTTTTTTTATTTTTTTCATAATTCAATGGCAAAAAAATGCTTGGTCATTCCATCTGATTAAGTGTGAATAAGTTTTCGAACAATAAAAAATACATTTATATGAATAAAAATAAAGGAAAATATCAGCATTGCAATCCCAAAAGATTTCCTGCAACATTTCCATATTAATGATAGGTAATATAATAAAATTTGTAACACCGTAAAAAATGTTGACTTAACTTTACTGACGTTTCGAGCTTTAGCCCTTCGTCGGAGTAAAAATACGTTAATATTTTTAGTCAATTGAAAAAGAGAAAACAATCTGAGTCCGGAGGCGAGAGATGACCACGTTCCCTTTCGACTACCGAGCTCTTAATTCCAGAAATAGTAGCTTATGCTAGCGGGGAATCCCGCTGAATTAAATCAAAATCTCAGCTTTGAGTATTTAACTTCGCGAAACCAACTTATTTACTTTTGCGCGTGCCCATATTTGCAGTTAGTTTTTAAGTATTCTTTTCAAGCAATGCGTTAAACTTCGTTCATGTGTGTGCTGGCTCAGCTCGTGAATACCGTGAATTTCGTCGCGAATTTAACTTCGCGAAAGTAGATAATTTACTTTTGCGCGTGCTCATATTTGCAGTTAGTTTTCAAGTATCCATTTCTAGCAATGCGTTCAGCTTCGTTCATGTGTGTGGTCGTGAATTTAGCTTCGCGAAACAGTAACTTATTCATTTTTGCGCGTGCCCATATTTGCAGTTAGTTTTCAAGTATTCTTTTCTAGCAATGCGTTTAGCTTCGTTCATGTGTGAAGTCATTGATACCTCGATACCTGTTGGCTACCAGGCGCGGAGGAGGAGCGTTTTATGGTAGCCACCTTGTATTTCTCTGGTTCTTATTTCCATAGAAAACTGTAAAACTGCTTGTTAGGAATTCAAGTTTTTCTTGACAGGGTGTATCGATTAAAAGAGGGGGGAGTGGTGGTATAAAACTTTAGTGCGTGCACATCATTTGATTGGCTTTTACAGTGAGCTAGATACTCGAACCTTGAACACTTGACTTTTTTCATGTTGTTTATTTCCTGAACCTTCTCTATACTGCTTCAAAACCTCTAATAATGAGGTAGTGAGTTCAAATACACTAAGTGTTTATAATAAATCTTATTTCTAATCTATTCGCTCAAGGGATGTGGGTTAAAAGAAGTAACAAAAACTCTAAGTGTTCACGGTTCGAGTAGCCTCGGATAAAAATATATGATCAATTTGAAATTTTTTGAGGAATTTATCAGACTGAAAAGCCCAGGTCTTTAGGCTGGTTTTGAATGTATATTGTTTTCATCGTTATTCCATTTTTAAAGATTTTTGTCTTAAGTTGACATTGAAAAACACGAGCAGCACTAGCTCGTTCCCAGGGCATTTTCCTTCGTCGACAAAACCAGCGAAGTGTTGAAGGCTGGAAACGAATTCACTGTTATTTGGTTATTGTAATGCGACTCGAAAAATCGTGGGCACCGAAAAATATTTCATTTATGAAACGTTTATTGTTCGTTGAACAATGTGAAACAACTCTCTCATTCTATCTGTCAACGAATCATTAAAACGTCTTAAAGTTAAAGCGTTTTTTCAGGTTGCTAAATTAACGATGGCCGATTTAGTTTCAGTTTGTAAATTCTTATTGTAAGTTCTTTCTTTGAAAAAGCTAATTTTCATATCCATTTTTTCATGTCCATTTTCAGTTTTCTCTGTTATATATTAGTTGGAAAATTAGCTCGAATATGTTTTAATAAAAATTTTAGTCACATTTTCTGGTGTTTTTTCTTTATTTTTCTTTTTTTTTCTTCCTGATTGAACTAAGTTTCTTGACGTATAATTTTTTGTTTATTTTTAACTTAAAAAAAAAAAGAATTAGTATTTTTTTTTAAATAATTATCTTATTTAGCGTCAATTTTGCATTTTTTTTGTCATTTTATTTATTTAATTCAGTTTTCATATTCTCTTTGACTTTCCGTTTATTTTCATTTACCGTCTTATCAACTTTATCGTTACAAATTAAGTATGTTAAGCAAGTAAATATAGTAATAGTTTGTAAACAAAAATGGCTTGATCTTTTTTTTACAACTAAGTTCATTCAAGTGTATAATTACCTGAAGCCTCGGTGTCATGAATATTTCTTAAGTTATTTGTTTCATCTTAATTGTTATAGCTTTATTTATAGTCTCTTAGTATTCATAAGTAGTTTTGTCCAGTTCATTAGGAACTTTTGCATTAGTATATTTAGTATTGTCCGATTATGTAATCTCATGTTTATAACTCGTGAAAATGTAACATAATTATGCGCCGTTGACGTATAAATACGCCCTACGCCGTTCAACAAAGCGTGTGTTCAGAGAAGAGAAGTGTTCCCATCGTTGAGAAGAGTTTAAAAGCGTAGCAAACAAGAAACTTTAGGAGCAGACCCGTTCAGAGTCCCTAAATGTTGTCGATAGAAGAGGAGCAGACACACTCAGAGTCCCTCGAAACAGCAAAGATTATTGAAACAGCGAAGATTATTGAAACAGCAAAGATTGTTTAAACAGCAAAGATAACTTGAACAGAAAGGATTACTTAAACAGAAAAGATCACGTTAACAGTAAAGATCATTAAAACCGACTGAAGACTTCGCTGGAGAGAAGCGAAGGTTAACAAAAGCCCAAAACAACTCAACACTGTGCCCAACATCAAAAAGCACAAGAAACACGAGCGAACAGCGTTAAACAGCAAAACACGAACGAACAGCGTCAAACAACGGCAAACACCGAACTTAAGTATCTCATTTGTAAAATAAATACTTACCATTATCATTTACTATTCATTTACAATTATATTTACTATTTACTTATATACTATTTACCGTTCATAAGTATTATCATTTACTATTCATTTACTATTATATATATACTATTTACCGTTCATAAGTATTATCATTTACTATTCATTTACTATTATATATATACTATTTACCGTTCATAAGTATTATCATTTACTATTCATTTACTATTATATATATACTATTTACCGTTCATAAGTATTATCATTTACTATTCATTTACTATTATATATATACTATTTACCGTTCATAAGTATTATCATTTACTATTCATTTACTATTATATATATACTATTTACCGTTCATAAGTTTATCATTTACTATTCATTTACTATTATATGTACTATTTACTTACTATTTACCGTTCATAAGTTTAGTCTTTATATTAAATACCATTTGTTTAATTATACCTTGTACTTATTCTTTTGTGGGGAAGACTTAAGAGACTGGGGGGGTCGAGGGGAGCCTGGGTCCGATCGTGACACTCGGACAGTCAATTATAACTTTAAAAAATTATCTTTTTAACAAAACGAAATCGTTTGCAAGTAAATTTACTATATAATAGAATATTATGAATTTTATCACCAAAACCCTAAACGAAAATAAAGCATTTTTATCACCAAAAAAAAAAACAGAAACAAAAATAAAGCATTTCAAGGTGTTTGATTTTCATTACTTAAAATATATCGTTATCGTGAAAATGGGGTCTCTAGAAAGCCCTATAGAAGGCATTGGTTTTTTAATCTGAAAGCGTATTGAAATGGATATTGAGGATTAAAAAAATATATCTTTTTTTTTTTTTGAAATATTATGTTTCCTTTTTTGATTTTTAAAGTACCAGGCACGCTGTTTAGCCAAGCGATGTGGATAATTGAGTCATCAAAGGTTACCACCATTTATCCAACATTAATTATAGATAACTTCTTTAGTCTTAAACAGGGCAACTCTATCAACATCTAACAGTCAACATCGAAAAGAACAGTGGAACAGACTCTGTCCTTCGTGTTTCTAAAGCTGTAGTTTAGTTAGTAGAATAGCTTTGGAAAATCCGTATTTCATCTCTCGTTTTCCAGAAGTTTCATTTCGGGCGTTCTTTCAGTCCAGAGCGAGAGATTTTTATTGTAAATCTATTTTGGGTCAAAGATCCTGACAGAATCGCCGGTTAAGACGTCGTACTAACGTCAAACAAATAGTCAAGGAGCTGAGTTAAAACTGTCATGGCCGAAGGAGAAGGATTATGGTCAGGTGAAATCGAGATCAGTTTCCAAGAAGCCTTAGCGATTTATCCACCGTGTGGACGACAGAAGATTATGTTGTCAACAAAGGACAAAATGTACGGCCGCAACGAACTTATTGCTCGCTATATCTTGATGAAAACCGGCAAATTAAGGACAAGAAAACAGGTCGCTAGTCATATTCAGGTTCTAGCCAGGAAGAAAATACGACAGATTCAATGTAAAATCAAAGACAAACACCATTACATGACAGATAGCGTCCAAGAAATCATGAACATGTCTTCCGCGGAGATTCTTTCGCCGACTGTCCAACCACCACCATTGATCAGCTCTAATGACGATTCAATGGATGAATTTCCACCAAGTCTGCATCATATCCCGTCCTATCCAAGTTCTCAGTACTCAGGTCGATATCGAGATACACCCAGTGAACGTCTTGTTAGTGATACCTTGGAAAAGACATCGCCAAACACACCACCACGACTGCAGTTTCCAACAGACGAAGGGGCTACGATCCTCACTCCTCGCTCACTCCCTAGCGTCGAACGCGCAAGCTTGCGGGAAAGTGCGTTCCAGAGCACTCTAAACTGGGAGGTCCCTGACATCACTGCAGAGATTCAATCCCGAGTTGATAGCTTTACTGCGTCGGTTACCTCTAGTATAGACGCGGAAAGAAGCTCCTGGAATTCGGATCTTGAGAGATATTATGGGGCAGCCGTCAAATGTAAAGAGGAATATACAACACCGCCTGCTTGCTCTGGTACTAGCGCGTCACAGACAAAATTGCACGAAACACCATCGTTTGAAGACTATCTAGCGCTGGACGCAGACCAAACTTGTCCGTCGATAGACTTCTCTGGGATCTAACGACAGCCATACAATGGTTCAATCACACATATGCAGTAAGTAGATTCACTTGACATGTAGGGTAAAATTATGTGGATATATACTTAATTTTTTTTTACTGAAACATGTTGTGATGATCATTAACATAATTGGATTCTTTGAATTCAATTTATTCTTAATTTAGATTTAATTCATATTTGTATATTTTGAATTTAGATTTAAAATCTCATAGATTTTGATAATATGTTTTAGAACCTACTTTTTTAATTTGATCTCTATTTTTTAAAAAAAACTCATAATTATGTTTCAGTAAAAAAAAACTCCAAAAAACCTTTGCTATATTCCGGCTTATATTTATATTCTAATTATATTCTATATATCAACAACACTATATATATTTCACATGTACTTCTATCCAGGATATGGATAGGCTGATTCAATTAGCGTTGTGTTCGGAAAAGTCAATTAAAAGTCTAATTTATAGCTATTGACCTGGTATATTTGCGTAAAGAATATATATTATTTTATAATTATATAGATATTTGTAAACTAGCAAGTAAATTAGTAGTATAGGCTGAGTCGGTGTTTGATATAGACGATAGGTAATATAATGAAATTTGTAACACCGTAAATGTTAATTTACTTAACTGACGTTTCGAGCTTCAGCCTTTTGTCGAAGTAAAAGAGTGTAGATTATACTTATATATAGGGTTTTTTATTTTACATTTCACTGTTGGTATTCACAGCCTGCCTCGGGTCCTAAAGTCGCCGTAATTAAATAATGTAAACTATAATGCGATTTGTGGTGTTGTAAGAAAAAATATGAGGAAATGGGACATGCACAACATAAACCAATTTTAGGGGATTTTAAGCGACTTACGGCGACTTGACGCCATCTTATTCATCCCCTTGAAAACTATTCTGGGTATTGTAATTATACTGCGTTAAGGAAACTTTAGATGATACAATTCAGTTAAAAAAAATTACGGGCAAAGAAGGAGCACTTCTGGGCAATTTAATGCGGTTTTAGGCGTTTTTACGCGATTTTGGGCGATTTTGGGCGATTTTAGATGACTTTAGGAACCAAGGCAGGCCTTCTTCAGGTTTCGGTGTTCAGATTATCAATGTAAGTTGTTTCTGCTACGTTTTCAAACAATGTTAATTAGTCGCCTGATGAAGGCTAGCAGTATAGTAGTCGAAACGTCGCGCAATTTCAAACCCTCGACATTCGTCAGTGAGACAACTGAATAACATACTATATAATGTTTATTACTGAGATTTCCAAGCATTCGGACATATTGTCCTTTGTTCTTTCATCGTCGAAATTCAATTATTACTACGATATATTTATATTCAATTTTTAAACTATTAAATATAGCACAGGTGTCAAGTAGCCGGCTACTGTTTGATCACAGTGATTGTTCTTAATTAGCCTTCTTCAAATTTGTCATAATCGTGTTAGGCTGTTCATTTTGTTTAGCCACAAGCATCCATATAAACAACGCATAAATGTTTCTATAAATAGCAACTTTTATTTTTGAAATTCTATAAAAATATTATTTTCTGGTTGATGTTAATTCGACCGATGGCAAAGTCCGTTGTTAAGTAAGGCTTGGTAGAAAATAAAGTGGTTGTTACACGACCGTCTCAGAAATTAAGTGTTGTGTCACTTTAATTCTTGATACAAGCGGAGTGTTAATGATTGAAACTTATAAAAAAAAATCTATTCTAGTTCTCAGCCTCCAAAACGAACCTGGCGGACCAAAACTGGAAACCGTGCTAAATTTGTTTCATTGTTTCTAAAAACCTGTCGTACTAAGGCTTTTCTCAAATCATATCTTTTACCTTTAGCTTGCTTGTACCACAGTTTGGTCACATTCGACATATCCTTATTTTCGACTCAGATAGCGTGACTCAAAACGTGTATGTCAAAAGTAAGGTCCCCTAAAATAGATTTCAGTCCTTCCCATTAATGTCAATAGCTGGTTATTTACAACCCCTGTTGTTTTTGATGTCCAACGTGTTCAAAACTTCAACACGCGAATTTTATAACTTCACTGATCGTTAAACGCTTTTATTTTACTCCTTTTACTCCGACGAAGGGCTAAAGCATGCCTGAGAAAACAGACGTTCTTTCGCTCCTCTTAATTCTCCCTGCTTAGTTTCGCGGGAGGGGGGGGGGGGGGGGGGGGGGGGGGGGGGGGGAGGTGGGGATTTCGCTCCTCTTAATTCTCCCTGCTTAGTTTCGTGGGGGGGGGGGGGGGGGGGGGGGGGGGGATAAGATGAGTGAAAGAACGACTGCTTTCTCAGGCTAGGCTAGAGTATAGCATTTTGCAAACGAGTGAAAGAGTAATGATAACTAAGTCCGTTTCCGTACAACGTTTCCGTATCCATTTATCCCCGTATTTCTTCGTTGCGTCAGGATGAGCCTCTTTCAAACGTATCAGAAAGGTAACGCACAGTTCAGTACGCAAAAAGAGAATGATCCGTAAAGAAAATGTGCCACGATACTGTATACACCGAATTAAAAATGGCGATTAGTTGAATAACCATTGTTCTTGACTTGCTAGCCTCTTATACACGTGTAAACTCTATTGTGTTCTAACGTGAGCTCGAGGCTAACCAGTCAAGAACAATAGCAGGTCGCCATATAACTCGTTTCAGACAATGGTAGACGGAAGACAGTCTTCAAAAGAAAACGATAGGTAAAAACTACCTATCGTTTACATCAAACACCGACGCAGCCTACTCTAGTTTACTCGCTAGTTTCTATTTCTTACGGTGTTACAAATTTTATTCTATTACCTATCGTTTATATCAAACACCGACGCAGCCTATACTAGTTTACTTGCTAGTTTTCATTAATTCAAAAGAAAACGTTACGGGTTGAAAATATCGTATACGTATCGGCAGGAGGCAGTATCCAAGCCTATGTTTCGTCTGGGTATACTTACAAATCCCCGTTTTGTTTCCTTATAGTTATATATTTTGAGAGGCTCGTAAAGGGATCCTTTCTTAGAGAAATAAGACACTCCAATTTGGAATCGGTATCATCAAAGATAGATAACACCTTAGTTCTGGTACAAGCACCAAACATTGTCACCAATGTTTGAATTCAATAGTCCCCTTCATATAGTTTCCTGCGCCATCTAGAAAGGTTGCCAGGCCTTTGCATCGATCAGCGAGAAGAACGTTGAGCGTACAATGATAGAATAGTGGCCGCCAATCCAAACGGAATTGGAAAATAACTTTAATTTACATGGCTTAGTCCCGCTCACATGCACATTTCTTAATAATTTTGACCCCGTATGCGTGTTCGTTTTAATTGCCGGTTTGTACGTCCTCCAATCCACATGTAGCTCTCTTGAAATACGTAACGTTTCGGTTCTGGATTCGTATTCGATTCGATTCCGTCCACAATTATTTGGAATTTTTTTCCGTAACGTTTTCACATGGATTGGCTTCACGTCCATTGAAACGTATCGGGATCATTTTTCCGTAACGTTTTCACAAGGATTTGCTTTCCGACCACTGAAATGTATCCAGATATTATTTTTCCGTAACATTTTCGAACGGATTGGCTACGTATCCTGATATGTTTTCCGTAACATTTTCGTGCGGATTTGCTTCACTTCCACACGTATCTGAATATTGTTGAATCCGCGTAACGTAACGTCAATACATAATAGCGTTTACAGCGCAAATTATGTGCATGTGAACGGGAGGCCATTACGCAACGAAATACGTACGGGTTCAAACATAGTTAATAGATAAACTATATATTAGCTACGGTTCAAATAACTTGGATACATGTACCGCAACCAATAGGTACGTCACTGAAAAAAATCTATATGGGTTGCGGATATATACGCGTTTGCAGGAGGAGTTCGGATTTTGTTTTATATATACCAAACGATCACTTCTAATTAAAATTTTTAACTCATTTTACTAAAGTAAAAAAATCAAAAATAATTGTTTTCGATTGAAAAATGTTTCGCGCTTTTAAATTAATTTGGCACTACGAAATTAGCTCGTATTTGTTAAGTGAACAGGTTTTTTCGCTTGGTTAGCTTTACCTGTTTCACAGCTTTTGACGGCTTGACTGATCTGTTGAAAGCAATATCTAGAGTTAACATTTTAGATGTATCGTCAAAACAGTCGACTACTGGTATAAAGTGACAAATTATTGTATACTGTTCTTTGATTTATTTTTCTTCCACGTTTCAGGGGAAGTGTCAACAAAGCTGTTGTTCTCTTCATTGGTTACTACGTATTCGGGGCTCCTGTATTCACTTCTTGGTAGCCTACAGTACAGGCCGGTTAGCAGCAAAAGTCTAGATGTGACGTAGGCTAAGGCCGGTGGAGTTTTGTGGGAAAAAATCCCCGGAATTTTTGGATTCCATTGTTACAAACAGATAAACCCCAAATCCTCCAAACCCTGACAAACTCCAGAAGAACGCCTTATATTCTCGTACCAAGATCTTTCTCAGTTTAATAATGCTTGTTCTACAGGCTAAATTATCGGCAAAGAACAGTTGGTACCGATCGAGAAAATCAAAGAAGAGAGAGCCTGGAAACTCTATTTCTTCCTATCACTTCACCATCCGCCTTTGTCAACATATTTGCTGGAACTTTTGTTGCAATTTCTTCCTTTTTTTTAATTTAATTTTCTTTTGGGCTTAATTGTGGCTGAAATGAGAACAATTTGCCACAACGTAGATTTTATAAGTCTGTTTCAGAGTTATTTTATTTTCTATACAAGTAAAAATTTGTAATTTGTTTATTGTAAAGGTTAATTTTTTTTTGCTGTATTCATGCTGGCATGTTTACCGAATAACCAGTTAGAATAGTGAATGTTGATCCATATTATATATATATAATCACATTATCAAATTTCTTAAGAAAAATATTCAGTTATATCAAGAGAACATATATAATATGAGACAGTGGTCTTCAGATCTTGTAGCCTCGTCTCCAAGGCTTTACCCGTTGCTTTGAGGTTGGGCTACCCTGGAAACTAGAGGGTTTTTAATGCAATTTCTGTCCGTTAAAAATCAAGATACTGTTTGCATGGCCATGTAAACCCAATAAATATTCAAAGCCAATCAGAAGCCTAGGTTACACTTTGATCTATATTGGCTTTCTAATTTGTCAAAAGCTTTGAAATACTTTGTTTCCAAATATGGTCTAGGTAAATCCTTCAATAGGAACTAACCAATCAGCGCGAAGTGAACATGCACAACTACATATTAGTGCGTTAATGCACGCCTAGTACCTAATTCCACAAACTTCAAAAATTACTCTGATTTTAGGGCAAAGTTATCTCGCCATATGGAGCTTTGGATTGAAGTTCGTTTAGCTTTTTGCGCGTCACCGCATTGCAGATATGCACGGGCTCAATGCTAACAAGTTTTGTGGTTTGACGTGCAGGCTCGGTTACAAAGGATTCACCTAGGTTATAATTGAGTGTCAATCAAAATCGATATAGACATATTTAGCCGACATGCAGCATCTGTAGCTTCGGCTGTGATTTTGAAAAAAAAACCACCTGCACGTCGTATGGAATATAGTCCATTTTCATGTTAGCATCATTCAGTACTACCAGTACCACAATGCTTTACGACTTGCCTTAATCATTCAGATTTTAAATTCCTCTTGTGAGCACAAATTTTTCCACAAAAGAAATTTGGCAAAGCATTATGGTCTTGGTACAAAGCATTATGGTCTTGGTAGTATATGTCGCTATAATGCAAATTGCCAATATACCAAATCGGCTAACGCGTTGCTATGTATGTTTCCACCCAATTCAAATATTTTGGGAATAAGATTCTTTGTCTTATGTATTTCGACATCACGTGGAAAATGTTTGGAAGAAACGTTTTTATTCCCAGTGGTTTTGAATTGGTTGGAAACGTACATAGCAACGCGTTAGCTGAGTAGGTCTATTGGCATTTCAAAAGTAACCAAGCCTCTGTACGGAACGAGATTAGATGCCAGGCTATTGTGTTCTAAATCAGGTTTGCCGAGCTTTCCAGAAATTTGTTATTAAAATTGTAAAAAGCTGTAAAAAACGAAATTGTCAAGTTTTTATGCTGGCATAGTATATTTTTGCTACATTTAAAATCTGCGTTTTTTTGTTTTGCAATATATATATCATTATTTATTACTATACATAACATTATTATGAAATAAAATGTATCAAATATAACGTGTTCTAATTTCTCTGCCTCTTATGGCCAATACTCTGGTAACATCTAAACAATCGAAATGAGAGGAATGGCGAGGTTGCATTGATAAAGATGTACTTTAATAATTGTCCAGCAAGGTGTTAAAAAGTCTCTATCATTGCAAGCTCACCGTTCGTCTTGCTTCGTTGCAAAGACCTGGCTATCTTTCAAAATGGTGCAGAGAACTGTGGAAGGGACTATTTTTATCAGTCTCAGATCAACGAATTCCAGATGATCGTTAGCTGAAATAGGTGTATACGAATTACGGTTGTTTCGCCCACGAACAGTTTCGCCAACGCCAGTTCGCCCAAGGTCTGTGCAGTTTCGCCCACGGATTAGCAGTTTTGCCCACAGATCAGTGCAGCTTCGCCCACGGGGTTATAACTTATTATATGTGTTAAAAGTACTTTTAAATATTATTTTTTTTGGCCATTATGTTAAATGACCCCATCAAATACTACGATAATCACGAAAATACACCAGTTGATGGATTGCAAAGAAGACAGCGACTCACTATACAATACAAATACTGATCTTTATTACCAATATTGATAACACATTAACTGGAACATTAAGGCAAATAGAAAGATTATATCTTATTGAAAAAAATAAACTAGGTCAAATATAGAATTCAAAACAAATATAAAACATCAAGTACTAAATAAATTACATTGAAAATAAACCCTTTCTACCTTCCTCAACTCCATTGATCCTGTTCACTTTTTATGTTAGCATCTATTAATTCTGTCCAAAACTATTATCAATCACCACAGATATAGAATACAGCTATACTGTTTCCCTTCCCTACTTTTTAAGTCATCATCAGATTTATTGGGATAACACTTGTTCGCACGTTTGAGAAGGATGGAAATTCATTAGCATATTTTGATTAGTATCTAGTCAAGGGCATGCAAGTCCAGTCAACGTCACACAAGTCCAGTCAACGGCACACAACAATAATATTCTAATAAATTTCAATCCTCAAATGTGTGAATAAGGGCTAACCAATAAAGTACTAAAGTCACGAAAAATTAAATTTTGATTTAACACGTGTTGGTTGCCAATTTCGATGAACAATCAAAAAAGAGAATTGGTCAAATAGCAGCTGAGATATGGCCACTTGAATATATAATTTCCCCATACAAATCACTGTAATTTACGCTCTGTTTCAAAAGTTTGGAACAGACCCGAAAATACAGTGTTTTGTATGGGGAAATTATATATTCAAGTTATATCATATTTCAGCTGCTACTGGACGAATTTTGGTCAAATTTGCTACGTGGACATCTTTTGTGATTGCCCATCAAAATTGAGAACCAAAAATATGATATAGTGAATATTTATCGGGGGTACTGCGTGACATATCACAGGATGTTGTGTGACATATCAAGGGTCTTGCATGACACATTACATCTACTTTGTCACAGCATGCATAGCACTGGCAAGGTAATCCACATTTTGTGACGTCACACCGGCGATTGAGATTCTTCCATCTTTTGTCAAGTAAATGGAGAACTCTTTGGTGAGTCTTGCAACCTGTGGATAACAACATAATAGTCAGAAAATAATCACGTTAAAAAAAAGACAGAAAAATTATCAATTTCTCAGGCAGAATCAAACTTCCAACCTACCACTGATTTGACCAGAAACTCTGTCGATTTAGATATCAAGAACTCAAATTCTGCTTCAAGAATTCAGAATTTTTCACTTGCGATTAGAGGTGCATCTACAATCATGTTTCAAATTGCTGGGGCATTATTCTGTGCATTTACAAGATCAACTGCTTTTCAAAAGCTATCAGAATTTTGGTTATCAGATCCCTCTACCCCAAATCAACGTTGGTTGCATGGCCTTCATAATGTATAAGCATTCCAAACTTCCAATCCTCAAAGTTGTCAAGTGAGAGATGTGGGAAGGCTTAAGTCTAGTCACAAAAAAGGATCGGAAGACAAATTTCTTGTAATGTTCCAGGATATTTTGGAAATGGTCGAAGCCTATTGAGTATGTCTATGACAGTGTTTGGTAAACTAGAGTCACATACCTGATCAGCGTTCAATCCAGTGTAACAGAACATGCCAATCTGATCTGTGATATGAGACCAGTCCAACGATGAACCTATGGAAAAACGTTTTCCTTATTATATGAAGGCACTAGAGCAATTTCACATGAAGCATTTTAGCATGCTAATGAATAAAACAACATGCTAATGAGCTTCATTGACATAAAAGCAAAAGACCATTTGAACAAGCATACAAACAGACAATGAAACAAAGCAGGAAATGAAAGACCAAATAAACAAATAAATGACAAAACAAACAAAATACCAAACAAACAAACAAACAAACAAACAAACATAAAAGCAAAAGACCAAACAAACAAACACACAACAAAACAAACAAAGCAAGGACCAAAGGATAAAAAAAACCTTCTTTAGGGTTATGTTTCTTAATACCTTCTTTTTTAAGGTTGTCGGCAAGTCTTTGCCTCATGGAAATGATTCTGTCAGCCATTCCTTTAACCTCTGCTTCCCATTGTGCTCTGAGATCATTATCATTCAATACCAAACCAGCAAGCCTTGCACCGTGAATAGGAGGGCTAGAGTACATGGCACGAATAATGATCTTAATTTGTGATAGTACTCTGTCAGATTCTTCTTTTGAGCTACAGACCACACTGAACAGACCAGTTCTCTCGCCTGAAGAACAAGGAGTATTTCATTATATTTATAAGAAAATGTCAAAAGAATGTACACTTTATACATGAAACAAAACTAAATAATAATGTATTCTCTAATTATTGTACTATTTTGTACAAATTTGTGGATATCACTGGAGCAGAATGATGTTACTATTGTATCTTTCATGGTACTTCAAAGGTCATGGGTTCAAATCCCGTTGAAGTCCCGAATTTTTTTCGGGCTTCTATAATTGCAATTACATAAATTGCTTATTTCTCCGCGACGATCATAATCATACATAAATACTATTGCATATAATAGACTCTGATTGTGATTGCGATTTAATTGTACTTGGGGCAAAAGCAGTCTATTATACATTAAAAAAATACATGAACTTCTCATACAATTTGTAATTAATAGCTAGTTGTAGTTTTCAAGACATCGTGACTGGTGCCAGCCAGAAAACCATTATTTCAGTTGACACCAGTCTTGTAAAAGAACCACAGTCTTGTAAAAGAACCACTGAGGACGTAACCAAATCTCTGGCCGTGACCACCTTCAGTGACTGCCTCACTCTCATACGTACACTGGAATTTGGGAACCTGTTACTGGAGATATTCTCTGTGGGTTTATCCCTGCCTAGTGGCGAATCTTGTAAATAACAAAATAACAAATATAATAGCTGTAATGAACTCATGTCTTGACTCTCTCTCTGGCAAAACATTTGAACAACTTGGCCTGATAACCTAGAATTGTTCATTTGCTTACAATTATAACTGTAATAACAGCTATTCACAGCATGTTCTTACCATATAAACCCATGTTCTTTGCAAACGACTGAGCCAACACCATACTATGTCCTTCGTCAATGAAGTGTCTGACAGCTTGTGCATCTTTTGCTGCATCACCGCTAGCAAAGCCTTGGTAAGCCATGTCAAAGAATGGGAACAGCTTCCTTGTCTGCATCAAATAAGAAGACATGTTTAACAGGTTCCCATTTAAACTTTTACTTTCCCATTTAAATCTGTACATATGCAAATTGTGTTTATGTGTGCTAAACACACAGATAAACTAATCAGAGTATATTATTTCTGAAGTGAACTTCTCTGATTGGTTGATCTGTGTGTTTAGCACACATCAACAAAATTTGCATAAGTACAGATTTAAATGGGAAAGTACAGATTTAAATGAGAACCTGTTAAAGTAAAAAAGGAAATATGCGAGGGAATGGCCCACTTTCGATATTTTGGTTGAGTGATCTAAAACACAATATAAACCAAAACAACTCCAGGAAAACAAAAATTAATCTAATTCTCATTGTGTTCCTTTTATTGTGGATCTTGCATGATCTTACATGGAAAACTGAACTTAAAACTCATATTTTCAAATTAGCTTATTCTTTGTAATTACGTCTTTTTGTTACTGTTGTTGTTGTTTGTAACAAACAATGTATAGCGCTTAGAACAGATTTGTATTTGCGTTTTATAAAAAAATATTATTACTATTAACTTGGTAAGATGTTTAACCTGAGAAGTCCTGGGACAATTTTCCTATATTTCTAAAGACACCATTTGGCTTTGTGTGTGGGTTTCTCAAGTGAGAATATATTACAGAACTGAATATTTACCTTGACAACTTCACTGATTTCTTTCCATTGTTCAAGCTGAAAACAAAGCAATTATGGTACATTTGAACTGACATTATTTTCTTTTGTATCTACATGTACAGGTGTACACCTAATTGCAGCAATAACATTGTCATATAAAAAAGAAAATTACCAAATAGGAATTAATTAAAAGACAAAAGCAGAGTACTCAAGCTGAACTTCTTCTTTTGTCTTTTAATTAATTCCTATTTTGTAATTTATTAATATTTTGTTCTTTTTTATATGACAATGTTACTGCAATTAGGTGTATATTAAATAAAAAAAAGATAAAGTACTAGATCCATGAAGTAAAATCAAAATAATAACTGGGTCAAAACATGGTATTTTAGTTTCTCTGTTCCCCTCTGTAACACTTGACATTTTTTATAGTGACCAAGATACAGATGTTTGTATATTTGTTTACTCTCATGTGCCTGTAGTACTGGTAGGTATCTGTGATGTTAACATGCAATTATGGTAAAATATTCTATAGTTAAGTAACTACAGGACCTGGTAAAGAAAAAGTTTTGTCTTCCCCTATGCAACATCACAAATGCCGTGTTTTGACCCTACTACCAAATTGGTAGTTTTCATTTAGTGGATATTTAGTTGATCTCACTTGACCAAAGAACATCAAATACAATGGAAACAAGTATTGTCTTGTTACAACTATGCCTGTCTTTGATGGTGACCAAAGCCTAGTTTTCACTAGCGACGCAAGAAAGAGACCTTATTTTGTCGTGAAAACCGTTTGATGCAGTGATAACGCAAGCGCAAGATATCAAAAATTTTCCTTTTTTTCTTGCGTTTGCGCTTGTGCTTGCAAGTGGCACTAGTAAATAGTTTGTTTGGGCTTATTCACGTCTCATTTTCACTCTAAAATAAACCCTTGTGTTTGCGCTTGCGTTTGCTCTTGCGTTGCGTCACTAGTGAAAACCAGGCTTAACAGTTACTAAATAGAAACCATTACACAGTAGCAATTTTATTTTATTTCAAGGATAATGTTTGCTAGGAGCTAGCGTGAAACAGTCAATAATTCCTTACCTTGGGATCGACACCAGTTGGATTGTGTGCACATGCATGGAACATTACTATTGACTGCTCTGGTAGTTTCTGGAAAAATGTTTTTAGTTAAGGTACCATCTAAAATATATCATCTTTATTGTCATGTTTAGTCATCACTGTTTTTGTTTCAACATCATTGTCAACATCATCGTCATCATCACTGTTATTAATATATTTACAGTGCGAATATTAAAGAAATCGTTTATTGTTCGTTGAACAACTCACAAACAACTCAAAAAGTTTATCATACTACACATCAGTCAAACTTCTTGTGGTGATATAGTTGTTTCTGAGTTGTTCAACAAACAAAAAACGATTTCTAAAATATTTCTTGGTGCCCACGGTTCTGTGATTCGCACTGTAATATCTTTTTTTGTCAACATTGTCTCCATCATCATCATCACTTTCGCCATCATTGTCATTACAATAATAATAGCCCACTTTCAATATTTTGGTGAATAATTCAAAAGGAGGCTCTGGGAATGTTTCCCCAGAGTATTGTTTTGGTTTATATTGTGTATGATTACTCAACCAAAATATTGAAAGTGGGCTATTGTCAACATCAACAGTGGGTTATTGTAAATACTTACTGACAAGTCTTCTAAACAACCAGCAAAGTCCAAGCCACAGGTCTTTGGGTTATAGTAACGATACTGACCTAGCTTTAGTCCAGAATCTCTGTGTTTAAACATTGACATTGATATCATCATTCAAAACATTTCTCTGATACTAAAAATGTATTATTTTACAGTACTGTTGGAAGCGATAATAAAAGCACAAGGAACAGGTTCCCATCTTAAATCTGTACTTATGCAAATTGTGTTGATGTGTACTTAACACACAGATCAACCAATCAGAGAAGTTCACTTCAGAAATAATATGCTCTGATTGGTTGATCTGTTACCTCCCGAGTACATCCCCTGGGTGCTAAACTACGGCAACCAACTGATCTGTGTGTTTAGCACACATCAATAAAATTTGCATAAGAATAGATTTAAATGGGAAAGTACAGATTTAAATGGGAACCTGTTTAGGTCTAAATTATTGTTACTTCAAATAAAATATGGCGACCCCCTATTGTTCTTGACTGGCTAGTCTCAGTTTACAGTGGAACAATAGAAATTTCACATGTATGAAAGGTTAATCAATGGTTATTCAAACTGGTTGGTTCGTTTCAAATGATTTGGTGTGTAATTAAAAAGAAAAATTGATGAAACTCAATTTTAACTGAAAAGCACTACCCTTCAAATTTTTCTCAATTTTATTTGATTGTCTAGAGGAATCCCAATATAAAGAAGTCAATGCAATTAATGTTACAACAAAAATAAAGAGTAAAGCCTGGTTTTTACTAGCGACGCAACGCAAGCGCAAACGCAAGAGCAAACGCAATTAATTTCATAGTGAAAACGAGACGTGAATAAGCGCAAATAAACTATTTACGAGTGCCACGCACAAGCACAAGCACAAACGCAAGTGCGTTTGCACTTGAGTTTGCATCAATAGTGAAAACCAGGCTTAACACATACCAGGCTTTTACACGTACCTGACGACAGGGGTGTGGTTTGCCCAAGATGGTGTTGGTAGGTAAACTGTTTTGTTTCCTGGGAAAAATCTTTCCTGTTGAATAACATACCAATAATATCAAATAAGAAACTAATAACAGCCTGCTTTCACCATGTTGGACAAGGTAGAAAACACAGGCCTAAATGTCTGAAAAATTTGTATTAAAGAATGCTTAAGCGGAGGTCAAACGGCTATGATAGTTGAAGGCATTTCAACTATAATCAACTATCCGGTACGAGCAGTCAAACGGCAAAGACTATCATAGACTATCATGTGAAATTTGAACATGTTCAAACTCTATGATAGTCCATGATAGTCCATGATAGTCGATGATAGTGCATGATAGTTGGTGGTCAAATGCACATGATAGTTGGAACTATCATCAACTATCATGAACTATCATTGCCGTGTGACTGAGGCTTTAGAGCTGAAAAGTTAAAGAGAGAGAAAAAAGATTGTTTAAACTATAGTAGAGGCATGCAGAAGGAACTCACCAAGTAAGCACCACCTAGTCGAAGTGCACCAGTTCCTGATATAGTTTGTGCTGATGCATTCTGCAATGAAATGATAATTCAAAAACTCATTAATAATTCATGAGAAATTGACAAAAGAAATCGTAACCGTGACAAGTGTTTTAACTGAAGATATAGATTCACCCTAATTTACATAAACTTTAACCTGAATTTTCTCTAGTAAACTTTCATAAATCCTTGATTTTTTTTTACAAAAACACAAAATGTAGGTTGGCTTTGCCTCGTGGTTTTAAATCCTGATAAAACACTCCTGCTCGTTTATTAAACTATACTAAACAAATCTTGAAATTTACATACAGACTTTTGGAGAAAAACCATATAATGGAAATATTTGAAACAGCAATTTTTTTGGCAGTACCAGTTGAAATGGCATGGTTTCAAACCTTCAACATTTGTGAGACAAATGAATTCGCGAATGACATACTATTTATAACAATTCATGATGAAGAATCTTTATTATTTTTAATTATTAGCAACTTTTTCGTTGCAGAATATTTATAATTTCAAACCTCATTCATTGCTTAATAGGCCTTTTGTAACAACAGGTCACGTGACCCTACCCCTTTTAAATCGAACAGCTGTGTCAAACATCAGAAATGAAAAGACCATCTCCATATTAGTAAGAAGGCGAAATATCAGCTCATAAAATGTAACACGAAGGAAATGGCATTTAACTTAAAATTAAATATTTTATTAGTTTTTTTTATGGAAAATCTGTTCTGGATGACAAGCATTGCCATCCAGTGCATATTTTACATACAAATCCTTATAAAATATTGAATTTTATATTTAATGCCATTTCTCCTATGCTCATCATTATGAGCTTTCGGAAAGTATTTAATATCAAGCTACAAAGGTTTAAGACTTCCAGTATTAGTTTAGGCCTTGTTTTGAACGGATAAAATTGAAAAGATCAAGTTTTAAGTATTGCGTTACCGGTTGTTAAGGACTATGTCATCTGTTTATACCTTGTGCGGCTTCCGAGTCGCTCCGCTGTACAAATCGCGAATTTGTTGTTGATAATCGGGCTTTTACAGACTTTTATCGATCGGGTATCGAACCAACATTGACCTCCTTTGACTTGAAACAAAATGGTGGATATTCAACGTGATTTGAGCTTTTGACGGCCAATTTAAAAGGTGTATTATGGAATCAATGGTGTTGTAATGACTGTAAAATCCATGAAACTTAACAGAAAAATTTCAAACTTGCTAAACATGTAATTTAGGTATAAAGAAAGGTTTTCACCGCAGCCCGGAATGAAAGAATCAATAGCCAAATTGTACGAGCCATTTTAATTCAAATATCGCTCGTTTTTAAAATATCAGTCTTTTTGCTCCGGGCTGTGGTGAAAAGTTTCCATTTTTAATGTAGTTTATGGATATGATAATCGTTTGTTTAACCGAAATAATAGAATCGAGTTATTTTGAAAAAAGTCTGATTTCAACACTGGGTTTCCTGTGCCATATTGACACCTTAGCTGTGAAATTTCACACCTTTCTTTACATTTCTTAAAAGTAAATTTTATCTTCTTTGCTGCTATGAAATTAAGTTGAATATAAAGGTTTATTTATAATTTTAAACATTTTCCATAAAAAGTCAATTTTATCCAATTCTACCACCTTAATTGTTTATAGTCATATAACAGCTCAAGCTTACCCCCAAGGTTGCATTAATTAATGTTTCATTATTCAAATATTCAATTTATTATTCCTCTAAATAATTGTTAGATAAAATTAAGAAATGTTATATATAAATCATAGCTTATTCAAAACTGGAATTCTGATAGGATTATTTATAACAATGGAATTCCATATATGGAGAAGCACCACATTATTTACAGTGCGAATCAAAAAAACGTGGGCACCCAGAAATATTTTAGAAATCATTTATTGTTTGTTGAACACCTCAGAAACAACTATTAAAAATATTAACTCAAGAAGTTTTGTGTGAGTTGTTCAACGAACAATAAACGATTTCTAAAATATTTCTGGGTGCTCACGGTTTTTCGATTCGCACTGTAACATGTTATTCCAGGTGATCTTGTGTTTAAAGGATTGTTTGTCAAAATGAACAGTTCCAAAATGGCACCTTGAGACAATGGTTTCAGTTACTTTTAGGCATTTGCATTTTGTTTTTATTCTTTTTTATCCTGACACAGCAGCAGAGAGCTTTTGTTGTCCAAGTTACATATAACCGGTTCCCATTTAAATCTGTACTTATACAAATTTTGTTGATGTGTGCTAAACACACAGATCAATCAATCAGAGAAGTTCACTTCAGAAATAATATACTCTGATTGGTTGATCTGTGTGTTTAGCACACATCAACACAATTTGCATAAGTACAGATTTAAATGGGAAAAGTACAGATTTAAATGGGAACCTGTTATATAATTTTTTAATGTAAAGTTTTGTTAAGGGGTCAACACGGGAAACAACTCTCTGGACTCTCTCGGACAACACCAATTGGAACTGTTGGCAATGTGACTAAAATGCTTCTGATTGGCTTATACTAGCCAGAAATCACCTGGTTGAAAGGTATAATAAATTGAAAAGTTGAATAATGGAATCATAAATCTAACCTAAGGGGTAAGCTTGAATGTTTTGACTGCTATAATTGAATCCTTACCAGTCCATCCTTAACGACAACACTGTCTGATCCAAAAGCAAGCTTAGCAGCAGCACTGACGTAGTCTGCAATGCCATTGATAGGAGCATACTCTTTATCTAGGCTCTTGGAAACTATGATCTCCTCTGCCTAAAGGATAACAGGTGAGATTGGTGTTTACAAGTGCTGGCATTGTGATGTTAATTTGTCAACTATTTTAACACTACATTTGTTATATTTCTTTGTTCCAATAACTATGGTTGGTTGGCAAAACCATTCCCAGGAGAGTGAATTGAACAAAAGAAACGACAGCCATGCTGGTAGTCTTGACAAAAAAACAAAACAATCACCATGACTGGTGGTGCTTTTATTCAATTCTCTTTCCTGGGAAAGGTTGTAATCCACCTATTTTAGCAGTATTATTACTATAATTAATATTTTACTTTATCAATCATCAAACTCATCAATCACCATGTGAGAATGTCATGTTTGTCAATAAATAATCCACACATGATCCATGCCAGAGCCAGGACTCAAGCATGGATAATAAGATGCATACAAGGCTAGTGGTTTAATTTTTGATTTAATAGTTTTTTAAGTGGTTTAAACCTCTACCCCAATACTGTGAGTCATTATTGGTAGTCTCATTCACAGAGTTTCCCTGTGCCATCTTGAATGATGCCAGGCTTTTGCATCAAAGGGAGATGAACATTGAGCTTGCAATGATACAGACACATCTATAATTGTCCCGCAAGGTAATAAGAGGTCTTTATCATTGCAAGTTCAACATTCATATTGCTACAATGCAATAGACTGCGAGCAGTCCCTACTTTTCCCTCCGGATTCAGAAAATTTTAACTTTAATAAAACGAGCGAGCGGGGATTGGGGGCGAGTTAGGGAGGGGAGGAGGGGAGAGGAAAAGTAGGGACTGCAGACAACACTGTAAAGGTTGAATTACCGCCCATTTTTCGCAGCTTGTCAAAACTATCATCGGCTCGTCATTATCGACTACATGAAATCAGATCCAATTAAAACTATCCAATAAGAAATCAATAAAAAAGTTTAATTAAAGCATGCTTTCTGGGTCACTGGCAAGGTCAACTCTCTACATAAACTTCTAGGCCCCATTCGCACTAGCCTGCCAAAGTTTGTTTGGCTCAACCAAAATTCATACCAAAGTTTGTCTCAACCAAATTTTGGTTTGGAAACTGTATTCGCACTATAATATTAGGCCGATTGCCAACGTCAACCAAGTGTCACTTGATAGGTACATTTAAGCGTCTCATTTTGGAGCAGATTCAGCTATTTGACTACAGTATTAATTGTTATTGAAAAATAGAACATTTCCCCGTACAAATCACGATAATACCACGGATTCATCTCTGTTCGATTGATCGAGTTTGTGTTTTTTGTTGACTTTGAAAACACACGTTGAAGTGATAATTACCAAACCTGTCAAAATTGACATTTTTAAAGAAGTTTGGAGGCCTTTAGAGCAGGACAGCGGCGTACTTGAAGTTTGGTTGGCAGCGACAAATTTTGTCCCAACACAAAAATATCATTCGCACTGTTCCTACCTCTACGATGACAGATTTTTTTGGTAAAACAAACAAAATGTGGTCTAGTGCGAATGGGGCCCTAGTTAACTTCGCAAATAAGAATGATGCATTAAGACGCCTAAGAAAAAAGTCCCTAACAAGAGAGGTCGGAAGTCCAGTCTTTCAACTGTAAACGATTTCTGTAGGGTTTGGTGTTGTTCATTTAAGAACTTCTACGGTGATATTGCCAAGCCAAGAGTACAACGATTTCAACAGAGAATATAATTTAACGTTCAATCTCCCTCTTATATTCCTGTTTAAACGTCTTGGCTATTCTGCCGAACAGAAGACTTCTGGCTATCCTGGAGACTTTCAACCGCAGTTCTCTGCTCCGTCTTCAAATATGTCACGTTTAGAAAATTCACTAAACTATTAAACTTCAGTTATCCAAATTGTTTGTCCTTTGATAGTTGTAATTGACAGGACGATGAGTGATCGATAATTCTGACCAATGGGAATTTCCCGTTGTGTAGCCAACGGTGAATTCAACCTTTACAGTGTTGTCTGCAGTCCCTACTTTTCCTCTCCCATCGCTCCTCCCCCTTTTCGCCCCTAATCCCCGCTCGTCCGTGTTTTATTTAAATGCTCATTTTTCTCTCGATTTCCTCGGAATCTGGAGGGAAAAGAAGGGACTGTTCGCAGTCTACAATGCAAAGGCCAGCTGGCTACCTTTCAAGATGGCACAGGGACTATCTTCTATCCTTGCCCTCTACTAAACCCTACCCCCACCCCATGAGTCAGCTGTGAGTTCACCTTTTTACCTTCTATCCTTGCCCTCTACTATACCCTACCCCCACCCCATGAGTCAGCTGTGAGTTCTCCTCTTTAACTTATATCCTTGCCCTCTACTATACCCTACCCCCACCCCATGAGTCAGCTGTGAGTTCTCCTCTTTAACTTATATCCTTGCCCTCTACTATACCCTACCCCCACCCCATGAGTCAGCTGTTTGTTCACCTTTTTAACTTATATCCTTGCCCTCTACTATACCCTTCCCCCACCCCATGAGTCAGCTGTTGCTCACCTTTTTATCTTCTATCCTTGCCATCTACTATGCTCTACCCCCACCCCATGAGTCAGCTGTTTGCTCACCTTTTTAACTGATGGCAATACATAAGGCTTTCCAGTGTCATCTCTGTACGCACCAACACCAAGGTTGATCTTCTGTGGGTGGTTATCTTTCTTGAATGCTTCTGTTATACCAAGAATACCATCAGGAGGTCCAAGCTCAACGTTTGACCACCATGAGCTATTAAAAAAACACCACACGTTTTTATATGCTGCCTCTATTTTTGGTTTAAATGCTTATATGTAAAGTGCCATGTATGTATTTGTATCATATACCTTATTTTTACTAATTTTTCGGAACAGGTATATTTCGCAGGCATTAATTTTTGCATTTTTGCCAGAAAAATAAATGTAAGGGCATTAAATTGTTTTATTGTTTGCGTCTAAAACTTAAATTTGCGGGTCTTTAATTTCACCATTTTTTACAAATTGTGAAATCGTGAAATTAAAGACTTGCGAAAATTACTAAGAATAAGGAATACATATGGCATATTAGCTCACTTTCAATATTTTGGTTGAGTGATCAATGTACACAACATTAACCAAAGCGAGACTCCAAGGAAACAATTTATTTGTGTGTGATTATTCAACCTAAATGTCAAAAATGGGCCACTAATTTGTCCTCTTTAATATAATCAGAGGCATTTGGTGAGTTTTGGTGAACCCAGAAAAAAAAATTAAGGTTATCCTGAACTGACAATTATCTCAGCTTGACTAATACTTGTTGACAACTATGAATATTTGGGTGTTTCTTAAATATTTCATATGCTGATTGGCAATAATATATCTATAAAGTTTAGTTCATGTTTTCTGTCATATTTTTTTGTTTATTAAATAATCATCAAAGCTTGGCACAAAATGGCTGTAATTAATAAAGTTACATTAAAATAATGCAGAAATAAGTTTGGACGTCTATAAACATCAAATTAAGACACACTGTGTTAGAACAAATTATATATTACGCACAAATCAAGCACAATCTTGTATCTACCAGAAACTCAGAGCGTATATTAAAGCATCACTTAATAAAATCAGGTGAATGATGATATGTTCATCATTGTTTCTGGTAGTTGAACAGAGTGACATATATCATGTTGACACATAATGTGATCTTTCCTTCTAAAACTCATGAATAATTAATGAAGAGAAAACAAAGACAAAATCACTAGCGTGAAGGAGTTTGAAATCTGACGAAACACTTGCATAAAATTAAGCCAACTTCGCTTTGAATTTCTCCAATAATTTGAGAAGTAATATCCAACACTTGAAAGAGTGATTCATCAGGTTTTCAAAAACCTCAAAATGGGCCCAAAAAAACTTGGCTGTGCCTCGTTTTTTTCAACCCATTTTTCGGTGTTTGAAAACCTGATGAAACACTCTTTCTCGTGTTTGATATATTACATGAAATCATACCACTACTTGAGAAGCTATAATAATAATAATAATAATAATAATAATAATAATAATAATAATAATAATAATAATAATAATGCAGAAATGGTCATGCAATACAATTAAATGCAAACTATAAGTAAATTACATCAGTGCATAATAAATTGTTGCTCTGTGTTTCCCATTTCAGACAATGTTAAGTCAAAACATGTTTATTTGCACGATGCTCATGAAAATGGAAGTAATATTTAACGTCATGTGGCTTGAAATGTTCAATTGGCAATTTTGCATGTTCAATATTCACATAATATTTCCACCAACTACGGATTTGAAACAGTCTTTAAAAAAACTATGTGTTTGGACATTATAACCGACTGAGTGAGGCTTAAATGTTGCAAATGAGAGGCAAAATATACTTGTACATTGAAAAACATCTTTGTTCGAGATCGTTGTTTTGAGCTTTAAATTTAATTTTCCTACCTCGAGCGCGCTCCGATCGTACCATAGACCCTACTAGTATTCTGCAGAGACTGACGCAAAGCCTGATGAAGAGCCATTTAGGTTTAACTTGGATAACACTAACAATAGCACAAAGTGAGCCTTGATGAAGTTTTGCTTCCACGTCTGAAGCTCTTTTCTTGTAGAAGAAATACCGTAGAGGATGCTGGGTACTATCAGGCGTGCCTTCGCGCAATGACTTGTGGGTATTCTTGTTGAGTGAAGAACGCCTAGCCGTTGTTGGTTTTGCTTGCGCCTGGATCGCCAAAACAAACTTTTAAAACAGGTATTTTACCTCATTTTATGTCTTGAAGAGTTCAAATCTAAGTAGGCATGTACACAGATCCAAGATGAAGCTCTAATGCACTTGTTTATTGTAGTTAGAGTCATATTCTTCCCGCCAGGATGCCATGCTTTTCGGAGCCATGTTCTCGGAAACATGCCGCTCTTGAGTCATATCAGTCATCTATACGCTTGACTTTAGCTTATTTGAGTCTATTCTCTACTTTATAGTAAGCTTGATTACATTTTTATACACTTCTGTAGTCGATTCTTCGAGTATTCTTGTTGTTTGTGCTAATTTGTGAACAGTGTACTGAGGTTATCTCGATTCGCCCTCCTTATAGCTTTATGTTCAGAAGTATCCAAGCGCGCTACAGTATTTTTCACAAGAATGCTAGATTAATAAAAACAAAAAATAATAAAAAAAGATGGGTTGTTTTAACAAGTCGTTGCTTCTAATATTGAGAAATGACTTTGATTTGGATTCAACTTTTATGTTGTAGATCTACCTTTTTATATATTTAGATGTTTTTATTGCTAATAGCAAATTTTAACAGGTCTGTTTTTTTATTTTTCTCACTCAGAAGTTGTTGGTTGAAATTCACCTTTATGGCAGAACAAAACAGCACATCTAAAGATGGACTGCCAAATGGCAGTGGAGAGGACAAAAATGTTGCAAAAACTTCAAAAGATGTTGGTGCTTCACCGGCATCCACTGCCGTTACTGGACCATTCCATAATTCCCAGCCCAGTGTGTGCACTACCTTGACACCTATAAATCCAACAACAACTATTGGAAATACTGGAGGTCTTCTGTTCTTCCTAAACTCTGGCAGTACAACACACTGCAATACGGCAACATCTTCCAAGACACCCAACAATGCAGTGTTCGTACCACAGGCTGTTTGCGCAAACCTTATTTCCCAAGTACAGAATGTAATGACTGCATCAAAGCCTGAAAATAACTCAAATGACGTTATTGAAAAAGCCATGGATTTGTCAGACCTGAACAGTGATGTAGCAAACAGCGACTGTAACCAACATCCTTTGACAAATGCCGCACTCACCCTAGTCTCACTCGGTTCAACTGTTGGCCCGCCTGTTCAAGAGATAGTCATAGACCAAAGTGGTCGTAGTAGTTTTGCTACTAATTCAAACTTGGATGAAGTTTCAGTTACCGTTGAAAGCGAAGGTTCATCCCAAGGTATGTCATCAAAGGGCCAAGGTGATCATTCTGGTTTGGGTCCTATGGAGTCAATAGTTGATAATAGTTGTGATAGTATGGACCCAAAAGATGTAACGGTGCACCATGTACGAGAGGTTGTTACTCAGACTGGAGGTGGACCAGGAGAAGTAGTGATATTGAAGTCTATCAGGAAAGCTAGGAGTAAGTCATTATCATCTTACCTAACTGAGCAGAGTTTGGAGAGGAAGAGACGTGCTGAAATGAAAATTGGAGAGGCTCAAAAACAAGGTATGAATTCAAGCTTTAGCCCTTCTTTGGAGTACCAGTAAACTCTTTTACTCCGACGAAGGGCTAAAGCACAAAACGTCAGTAAAGTTAAGTCACCATTTTTTAAGGTGTTACAAATTTTATTTATATTACCTATCGTTTATATCAAACACCGACACAGCCTATACTAGTTTACTCGCTAGTGTCCATTTAAAGGAAACTTATAGGTTTAAGTTAATAGTTAGTAACTATAAATTTCATGTTTAGTATTTGTTACTTGTAAATATATTGTATTTTTCTTTTAACATACATTATATTAATAATTATTATCTTAATGCTGGTCTGATTAAACTCTTAGTAACAACAATATTACTTTCTTATGAATACATTTGAGTTTTGTTTTTGCTGTACTGACTGTAAAATTGTGTTATACATGTGTTTCAGCCACAGATAGACATAGAAATCACGCATGTGATCAGTGTGAAAAGAAGTTCTTTACAAGGCATGATCTCAAGAGACATACACTAGTTCATAGTGACGAGAGACCACATCCTTGCATGGTAGGTTTATGTTTTTCATTCTATTTCTATTAGAAATTTAAAGGTACAAGTGAAACAAACTTTGATATAAAATACATGGTTGGTATGATTAAGTGGATCTTGGAGAAAGGGACTCACATCCTATTGTCGTTTCTCCTTGGACATTGTAAACCTTGTCAAAAATTATCATAAATAAATATGTCAATCAATCAATCTATTTAATGATGAAATATATGCCAATAAGAGCCCTAGTATAATTTAATATTTATTAAATTAATGGGTATATATTGAAAGTTACATATTATTTTACTGCGGTTTTCCACTTTCTGCGAACTCAGACATTCCCATGGCTTATTGTGAAACACGTTTTTAGCTGCCGTCAATCAAAACTAATTAGTCGGTACCTTTTAAATCCTTGATTGACAGCAGCTAAAAACGTATTTCACAACAAGCCGTTGAAATGTTTGAGTTCGCAGAAAGTCGAAAACCGCAGTAAACAAAGGAGAACAACTTGCCATGGATGTTATTGTTTGCTATTGTTTTTGTCTGGCTAACCCACTGTTCACATTGGTAACAATGGAGTTTCCACATGTATGAGAGGCCAGGCTAGCTAGTCAAGAAGAATTATATATTCAAACAGTTTGCCGGTGTATTGCAGATCCAATTGTAAATTTGTAATGAAAAGGCAGTTTCCAGTTGCAAACATAAACATGTGAGCAGAGTTGTGTGCTAAAATATTTAACGTAGAGGTAGTGAGTGTGAGCCTGAGTCTCCCAAGTTAGCCACTAGCTAAAAGCATTGAGATGTTAAAAAAATAATTTACATCTACTGCATCAATTTTACTCAGCAGATAAAACTTTTTAAATAAACAGTCTAAACATTGGGTATGGTAGTTATTGTCTGATGAACTATTTCAACTATTAAAGGCTTTGTCATGATTGATTTGTTTCTTGTTTTACAGGAATGTGAAAAGGCTTTCCGTACAAGGAATGAGCTAAACCTTCACACACCAGTACATAATAAAACCACTCCCTACAAGTGTGAATTCTGTGGTAAAGAGTTCAGAACAAAGGGATGCTTTAAGTCTCATATCAAGTATCATATAGGTGAGAAGAAAAGTGTTTGAAACAACCTTGTTTTTTTTAAAAGCTTTCAAAGGAAAGACAATAATATAATAATAATAATTTAGTTCTTAGCGCACTACAAAAATCTCAGTGCTCTTACAATATCAGTTATGGAAAAAGTAACGAATAGGATATATATATGGTTACAATAACAATATGAAAATGATGATGATGAGACTGATAATACGCGGAAAAGAAAAAAAAAGAAAAATCCTAGGAATTATAAAGTAGTGTCTTAAGTTTTGATTTAAATAAGTCTGTTGAAGGTGCGTTCTTAATTTCCACCGGTAGTTCATTCCATAGAGATGGAGCACATATCGAGAATGCTCTAGAACCGTAGTTTTTTGTTCTATACTTTGGTCTTATTAAGTGGTTGTTATCATTAGCGTTCGATCGGAGAACTCTGTTTGGTTTGTTTAAGGTTAGTAAGTCAGCAAGGTATGCAGGTGCCATCCCGTTTAGTACTTTGTAGGTGAGTAAGAGAATCTTGTAAGTAATACGCTTGCGTACAGGGAGCCAGTGAAGGTTAAATAGGATTGGTGTAATGTGGTCAAACTTGTTAGATTTAGTAACAAGACGAGCAGCAGAGTTTTGAATGCGTTGAAGTTTCGAGATATCTTTATCGGGTAGGCCATATAGAAGACTGTTGCAATAGTCCAGTTTAGTGGTTATAAAGGCGTGGATAAGTTTTTCTGTACTAGGTAGATCGAGGTACTTCCGGATATTCCCGATTCGTTTAAGCGAAAAGGATGCAGACTTGCAGATGTTATTTATATGTGTTGACATTGTGAGGTACTGGTCAAGTGTAACACCAAGATCGCGTACGTTGGACTTGGTCTTGATCTCAGAACTGTCTATATTTACCATTTCAATTTGTGTCCGGGGAACGAAGCGCGACGAGAAGTGAATGACTTCGGTCTTAGAAGAGTTGCACGATAACTTATTTATCACCAGCCACCGTATGATATCTTTTGCGCAGAGCTCTAGTTTACTGATATGCGATGTCTGATCTGTTCTTTGCACGGCGAGATACATTTGCGTGTCGTCAGCGTAGATCATTGATTGAAGTCCATGTTGGCGAATGATATCTTCAATTGGCGCCACATATAATGAGAACAACAATGGCCCCAGGACTGAGCCCTGAGGAACACCATACAACAAGTCAGATGGACTCGACCTGGTGTGGTTGATGACAACTGATTGTGTGCGACCTGACAAATACGACTCAATCCAGGCTAGGGCAGTATTTCTTAGACCAAATCAGTTCCGCAGTCTGTCCAAAAGGATACCGTGATCTATGGTATCGAACGCTGATGAGAGGTCAAGCATTGCAAGTAGAATTTCGTTTTGGTTATCCAGCGCTAGGATGATGTCATTTGAAACACGCAACATGGCCGTTTCGGTGCTATGGTGAGCTCGATATGCTGATTGGTTTGTGGTGTACAGATCGTTTTCGGTTAAGTATTGTTTAAGTTGAGCTGCGACTGTGCGTTCGATCACTTTCCCTAGAAAGGGGAGGTTACTGATTGGTCTATAGTTCTTGAGTTCCTCGTGGTCCGCATCAGATTTTTTCAGTATAGGTGTCACAAGGCCATGCTTGAGAGAGCTTGGAAACTCTCCGGACACCAAGGATCGATTTATTATTGAGGTAATGTATGGTAAGAGAACACTAATGAACGTTTTCAGCATGCTCGTAGGAAGTGGATCCAGCGAGCAGGATTTAGATGGTGCATTCATGATAGACTTCCTTACTGCAGCAGGCGTGACGGGTTCATACCCAGTTAAGTTGGACGATGATGGGTGTTCTGCAGTGGATACAGATAGACTTTCAGATGATAGCTTCTCAAGATCAGACCTTAGTGCATTGACTTTATCTGTGAAGAAATTACTAAATCCAAGAGCAAGGTCCTGGGAAGAGTCGTGAGTTGGTAGTATAGGCGAGCCTTTGGCTTTAAACAGACCGTCAATTAGCTGAAACAGCTGCTTCTGGTTTGAGTTTGAGACCTTTTTGTTGTAGTAGGTTCGTTTGGCTTTCTTGATGGCATCGTAGTAGTTATTTGCGGATTCTTTGTAGATAAGCTTGTGTACTTCAAGGCCAGAGTTGACCCACTTTCTCTCCCATCGACGTTTTTCACGTTTGAGAGTGCGTAGACAATCCGTGAACCAAGGTGCATGAGGTCTTAAGGTGGTAGAACGCTCTTGGACAGGAGCATGCTTTTCGAGTAGGAGATTCAGCTCAGTGAAGTATGAATCGACGCTAGCGGATAGATCAGAACTTGGTGGGTTGGTTAGTAACGGAAGACAAGACAAATCCTCAGCAAAGCGGTCATGGTCGATGTCACGCACCCTGCGACACTTAGTGTGAACTTTGATCAGAGGTGGTCTAGGCAGATCCAATTGACAAGTGATGGATGCATGGTCTGACGGCAATTCAAAGGAATGACATAAACGGGAAATCTTCTCATCGCAGTTAGTGATAATGAGGTCCAAGATGTGTCCCTTGATGTGGGTAGGAAAATTTATGTGTTGATATAAGTCAGAAGAGTTTATAAGATCTTTGAAATATTCCACCTCAGGATTGTTTGCGTCAATATGGAAGTTAAAATCGCCACTGATTAGACTGCAGCACTGAGAAGTCGACAGGTCTTCCAGTAGATTGTTGAAATCCTCAAAGAACATAGATGAGGTTAGTTTGTTTTTTGAAGAAGGAGGAGGTCGGTATATAGACACAAGCCGTAGGGCAAAACTGTTGCCAGTTTTCACGTTCATATCAAGACACTCCATTGAATTATATGCTCGATTGTCGTTTAAGTTGAATTCAAACCCTTTCTGCAAAACTACAGCGACACCACCACCACTTCTATTTACTCTCGGTCGATGAATAATCCTGTGGCCAGCCAAAGTGTTTGAAATATCGGCTATCGTCCGGGCATCACGGTCGTCGCCACTGAGCCAGGTCTCAGTCAAAACCATAATATCGAGTTGATTAGAAATAACATAGTCGCACAACGTAGTCGTTTTGTTCTTTATTGAGCGAGCATTCCACAGACCAAACCTGACTTTAGGTGGAAGATAATTTTGATTAGGCGTCTTAACTGGTGAGATATACACCAGATTATCAAGGTTCCTAGTTGAAGACTTGCGGGTATTACAGTTGCGTGTTGTCGTTATCCTCACGGGAATTGGAAGGTAGAGTTCATGGCTGGAGACGGAATAAGTATTCAAAAATGGCCAGTTAATTAGTGCATAGTTTGAAGAACAGTTTTGAATATTCACATAAGCGCGGGTAAATAAGTTGAATAAATATTGAGCTTGATTCCAGACAGCAAATCGAGCGGGTTTGAATAGAATACTTGGAACAAATTCGGCTTTACAAAGAGATGATAAATTCCAGGATTTGTCTTTGTTATTATTGGTTTGCGTAGTGGAGTCAGTCAAGGGTAACGTTGTTGAAGAAGAGGTGGTATTTGGCTGTGTTTGACAGTTACAGTTACAGTTTTGAACAACTATAGTTCTTGACTAGCTAGCCTTGCATACATGTAAAAACTCCATTTAAGGTTTGCCAGTCAAGAACAATAGTTATTAAAACTGGAAGCCATATTTCGATTCAGTCTATGAGCTATTCTAGGATTTGGCGCTTTATTTTGTGGCTTATTATAATTATCTTATCATCTGTATTGTCATCATCTTTTTCTTTGACCTCCTTTACAATCTTTACTTTTCTATGTCAAATTGGTTCATGCCCTCTCTTCAGATAACCACAAAAAGCTACTAGTTATAACCTAAGCTTACAGTGCAAATCAAAAAACCGTGGGCACCAAGAAATATTTTAGAAATCGTTTTTCGTTCGTTGAACAACTCAGAAACAACTATATCATCAAAGAAGTTTGACTGATGTGTAGTATGATAAACCTTTTGTAGTTAGAGTTGTTTCTGAGTTGTTCAACGAACAATAAACGATTTCTAAAATATTTCTGGGTGCCCACGTTTTTCAATTCACACTGTAAAATAATGATGATGTCTATATATAACACCATATTTCCACCATAAATGTGGGTTAGATGCTGCATTGTAGCACTGCAGCCATCCACCTCTCCCGATCACCAGCATCTGCCTATTAAATATCTATTTTCTCAGGTGATAAAAGACACAAGTGTTCCATATGTGACAGAGCCTTTGTGAAGAGTGCTGACCTCAAGCGCCATGTTGCTGGCCACAACAATGAAAAGAACTTCAAATGTGATGAATGTGATTCTTCCTTCACCCGTCGAGATAACCTCAAGGCACACATGCTGCTTCATACCCGCTCTAGTGTAGTTAACTGTGACAAGTGTAACAAGGAGTTCATCAATACTGTCTATCTCAAGAGGCATATGCATGTTCATAAACAGGCCAAGAAAAAACCTTACGAGTGAGTAATTCTAACTTGTAGAATTTTTATAAAATAATATTTATGGCAAGAAGTTTAACCCAAGTAAAACTCTCTTTTGGTTATTTGATAATACAGTAATAGCTCACATATTCAATTTAGCCAATTAAATAGGTTCTTACATAAATGGTACTTAATTAACCTTTAAAGTTTCTTATGAATATGTGGAGGGGGCTTAAAATGAAAATTTTAGCCTTACATGTTCTTAACACCCAGGTTCTTATACGTGGGCTATTACTGTAGTAAAGAGGACAACAAAATCCTATTGTTTTCCAGCTCATTATCAATTTTGTTTTGAAGCATAAATATTGCCAGTTAGTCAAAGCACTCTTAAAATACCAAAAATTGAATGAGAGTCTGTCACAGTCTGGTGACGCAACTGTTTCCTTAAAAACACTGATTCAAACAGTCTATAGTAAGGTTGCAGGGATCAGCGACCAGAAAATGGCAATGACATTCAAACATGGGCTTTTATCACATGGTGGCCATGTTTATACCCACAGGGTTGGTGCTACTCCTTAAACTCCTTGAAAACTCCTTAGATTTGATTTACGTTTTTAAGGGCACTTGAAAAGCCTTTGAATTTTAGAAAATCAGCAAAAACTCCTTAAAAACTCCTTAATTCTAGCTAGAGTAGGGTAAAAATTCCAGTATTGCAAATTAAAGTTAAGTAAAAATCATAGTATTGTACATCATTTTCGTAAATTTTCGTATATCAAAGTTGTCGCAAAAAGTGCTTAAAAATTACTTTTTGGTCCTTGAAAACTCCTTAGATTTTGTTTACTGACATCAGCACGAACCCTGTACCCATGTGAGTGAAAACCTTTGTTTGGAATTTTCTGAAACGCATGAAAGTGAGGACAAGTGGACCCAAGGGATTCAAAACCTATTGTTTCACCCAATATGGCCTCTCTGCGATAAAAGTGAATCTAGAATGATTTTAATGCTTAAAACATTTTTTTATTTCTTTAGGTGTCAGTGGTGTCCAAAGACTTACGAGCAGCTAGAAGGCCTTAGGCGACACATCAGGCAACACGTAGGAGATGAGAAGTTTGTATGTGAGCATTGCAGTAAGAGGTTTATGACGGCTATCCAGCTAAAACGTCACCTATGGCTTTCCCATGAGCAGACCAGTCCATATAGAAAATCTGTCTTGTAATTAAGTAGACCATATCTAGTTTTCTTCCTCCTCTTGAGTATTGCACTGTGGACACATTGCTGTTGTGGACATTATGAGTATACTATAGACTGTAAAATATATTCACTTATGCTATTGCAAACAACATTGTGCCGACTTAAGAATCTGGTGTCAAACCAGGACCTAAACAAATGTTGGTTTTATGCTGGAAATGTATTGAAATCAGACTTGTTATTAGCAGAATTGATTATAATATAATAACACACATTTGAAAATACCCACAGTATTAGTACTTTAGAAAACAAGTTGGATTTCAATAGATTACCAGCACATGTGAATCAAAGCTCAGCAAGCACTGACAGTAAGCCTAGATATAAAATGTAAAAAAGATATCCATTGAAGAAACTGTTTCTGTTTGATAAAGACTTGTTATTTTGTACATTTTGTGTAAGGTTTATTTTTGTATTCCAATATTTAGTGTAAAGAAGATAGCAGACAGCAAAACAGTCCCTGCTTTTATTCAAAAGGCCTAGGAAATGAGTTAAGACTGATTCTTGGCTCATTTTCTCTGCCAAAACTTCACTTGATCAGCTTCAATTTGTCTCCCGAGTGTGTATTTAGGGTGTTTTTGCATAAAAGTAGGGACTGTTTTGAGTCTTAAAAGATAACGGTTAATGTTTGATAATGTTTAGGTTATATTTATGTTGATATTATTGAGCTAATTCAGCACTACAAATCCGGTAGTCATAGCACAAACTACTTTGAAAAGCAAACAGTACCAATCAGGGTATGACATATTTGAGTATGTAGTAAAATGTATTAAGTAAACATAATTTTAATGCATGAAATCAAATTAAAATTGTCAACACCTGATAGTTTTTTTTTTTTGAAGTGACTGTTTGAATCTTAGTGGTACAAACATTGAACATCATGTGTGAGAAGTTGTAGATTAGATCTTTACATATACAAATCTCTGTATATTTGTCTATTGTCTAATATCAAAAACTTGAAATAAACATTTATTGTAATATTTTGTTGGTACTATTTGATTTGTTGATTTATGTTAGCCTTATTGCCAGATATCTCATTAATCTCCATCTCGTCTTCTTTATCTATAAAAAAGTGCAGACAAATCAAATTGTTCTAGCTTTAATACTGTGGATTATAGCTGTTCTATTTGACAAAAGGCACATTTGCACTGTTGAAAAAATATTCACAAATTTCAAGCAAAGCATGAAAAAAGTTTATCACTTAATAGAAAACACTTTCAAATTTACTCTGAATCAAGATCATCCCTGTGCAAATGCACCTTTTGTCAAACACTTTCATAATGTTGAAGCGCCGCCTGGCGCAAGCTTTTAATAAACAGAAATCGGATTGGCTCGATACTAACAATTGGAACGGAATGTAGCAGCCTTGTGTAATGAGGGAACGTTGCATGACAAGGCTAAACACTGCTGTGGGAGAGACTGCAAATGTGCCTTTTGTCAAATTGTACAGCAGTGCTAGATAACACGAAACTGGAGTATTGGAATTATTGTGTACCTTATGCCCTGTAAAAATACTGTTGTGAATGGGATTTCAATATATAACGTATAGTATAAATCATTATAACTTGCCTGTGAGGGAAGAAGATTCAAAGCTGTAATTGAAATTGGAGGGGATGTATTTCATTCATTTTTGATCATGACTTTTTGAGGAGAGACAACATTAGTGCCTTCAGTCTTAATTTGTTTAATTGTTTATAACTGCACATAATTCAAACTTTCTTACTTCAAAAGCTCAAGCATTCATGGAAAAATAGAGCAAATGCAAGTCAGTCCATACTTTTGAGAAACTAAACTATCGTCCTAAAATAATAAACAGTTTTTTTATCTCCCTCTTCTGACTTTCTTCTCTTCAAAGACAATAGAATCCTCATGAAATGGTTGAATGTTATCAGCGTACATGTCTTCAGCTATAGGATTTTCTTCATCAGGGAAATATGTTGGGAATGGTGGAGGTGTGGCATGCTTTTTCCATGCATCACATATCTTGAGGAAACCTCCTTTAGGTCCTGGGCACTGACCCTGGATGTAGAGGACATTGTATTTGGTGTTTATCCTGTGAACCTGTGGACCAAAACATAGAGGTTTTGTTAATGCACCTATCCCCCCAACACGGGGAGTGCTGGCAAAGACAGGCTATTGAACATAAACTTTGCCCGTACCTGGGGCTGCTCGATGTTTTTTGATAATAATTCTGCGTCCACGACAGTAAATATATGAGTAAGTATATTAATTTGACGTCCCCAGGATATGGGCCATTGACAAAAAGATATGAAAAATGTCAATAGCCCCTGGGTATGCCTGCACTCCCCCCGTTGGAGCAAGACATTGATAGGTGCATAAATGCTAAATTATGACAACAAACTCGAAAGCTATGCTCCTTTGTTTGCTGGTCAGAGATTATGTATATACCTAATTGCAAGAATGTTGTCACACGAAAAAAAGAACATTAGTAATTTAGTAAGAAAGGAATAACAAAAGAAAGAGTTCAGTTCGAGTGATCTTCTTTTAATTTGTCTTTTAATTAAGTCCTTTCTCACTAAATTACAAAAGTCAGGACAACGTTCTTGCATTTAGGTGTACATTTAAATTATTTCTTTATTATCTATAGATGTAACTAACTGTAAAATATGAATATACTCTAACTAATGTAAATCAAGTAAATAGTGTAATTGTGGGAAAAAGTGCTTAAAAACAAGTGAATGTTAATTAATTCCTTGTACATTTAACAATTTTTTTTATTATTTTGGTGGCATTTGTGGCATGGCCGTGAGAGCACTGGCTTTTCACCTTGACAAGTGAATAGAGTTTGTCTGATGTGTTTTTGAGGCTACTCCTCCATATATGGAGGTGTAGCCTTATTGCTGTCGTGTATGTAAGATAGCAAGCAAGTCCATAACACCACAGGAAACCCGAAAATACCAATTTCGTCACGTGGTCGACACATGGTGTGACTGTAATTTCGAGAATTCGAAAGAGTGGCCATCTTTGAACGATCGATGCGTTTATATTTTGGCTGCTACTTCATATCTGTCTAAAGAAAAATAATTTTTAATGTGTATTTGTACTATTCATGAAGTTTTTTAGGTTTAATGAGACGTTTAAAACCGTGAAAAGGATGATTTGTTTTGACAACAAAAGCATGGCATTAGCCCGACATTAGTCATGACACACCGATAGAAGTGCCCTTCGATTTTTGGCATTTTTAAGGTCAGATCAACATATATCAGGTCAAGAATCTCACATTTTGCTCTATGTTTGTCACTCTTCAAAATACTAAATGAGTTTTATTCTAAGAATGAGCTTTTGACAAATATTTTCGTATAGTAAAATTGGTGCGAATAGCCGCCGAAACAACATTCGCTATAAACGTAATGAAAGGTGCACATAAATAGTGTACAATATTACCGGGAATATTGCTCTGCTCTGCTCTACAATAAATAAGCTTCGACAACTATCAGTTTTATTATTGTTCTGCAAATTTGGACGCGACTGCACAAATACATATTGTTCTCTAAAGGGCTGTTTATATGAAAGCGAGTTGTCCCTGCTAGCCGGGATAACTCTTTTGTTTTGTATTCCATGCCCGTGGGACTCAAAACAATAGAGTTATCCCGCTTAGCAGGGACAACTCGCCTTCATATAAACAGCCACTTAGACTTCCTGCCGATTCATTTCTATCTCTTCTTCAGATCGAACATTATTTTTGCACATTGATTGTTCAGTTTATATATTATCTGTTTCAAGCAGTAGCCTCATGCAGTCTTAGACTGCCTATTTTTGTGTCTGGCTATAAGATTGAGATATTAAAAGAGTGATTTATGTTTTATCAGCAGTTATTAAACTTTGTAACAAAAGGGTTTATCTGTTGTGCTGTACCAACCTTGACAGCAAAGAGTGTACAGTTATTCAAGCCCATGTGACCAGCCATTCTTTTCCCAGGCCAAATTCTTCCTGGCTCCTGATAAAAAAAAGTTAATAAAGGGGGATTAAAGAGCAATGATAACTGACCAACATGCTTTGCATTGTATATTTTGACTTGAGTGTCATAGTCTATTTGCCGTATCAAAGATATGCCTATTGTTCTGTTGAAATCTCAACCTGTTAAAAAAAAAATCTTGCTCAAAATCAAAGTCTTTTTTTACTTCTTACCTACAATACCATATATGGTAATGCATTGTTTTCAAGATTGCATACAGTATTTCTGATAAGCAGTGAGTTGAATCACAAGAAAACATACTCCTAAACAATTTAGTAAGACCAAAAGCAACACCTTATGTTGTAAAAAAGGTTATTTCCACAATTGGAATTTGATTATGTATAACACTATCAAAATGTGTGAATGTGCAATTTTCATAGTCCATAAAATGCAGCCTGTCATATGGCGCATCCTGATAAATTACTGTGAGTATGATATTAGCCTTTTTCATATCGAGCAAGGGACTGGGACCAAGTTTCTCAAAATTAATTTAATTCAAAAATAAATCCCTTTACACGAAAGAACAAATACAAAGTAGTAAGAATTGAAAGTTTGAACAAATTTGTGAAAATTGCAACGAAGTTATGGTATTTTAATTTTTTTTCGAAAATACAAAGAATGTATGGTTTGGAAGGGCGTTTTGGAAGGACACCATACACTTCTCTGTAATTTTAGCAGAGTTTGGATGCTCATACTTTTTTTTCTATTTAGCCAAACGTTCTGAAACTTGGTCAATAAGCTTATATTTGGTTATACTCTCCCATGAGATGGGGTTATTTTTTCTGGAACCATAATTAAATTACTTTTTCACACTCATACCCAGTCCCTTGCTCAATATGGAAAAGGCCAATTTAAAAAGTGTTCATCTTCAATGTGCTGTATTCAATGTACCTGTCCTCCTCCAGTAGCTCCCATTTTCCTGTGTGTTTTTGATTGACCATGACTTTTTGGCTGCCCTTTCATTCCCCATCTTTTCATTACTCCTTGAAACCCATGGTCTTTTCTAAAACCAGCAATCATGTGAATATAAGTGTACAAAAATGGGATGGATAGGATTTTAAAAGAAATTTACAATAAACGTTTTATATGCCATTGTAATAAATAGAGGATTCTGACTTCAACAAAACAATGATTTTTACAAAAACAAGGTTCAGCTACAATTTACTGTAAAATTACAACAAACTCTTCAATACAAACTACAATATCTGAATATGCAAGAGTATTTAAATTACAACAGTAAGCGTGTGTTGAAATGACTATCTGTATTAAATTTTATGCTACTACTACTACCACAAACTTACTGTGCGACTCGCCGTGCCGTAGTCAATTACAGAAAATTTGGGATGAATTTTTGACATTTTTTCATCTCAATCACAGTTTCTAAAGTCTCCACCTCTCGATATAAACTCTGCCTCTCAATATAAACTTGTAGCTGATTGGTCCGATTGAGATGAAAAAATGTCAAAATAATGTCGAAAATTCATCAAAAGTTTTTGTAAGTGACTACGGTATGGCGAGTTGCACAGTAAAGGGACATTTAATGAAAGCAATAAACAAATTTGTACAGTCTCACATAGACTTACGTGACACCTTGTACTTTGACATATTGACCTGCATAAAAGTGAGCTGCATGAATTGGTGTACCTTGGAAAAAAGAAAGAACACTTCGCTTGAAAATAATACTATGGATTAGAAAGATGATGGTGATGATCATGATGATGATGTTGCTGCTGCTGATGGTGATGATTTCAATGATAATGGCGATGATGATGGTGAAGATGATGATGGTGATGATGCTGTTGCTGATGATGGTAAGGAAGATGATGACAATAACGATGATGGTGAAGATGATGAAGCTGAATTTTGTACCTGGTTTGAGTAGAGCATTTCTTGTAACATGAAAACTACACACTTTTTTCTTTGGCTGAACACCAGACATTTTAAAATGACCATACTGTGCTTTTTTAATCTGGAAAACAATAATGAATTTAATTGATCAGTGAAGCGAATTCAGGAAAATTTTATTAAGTGAATTATCTACCTTATGCAACTCTGGTTCATTTACTGCACCAACTTGTAACTCTGTTTGGGGATCAGCTCCACCAATGGATTTTGATTGTCTAGCTTGAATGACCTCACAATCTTTTATCTGCATATGAAACAGTGAACATTAGAGCGCTGAGTTAGAGTGCTGTTTTTTTTCAAAACTATAGTAAAAGTAGCACTAAGTATAGCTTTTACAGTGGGACTATGAAGAACTAAAATTATGTACAAGAACCACACCCAGGCGATGTACTCGGGGGGTAACATGACGGGGAGGTCCGACATATTTTTTTTGGTTGACAATTTTCGTTCTGGGTATTTTTTTGGGTCAAGAGACCTGCCACGTATTTTTTTAGGTCTTATAAAAAGAAACCTGTATATTTTTGGGTTTTCACATCTCCGAGTTCAATTTTTGTTTCGATACGTGTATCAGAAAATTATTTGTCGTTGATTGAAATTTTGTGTATATTTTTGGGGTTCAAAATTGTCATGCCAATTTTGGTGTAAAATTTCAGGTTTGAGTATTTTTTTGGGGCTGCAATATGTAGCTCCGTCAGACCCCCTTGTCATTTAACCTCCCGAGTACATCGCCTGGGGAACCACATATATACAATGTACTTCAGATACCTCACATGTATGTAATTTCGTAATGGAGGAGTTCCCACTATTTTCTCCAAGTCTGCATTTCTATATCTAAAGGCATATATGTATCTTCTCCATCACTGTCCGTGTGGTCGTTATCAGCCCTTTCTTAGCTGCTGGCCTGTGTTGTTTGACATGTGAGGTGGGCCTTAATTTACCTATTGCTCAAACCAAGCTATATCTTTTTATGCAGTGGCTATTCGTATGGTAACCGTATGCTGACATGTGTTTTCAATTACGCCTACAAATAGCCATTGTGTAATGCACCTATCAATGTTAAGCCCGAGGAGGGGGGGTGGGGGGTCAGGAAAGTGGTGTGGATTTTGACATTTTCTTAAAAAAAAAATCAAATTCCCCACCCCTGGCCAAAAAGTAATGGTCAAAATTTTCAGGCTCTCCCGAAATCCAAGATGGCAAACATGTCAAAAATCCCCACCCTAGGGATATTATGTACGATCAAAATCCCCACTCTGGGGAGGGACCTCACAGTCAAAAGCCCGACCCCTCCCCCCTCAGGCTTAACATTGATAGGTGCATAATTTTTACCACACTACCTATACCTCCACCAATGCACATGACAATTGTCCTTTATCAGTATCAAATACTATTTATTCACACCTGTACAAGTGTAACGGGTACTCTTCTACCATCCTTCAACCACAGAGCTGACATTCCCAGTTTTACACCAATCGCTCCAACACGCTTCGAGCCACTTGTCCATCCAACTTTACTTGGATCTATTTTAATACTTTTACTTCTTTGACGCCTCCCTTGTCTCTTAACTTCTTGCTCGATAGCCTCTGTAGTATATATATTTGTTTCTTGGGCTTTTGCTGCCGACAAACTTTGATTTTTTGCGAACACTTCGAATAAGTTTTTCGGTGCCTCATTTGAGAAAGAGTCTGTGTTTTTTGAAAGATCCAAAACATTTTGCTGCGAACTGAAAGGCCTGCTACGTAAAGCAAAAGACCATCTAGAAGTAGAAGTTTTTACAAGAACTCTAGATAAAGACGGAGAGGTTAAAATGCTGAAGGAAGTGAGCTGCGCTCGCACCATCGTGGTGGCCGCCATCTTAGAAAATATTTCGTATCCAGGCCCTTCTCTTCTATGATACTTCTTCTCAATTCCCCCTCTCCTCCCCTCCCTTCCAACAAAAATATTTTCACATCCATTTTAAATTATGAGACCTTTTTAATTAAAATTTTATATTTCGTGTTCTTTGTCAAATTAAATTTGACAATAACCATGGAATATTAAATTGATATTTTGGAGGAATTGTTAGCTAAAATTTGTATTAAAAATTATTATTTTTTGATTTGCTTTATAAAATGGCTGTTAAAATTCTAAAGTTTTGTAACCTGAGTTTCAGGCCCCGGGAACCTGAAACTCAGGTTAAAAGTTTTGTCGAGCTAAAAAATTCTGCCCCGTAGCGTATTGTGTTAATATATGCGATAAACATACATATTCAGTTTCTAGGGATCAAATTTCTCTTTTCTGGACATGCATAAACTTTACGTTTCTATGGTTACCTGTGGCGGAGCGCGCACTCAACATGGCTGGGACGACGCATACCGACACGAAGTGTGACTCGAACTGCTTCTAGAATCTCTATCTAGAGAAATATTCCACTGCTGTTACTGCTCTGATATATCAATGAAGACTTCAGGAAGCAAATGGAATAGTTTATTTGAACAGATAAAGTTTTGATTGAGTTTGAGCAAAGTAAACGAAGGGGGCTGCCCTACAAGAAGAAGCCACCGAACTTGAAGCCCTACAATTCTCCACCAAATGATGGAAACAGTAACCCAGAATCAAGAAGTAAGAAGCTATGATAGTTTGTATTTTCTTTAGTGTCAAAAGTTTCTGAAGTTTTACAGTTTGTCGCTGTGGTTAGCCGCTAGCTCAAAAGTGATATTCTGTTTTGAAAAGGAAAGATATCGTCTAAAATTATTGGTCGTAATTTAATATAAAAACATCGCTTTACAAATTGCACAATGTTTTAATTCGTAGCCCAATATTTATAAATACCCCTTCCTTTTGAAGAGTTTGTTTTAAGTTTGGTTCTCTAGATTTCTTTTGTTTTGTGTTTGATGAAAGGTAAGTAACTTATTTTAGTCACAGCTGTGAGGCGCTATCGATATATGGACCTCATTCTCCAATGTAATTCTTCTTCTAAGGTTTTAATCTATTGCTCTATTTTGGGATAAAACCGAAGTGCTTTTTTGATATGAACTATTGATATTCTCTTTGCTCTATAAAGTATATGTTTTCGATGTTGACAATTCACTATTTCATTGTCAATTTCAAAATTACAATGTATACAAAATATTCAGCAAAGGTTAATTAATTTAATTAAAAAAATATATCGAAAAAATATATACCTTATGTTTATATTTTGTGCTGTATTTTAGAGCTATTAAGTTTTCACGAATTTAGATTTTTTTTTCGGTAAACAATCTGTGTCCATTGGATACCAAAGTAATTCAGAGTTTTGTTGACATTTTGTCTCGTTACTGTCCCAGAAAGTACTCTTTGTTTGAAGAATAAATCCAACATTTTAATCTCTCAGCGTTCAGTGTTGGTTTTGAGAATTTGTTTACAGCACAAAAATGCAACAATTTAATTTATAGCATTGAGTTCATTTATTTTCAATAGAGTAATTTTATATTGGAAAAATAGAGAAAGATTACTGATTGACAATTAATAATGATCTAAAATTAGTAATTATAAAAAGTTTATTAAAAATACTTGATATGATTGACATATTTTGATGTTAATCCTTTGTTGGAGTAAGCAAGTACATTACCATTTTTCTTACTGACATAAATTTAATACTATTAAGACAAGTATTATCGACAAAGGATTTGTGTCCAAAATATCAGTATAAGTTTAATGAACGCTTTTTTGTATGGTGTGTAATTATCGTTAATATGCTGCAATTTTTTCCCTGGTAATTCTGACATAGTCTACTTGTTAATACACTCAAATCATAGTTTTTTGGGGGGAGGTGGGGGCATGGGCTGCCCCTCCCCGTGCTACGCTCTGACGTTGCATAGCTTCAAACTGGTTTGAATTCATATGCCAGGTTGTAGCAACAAAATAAGTCACAGCGATGTGTTGAAGCAATGCACACACATCGATGTTGCAGCAAGCTAAGGTGTCTCTACATTGTGTTGCAGTATCTTGTCACCTTGTGTGTAACATCCTTAACAATTTCAGATTATAAGGAGTAAGTGAAGATAAACTGTACACCATGTAAAAAGTGGTAAAAAATTAACAGATGTTTTGAAAATAAATCCATTTTAAATTAATGTGACAAATTTTCCTAAAATGCCAGTAAATTTTGAACCACTCTCAAAACAATGTAAATGTTTCCTTAAGAATACTGACCCGGTGTTATCACCAATCCTGTGTGATTAACTGTATTTTTGTCTTGCTCAAATAATTGCCTTATGTCAATAATTGTTTCCATCATAGTTAATTAACTATGTTTCCATGGTAACAAAACATGCCATCTACCTTCTAGTATAAGTTATATGTCTGGGGCCGGTTGTACGAAGCCTGAATATGCAGTGGATAACTTTTATCTGCAGATAACTTTATCCATCCTTCGTACAACCAGCCCCAGACATATTAAGTTACAATGGAGTATAAATTAAAGATATGCAAACTTTGTTTAGACCTTGTTCTCTGCTATGTCACAAAGGTATGATGGTACTTGCCCTCATCACAAATTGACATTGAAGATGAGTGTTGCATGATGCAAATATTGAATGGAGGGCTAGCAGAAATCACCTAGGACTAACAATAAAATAACACTTTTGTTAATACTGATCAGTAGGAACTTCAATCTATTTTTTATGTTACCATTTGTAATGAATAAGATGGTTTAATTAAATAGTCATCACATGCATAATACATTTGCACATTATGGCATCAGTAATTACCATAATTTATAATAAAATAAAATAATAACTTTTTTAACGTCTCAATCTTCTAGCTGGACGCAGTGTGCCCTAATAATCGGGGAGACTCACTCACTACCTCTACATTTAATATTTTGCATACAACTCAGCTCACATGTTCATTTTTCCTGAGGGAGGAAAACCGGATAATCCAGAAAAAACCCTTGTGGCATAGGAGAGAAGAACACATCAAACAAACTCAACTCACATATAATCCATGCCGGGACTCGAACCTGGACCACAGCGGTGAGAGGCCAGTGCTCTCACCGCTAGGCCACCCATGTCACCCAATTAATTAATTTACTCCAGACTGTTAACACAATCAATCTTTCTCAGGGTGGCTCCAATGCCAAGCTAAAAGACAATTCCAACAGTTCACTGAGAGACTTGGATCAAAGCCAGTCAAATGGGAGTGTCACAATGAGAGATAACAACTCAGTGGCAAGTAATAATACTAGAGACCCTCAAACAAGTCTCACTAATGGAGACCACAAGGATTTGGATGATACTGCAAAACCAAGATCAAAAAGACACACTAGAAAACACAAAGACAAAACTCCAACAAGATTAATGTCCGATTCCAACTCAAGCTTTTCATCTGTGTCATCCAGTTCAGATGAATCTGACAGAGTAGAAATGTCAGCTAAAAAGAAAGGTAGTCCTCATGTTACTCGAGGTAATTTTGCAAACATAAAACAAAATGATTCCAATGATAAAAAGTTGTTGAAGGACAATGGCAGGGATGAAACAGATCTCGGAATGATTATAAAAGATGAACTGGAAGGAAAGCAGTCAAGTTCAATGACAAAGGAGGTAAGGATATTAATAGTCACTTTCACAGTGTTTCTCTGCTCCATTTTGAAAGGTATGCCAAAATGATGCTTTTGCATCAAAGCAAAATGAACATGCAGTCAGCTTGCAATGATATATAGAGACATATAAATAATCCACCAAGTGTTGAAAAAGGTCTCTATCATTGCTCTATCATTTGATCCATGCAAAGGCACGGCTACCTTTCAAAATGGTGCAGAGAACTGTGAAGGGGTCTACTATTTATGAAATAATAAAGTTATTTTCTGTTAGTATGTCTGCTTGTTGCTCTGTTTGCTCTTGTTCACATTGGGTTTACTTAATATATAGTAAATTTATATATTAATTAAATTAGGGTCAAAACACAGTATTTTGGTTTCTCTGTCCCCTCCGTAACACTTGACATTTTTTATTGTGACCAAGATACAGATGTTTGTATATTTGTTTACTCTCATGTGCCTGTAGTTCTGGTAGGTATCTGTGATGTTAACATGCAATTATGGTAAAATATTCTATAGTTAAGTAACTACAGGTAAAGAAAAAGTTTTGTCTTCCCCTCTGTAACATTCAAAATACCATGTTTTGACCCTAAAACATAACACTATTCATTTCACATTTAGGTATTCATGCGTGAGTTACAGGAATTAACAGCAGAAAACGAACAACTAAAGCACAACCAGCACAACCATGAAGATCTTGTAAATGAACTTTTAGAGAGAACAAATGTTTTAGAGGCGCAAAACACTCAGTTAAACACTAGTAACGGTGACTTGGAAAGAGAGCTACAAACTATGAGAGAAGAATGCAGAAAACTTTACTCAGTTTATGGTGAGAGTGAGAAATCTAAGTTAAAACTAGAAGAGAACATTAAAACGATGACAGAGGAATCAAAGAGTCAGCGCAAAGAAATTGAAGATCTAAAACAGCAGGTGGAAAAGGCTAAGATAGAAAGTGAAGGTAGAGAAGATGCAAGCAATGCATTGCTTCAAGAACAACTAACAAATGCAATTTCTGATGCAAAACAGAAAGACCAAGAGATGAAAGAATTGAACACTAAGCTTGATAAGTTGACGAAAGAAGTTGACACTAAAATAAATGATGTTGAAAAGCTTACAGGAGAACTTGACATTTCAAAAGCAAAAAGCAACAATCAAGTGCAAGAAATTGGTGATCTTAGAGATCAGTTGGAAAAAGCAAAGCAAGAAATTGAAGGCAAAGATAGGGAGAACAATGGACTCAAGGATTTAAAAGAAGAACTTTTGAATTCAAATTTAAGAGTAAACAGTCAAGAGCAAGAAATTAGTGATCTTAGAGATCAGTTGGAAAAAGCAAAGCAAGAAATTGAAAGCAAAGATAGGGAGGACAGTGGACTCAAGGACTTAAAAGAAGAACTTGAGAATTCAAGAGCAAAAATAGACAATCAAGAGCAAGAAATTGGTGATCTAAGAGATCAGTTGGAAAAAGCAAAGAAAGAAATTGAAGGCAAAGAAAGGGAGGGCAATAAATTTAAAGAAGAACTTGAGAATTCAAAAGCAAAAGTAGACAATCAAGAGCAAAAAATTGGTGATCTAAGAGATCAGTTGGAAAAAGCAAAGAAAGAAATTGAAGGCAAAGAAAGGGAGGGCAATAAACTTAAAGAAGAACTTGAGAATTCAAAAGAAAAAGTAGACAATCAAGAGCAAGAAATTGGTGATCTAAGAGGTCAGTTGGAAAAAGCAAAGCAAGAAATTGAAGGCAAAGATAGAAAGGGCAATGAACTCCAGGATTTAAAAGAAGAACTTGAGAATTCAAAAGCAAAGCTAGAAAAGCAAGAACAAGAAACTGGTGATCTAAGAGATCAATTGGATATAGCACAAAAAGAAATTGAAAGCAAAGGAAAGGATGATAATAGTCAAGTGGAAATGCAGCTAAGAGAGGAACTTGTTAACGCCAAAGCAACAATTAGAAGTGTCAATCAAGCAAACTCAAAACTTGAAGCTAAGCTCAGTAATGCAACAACAATCATTGAAACAGATGAAGTGGAGCATAAGAAGTACAAAGAAGAAATAAGAGCTTTGAAAGATAAGATTAAATGGGTGGAACGAAGAAGAACGTCTGAGAAAGAATCAACTCCAAAGACGTCTACTCCAAGGTCTTCTGAGGGTTCTCCTAGAGAGGAGGTTGACAGGAAACTGAGCCATGAGTCACTGAGAAGAAGCCAGGAGAGAATCAGAGATCTTGAGCAGAAGATTATACAAGTGAATGAGGAGAAGCAGAAATTGAAGCATGATTACGATGAAGCCGTCAAAGCTCTAGAAGCTGTAGATAAAGTGGTACGTACCATGGTAATTTTTTTTGACGTATACTGAGGGGGGAGGGGGGGGGAGTAGATGGAAGAAAGGATGCAAAGAAATGGAGAAATGATGTTTACTTGGATATTGATAATAACTGATCACAATGTTGATAGGATTCAAGAAAGGATCAGATATTTCTTTAAAAAATGATGTTTGATAAAGATCATGTTGTTGGCAATTATAATAGTTTGTATCAATCAAAAGTAATGATGATTTATATGATGATGGCAACATTGGTAAATGGGTTAAGTAAGAGATAAATACCGAGAACGGAGGCAATAAGCCGTATAAAGCCCGACGTTCGAGGTATTTATCTGACTTATTGCATGATTTACAGAGGTTTTCACACAACTTCATTTCCCAAAGGGCATCATCAAGCTGATTATTTTTTAGTTTCCCATGAGAATACAATCCAAACAATGGGCTTTTAGTTTTGTTGTACACTACAATACTAATTATGAACTGTAACGAACAAATGAATACATTTTCTTCTCACCAACTGACATCGATCGGACAGTTAGCATAAAGTGTTAGGGTCAGGATTTGTAAGCAAAGGGTTCGTGGTCACTCTATCAGATGATTTTTTATCCGTTAAATGTTCACAACTAGAAAATTTCTAAGTTTACATAAAAAGTTGAAAAAGAACAGAAATGACAAGGATAATATAGGGATTAGGTCATTGGTATTCAAGGGTAATATACATTAGTATTAAAGGGCAATATATAGATATTGCCCTCAAATTAGTATTCAAGGGCAATATATAGATATTGCCCTCAAATGGGGGTATAATACACAATATAAAGCCCTACAAATAACAATGAAAACCGATGTGATCATGTAATAATTAATGATAAGGAACTGGATGATGGTAATGATGAATGCAATATTAATAATGGTTTATTTACATGTACTAACTATTCAATGTGTACTATATATATTCTCTCATATATTACCTTGGTATTTTAACTTTCAGTATAGTGTAAGAGAATTGGCCTTACAGCAATATAAAGCTGACTTAGAGGATGCAAACACCACAATAAAACAACGTAAGTTTATATATTAATACACGATGGTCAGAAATGGTATAATTTCCTCACACTCAGGGTCCACAGCTTTGTGCAAAATTCTCTAAATGTAACCAAATTTGGCATGAAGATAGTTCGAGGAAATCTGCATTCAATGGTATTGGTGTCTTACTTGTGATTGACAGGATGACGTCATAACTGACGTACAAATTTGGTGATTTCCTCAAACTATCTTCATGCCAAATTTGGTTACATTTAGATAATTTTACACACAAAGTTTCACAAAGCTGTTGACCCAGTGGGAGGAAATTATACCATTTCTGACCATCGTGATAAGTGATCAGACTCATTTGCTTTTTTGAAAATTTACAAGTTGTGACAGGTCATATGCAAGTGTTTTCTAAAAATGGATTCAAGTCACGCCACTTGGGCAAAATTCAAAAACATGGCCTGAAAGCCTCAACTTAAATCCATTGTTGAAATCCATTTGTACATGTAAATTATTATAACAGCTATTGAATTACAGTAACACTGCAGATTTGGCTTTCTGTGAAATAAATTCATGGCTGTCATCAATCAAAAACATAAAAGGTGCCAAATAATTAGCAGCTGCCAATAACATATTTCACAAAGTTCTAGCTGTTGGAATGTCCTCACAGGTTGAGCATCTTGTTAAGATCTGGTACTAAGCTAACTTAAGATCTGGTACTAGCTAACTGACTTGTTTAGCCTACGGTTATTTCAGTTAGCATGTACTAAATTAAGTTCTTTAATAATTTATGTTAATTAGTTTGTACAAAATTAGTACTAAATAAATCATTGTCATTGTCATTAAGATCATCCAAGGTCTTACTAAAACCTTTGCAAGTAAATGTCTTGAAAAGATCTTGGGAAGATCTCAATATTAAATCTTGGCAAGAACTTTAAAGTTCATGCAAGTTCTTGCAGGTTTAGGGTTACATGCCAAGATCTTGTAAGATCATGCCTGCATGGATCTTGCCAGGATCTTGCATGATCTTAGTACATGGATCTTGGTAAGATGTTCAACCTGGGCAAATTCACAGAAAGCTGAAATTAAACCACAGTGTAATGCAATATTGCTGCAACCAGTCAATTTTCTACATTTAATTTTAATATTAAATACAAAATTCCACAGAATCCACTGAACTTGTCCAGATCAAGATGGAAGCTGATCAACTGAGGAAAGACTATGAGAAATCAGAGCAGTCTAAAACTGACCAGGAACAAATGCAAGAAGAATTGAAGGATCAGCTGATAAGAACTAAGGAGACAGCAGTTCTTTACAAGACAGAGATAGAAGAGGTCAGAAAGGAATTCAGGGATCAGATGCATGAACTGCAAATGGCACAGTAAGTGTTAATTATCTACTTAATATCAACACCAGTTATCGTTAGCTTGATGTTTAATAGTTTCTGAAGTTATGATTTTTTAGATCTATCCAACCTGATCCCTCATATTGTAGCAAAGAATATATTTTATCATATGACCTATATTTTGCCTGACGCGCACTCTTAAGAAAACCTTCAGAAAAAGTCACATGATGGGGTTCGTAATGCGTAAGCTTTTTTCACCTGGTCCGTACAAACACGTATGGAACCGCTACTCAAAATGGCTTCTTCAATTAATCAAACTAAATTAAAAATAGTGGGTCATATGATAAAAAACTTAGTTAGGTTGGGACGCACACAAAAAATATTTGGCTCTTGGTTGTTTGTACGATGTCATGACTGCGAGCCAAATATTTTCCCGTACAGCCCTCCCACTCAGTCAATATAAGAACTTAATGTATTGAATTTTAATGACAGATGTAACTGCATGAGATCTAGAATCCAGAGTGTGATAACACACTAGCCATTTACCTTAAGTTTGTATTTAATAAGCCTTGCATTGGCTTCTATGTGTTGGTGGTGTATGTATGTACTATATAAAAGTGTGTAATTGGCTTGTACTTACTGCAAGCACTTCCAACTCTACCACATTGAGCTGCATTACTCATAATTAATTCAGCCGAACTGCTGATCATGAGGAATGGTGTTTAGCTACCACTTTCATAAGATTGTTCATTTATAATACATACTTTATTCAAATACATAAATAAGTTTATATGGGTTTGAAAGGGTTGACTTTAAGGTAAATCCCATATACAAGTCCCCCAAATATTCCTCCCTATAGATCATCATCATCAGATGTATGTATGAATTCTTATAAATAATATTATTATCACTGACTCTGTTCCCTGATGTATCAGAGCTAAAGCAAGAGAAAGAGGCAAGAAAATCCAATTACTTGAATTTGAGCTTAAAGAAACTAAAGAAACTTTGCAGGTAAATTAATTTTTTATCACAACATTGTAAATTTGTTCGGTTTCTGATTAGTAATGCAAGAACCATGTTAAAAGGAGGCCATAATTACCAACAAATGCCATCATTGAATATTAAGCACATATGTGAAGATTGAAACAACAGGAAAATACTGAACATTGATTGTGTGTGAGCAAAGTTACAGCGCGACGCACCTTACCATGGCCACCTAATTGAAGTTTTGTACAAGTTAACCAATCAGAAAGCAAGAATTTGACCTTAATTTGACATGCCGAGTGTAAACGGTAAACACTGTGAAATGTTCAAAGCGAAGACAAGAGTGAAGTTTATAAGTGTCTGAAAAACCTCCCAGGATATTTAAATTTGAAAAGGTGTAGCAAATAATTTGAAAAGAGAAACTTTTGAACACTAAGCTAACTTGTACAAAACTTTAATTGGGTGGCCACGGTAATGCTGTAAAGAGCTTGTTTGGATTGTGTTGTAATTAAAAAGCAAATTGCTGATGGTTTAATGTTATATTTCCTCTGATTTACAACAAATTATGCCAATAGTTGGTCAAAATCTTTTCATTCTTTAAATTATTATTAATTGTTCTACTGTTCTCAGATCTCCAAAAACGTGATTGATGAGAAAAAGAAAAACATGGATAGTCTGCAGGAAAGCTTGTTAAATGAAAAGAAGAACTGCACAAAACTAAAGCAGGTACTTTACGTTGTTTATGACAGAAAACTCAAATTTCTATATCGTAGTTATGACAAGGGAAGAAAGACAAAAACAAAAACCTTGTGATCATCAGATCCTGTATTTAAAAACCAAAATCTAATGAGCAGAGCTGTGTGCTCTTTTGTCTGCATGCTAAATACATTGTTGAGGCGTTTAAAAAAAGTGATTTATTGATGAGAGTTTTTATGGTGGGTGTTACAATGCTATTAAGGTTACGGTCCACGTTCGCGGTGTGCTTTCACATGCTCTCAGTTAAAAAATTGTTTACCGCGTCATTTTACAATAATAATAAACATATTATATATCATTTTAAAGCTTATATAACAGAGAATAAGACTGTGTATGTTTTGTTATATACAACAATTTTCTGTAAGATATGCTCTTCGAAAAACCTCAAAATTAACAGCCTTCAATGCGAGTTGTTTAAAAAAGTATAAGTCAAAAAGTTCATACTACTTTGCCGTCATTTCTTCGTTATGTCAATCAACACATATTGGTTTTCCAAACCGTGTCCAGTTTTTTTGATAAAATGCTTAGTTTTAGAGTTATGGCCCGTTTTGTTATTTAACTTGAAGTTTTAACAGTGAGTCGACTTTGAAACACATTTATTCAAGAACGAAGCATTTTATCGAAAAAACTGGACACGGTTTTGAACACATGTATGTGCTGATTGACATAATGCAGAAATGACGGCGAAGTAGTAGGAACTTTTGGACTTATACTTTTTTTAATGAAAGCGCTCGATTTTGAGGTTTTATGTGAAGTATTGGTTAAAGAAATTATTTTTCTTAAAAAAAGTTACATAGTCTTATTCTCTGTTATATAAGCTTTAAAATGATATATACTTTGTCTATCTTTATTGTTAAGTGACGCACTAAACAATTTTTAACTGAGAGCACCTCGCGAACGTGGACGGTAACCTTAAGCCTATCATGCCCATTTACCATATATCAAATACCGACACAGCCTTTACTAGTTTATTCGCTATAGTTTCCAGTGATAAAACATGCCCTCTTAATAATACTTTTTACATTGTATTTGTTGCCCTTTGTTCTCAGGAACTGGAAGAAATGTTTTACTTGAAGAAAAAGTTGGAGTTGATTGAAGATGAGAAGGCAAGGGTAATAGAGAAACTTAGAGGGACAAAAGAAACACTGAGAAAGACTGAAGAAACCCTAAGTGAGACCAGAGAAACAGTTAACAATCTCAACCAGAAGAACAAGGTAATACCTTCGACAGTTTTATATATTAATTAAATTAAAATAGTTCTTATAATGCTTAATAAGTAAAGGTTTTGCAATACATAACAGTGTGAAATTTAACGAAAAAAATAATGCGCAATGTTTTGGGATGTCCATGATTGTCCATGATCCCATTAAATCATTAAATCAACTCTAAGGCTGTCTGCTTATAATTACACACAATGCTACTGAATGACTGAACTTTAATATTTTCCAGATATTGTTTAAAGCTTTATACCTATTAATTAGATATTTTTATGTTTTGCAGGATCTTGATAAAAAATTTGTAAATTTAAGAAACGAACATATAGCCTTATGCGATAGAAGTGATGACCAGAAATATCAGATTGAAAAGTTGAGAAGTATTCTTGATAACAAAGAAGGGGACATTGAACAGCAGTTGCTAGAAATTATTCACTATAGAGAACAGCTTGATCAGATGACACTACAGTTACAGGAAGCTTGGGCTACTTATAATGCTGATAGAACTTTAGGGAAGAATGGAAAAACAACAAGGTAATAGCTAAGGACTATAATCACTAGTGATAATAATTATTAGTCAAAATATTTGTTTGTTTGTTATTGTTTGAAATCAATAGGCCTTTTGCAACAACAGGTCACGTGACCTTGCCCCTTTGAAATCGAACAGCTGTGTCAAAATGAACATCAGAAATGAAAAGAGCACCTCCATATTAGTAAGAAGCCAAAGTTTTAGCTCATAATGTGAACATAGGAGAAATAGCATTAAAATATAAAATTCAATATTTTATAAGGATTTGTATGGAAAATGTCCACTGGATGGCAAAGCTTACAATCCAGAGCAGGTTTGCCATACAAATCATAATAAATTATCAAATTTTCAATATAATGCCATATCCTACATTTTATTAGCTGATATTTTGCCTTCTTACTAATGTTGAGGTGCTCTTTTCATTTCTGATGTTCATTTTGACACAGCTGTTCGATTTAAAGGGGGTAGGGTCACATGGAAACCTGTTGTTGCAAAAGGCCATGGCCATGTTCTAAATGACGAGGGGCAAGGAGGGGACTGGGTACTAGTTTCTAGATTTAATGCAATTAAGAAATATAGCCCATAGCATGAAAGAGCACATCAAAATATACAATATTACAGAATTACATTATATTCTGTTGAATAATGACCAAGTAGCAGCCTTTCAAATATGTGAAAAATTATAAAGAAATGTATAGTTTGGAGGGACAGCTGTCCCTCCAAACCATACATTCCTTTGTAATCTTATGGATGTTTGAGAGACTATTGCAATGGAAATATACAACCAAATAGCATCAAAATTTGTGATATGGTATATGTTGATGTGCTTTTTCATGTTATGTAGTTTATTTATTAATTGCATTAATTCTAGAAACTAGTACCCAGTCCCCTCCTAGCCCATCCTTGTTTAGAACATGGCCAATTGGTGAATCCTTCCCGTATTATTCTGTGAGCAAGCATTATTGAACTCAATGGCTCATAGCATTCTACATTGCATACATCATCATGGTACATCATTATAAAATGCTGATTTTTCAAATCATGCTTTGTAGGTGCGTGGTCTTCAAGTAACAATAAATAATATGTAAAACATCATCATCTTTCAGCCCTTTCAGTTGAGGTGTTTAGGATCACTAATTCTCCCCAAACCTACCAGTCTAGCATTGCATAAGCAATATCTGCCCTGTCAATTCCTGAATCTCTTGCTATTGCATCTGGGGCCGGTTGTACAAAGGGTGAATAGCGCTATCCACCGGATAAATCCTTATCCAGCAGATAAAATCTATAAAAAACCTATGCAGTAGGTTAATTTTATCCACCCTTCGTACGACCGGCCCCAGGAAATGTCATGTTTCTTGAATGGACAAGGCCACATGGTTTCCAATATGTAAATAATATGTTCTATGTTTCCAGGCGAAGACCTCACAGTGCATCAATCAAGAGAACACCAAGAGCACCAACATATCGGTCACCACCATCAAAACCACACAGTTACGCACACAGAAGACTTGTTACTAAACTAGGAGAACCAGTCATCAACCAAAATTATATCAATTCTACTCATAAGGTACAAAATTGAAAACAATTACACGTATTGAAACAGAACAACTACAAAAGACGATGTTTAAAAGAGCCAAATTCAACAAGTGGATCCACACGAAATATCCACGGCCAGCCAAATTTGTAATTGCAAATAAGTGCTGAACCACTCGATCGATCGACATTGATGTGTGACCTAGTGGTGGGCATTAGAGTGCTGGCCTTTTACCAATGTGACCCAGGTTTGATTCCTGGCGCGAACGACAAGTGAACAAAATAATTTCTTTGATGTGTTATTCAGTCTCTTGTCTTGAGGGTTTGTTCTTTGGGCTATCTTGTTGTCCTCCCTCTGCAAAAATCAACATTAGTGAGCACTGTTGTATGCTAAAATGTGTGTGAAATACTTAAACATTATAGTCACTAAACATCTCCCAATATGTTGACGTAAAAGAGGGTCCTGAAGGGGTCCGAATCCCATTTCCCAGTTTATATTTGGACCAAATTCCAGTCAAAAATCACCTAATCCCATCAGTTTTGCTCAAGCTTTCAATCCCATTCCCATTTTCTATTGTTCTTTTATTTGTAAATCCCAGTGCATCCAATCCCATTTCCCCCATCAAAAATAAGGCCAATTAGTCTAAATCCAAGCTCCCATTTTACCCCTTCAGGACCCTCCTAAAACACACTTCATGATGAAGATGTTCATGAAGATTGCTACAGTCACAATAATTGTCTTATCAATGCTAACTTTTTTTCCCCATAGACCCTTCCAACAACACTACCTCCAACACAGGAAGCCCAACCAGAAACAGATGGTCCTCAATCGCCAGAATATAAACCCCAGGAAGCTGAGGCAGAAAATGGACTGTCCCCCCAGCCGCCTAATGGGACTAAACCACACCCTATTTCATCATATGGGGTGCGCACTTACCCTCCTGTGAATGGAGAAAAGAATGGGGGGACTATGGGTTTTATGAGAAATGGAGGAAAGATGGAAGATATATGGATGTATGGAGATGGTGGGAGCTCTGTTGGTGGTGATAGTGATGAACAAATAGTCCAGCTTCTGGTTAATACTGGTGATCGTGTTCTCATACAGAGCAAAGTTGTTGGTAAGCTACTTATGATTTGAAATGTTAATTAGATGGGCAGTCATTTCGTCAGTCAGTTATACAATCAGTCTGTCAGTAAATAAGTCAGCAAGTCAGCTATTGAGTTAGTCAAGTAGCCACAGAGTCACTTGACAGTCATTCAGTCAGGCAGGCAGTCACTTAGTCAACCAGTCAGTCATTTAGTTAGCCAGTCACTTAATTAGTCAAGCAGTCACTCAGTCATGAGTCATTTAGTCAACCAGTCAGTCACTTACCGTTAGTCAACCAGTCAGTCACTCAGTCAACCAGTCACTCAATCAGTCACTTAGTTATATAGTCAGTCACTTAGTTAGTCAACCAGTCACTCAATCAGTAAGTCAGCCTACATACAGAACATTATCACTATTTTAATTGAGTGCATGTGTTTGATTATAATAATATTTCTTTTCAAAGGTGATGAACTTCTGAATGTGTCTGGTGTAGTAAGGTTTGTTGGTAAAGTTGGCAAGAAGTCAAGCACTAGTCCTATTTATGTTGGATTGAAGCTTGATCAACCTTGTAAGTTATTACTTTACCTAATATTCATAATAAACACAGCTTATAATGGTCAAAAAAAATGATCCTAAACAGACCGAATCGAAGTATGGCATCCTATTTTAATAATTATTGTTCTTGACTGGCTAGCCTTGTGTTCATACTGAAACACAGTACAGTGTTCACATTTTCAGATGTATGCCAGGCTAGCCAGTCAAGAACAATACTTTATTCTGTGTATTCTCACAAATCACCAATCATGTACAAATGCCTGGCAAGCCTCACTTTGACTTGATAAATAAAATAAACAAAAGCAATCAGCCAATGAGATAGCATATACATCTAACACAGGGTTCGTGCTACTCCTTAAAAACTCCTTAAATTTGATTTACGTTTTTAAGGGCACTTGAAAAGCCCTTGAGTTTTAGAAAATCAGCAAAAACTCCTTAAAAACTCCTTAATTCTAGCTAGAGTAGGGTAAAAATTCCAGTATTGCAAATTAAAGTTAAGTAAAAATCATAGTATTGTACATCATTTTCATGAATTTGTAAATGTTCGTATATCAAAGTTGTCGCAAAAAGTGCTTAATATTACTTTTTGGTCCTTCAAAACTCCTTAGATTTTGTTTACTGACATCAGCACAAACCCTGTAACAGCTTGACTCTGTGGCTACTTGACTAACTCAATAGCTGACTGACTGACTATACAGGACCTCTCTGAAAAACACCTCAGTGATGAGAGTCTCCTGCTTAAACATTGTTATAAAGTTCAAATATCCTATTGTATAAATAATTCAATATGATAGGTTAACTTCATGAAAGTGGTCCCAGCTGGAGTATCTGCACTGTAAATGTATTCCCAATATTATAGTGTTTCTATTGTGATCTGTTTTGTCTGAATGTATTTGTGTTTATCTGACAGTTGGTGATAACAGCGGTGTGATTGAAGGCAAGCAGTTCTTCAAGTGTCCACCAAGACATGGGAAGTTGATTAAAATGTCTGACATTCATGCCGTCATGCAACCCAGGGTAAATACAGTAAACATAATACTTTCTCTAACTTAATAATCAAGACAGATTTAAGCACTTAAAAGAGTGTTCCCTACTCTATCTAAACACTTCGAAGTTGGTTAACAAAACCCGCCTGTGCCTTATTTTTTAACTAACATCTCCATGTTTGGATATTGGAAGAAACATGTGCTTGATGTATTACTTCTTACCTGGCTCATGTTGATTGGCAGTGATGATGATGATGATGATCTTTGCTTATACATGTGGAAAATATAATTTGTCTTCCGATGTGAACTAGCCTCCGTTGCAGACATCTCATGTAGTTCGCTCCCCTCCCACACCAACCATTGGCGGGGGAGGGGAGCGAACCACATAAGAAGTCTGCAATGGAGACTAAATGTGAACATGATATAACCAGTGGAAAGATTGATAGAACATCTCTTATTCATCAGATTCAAATTCTTGGACTCCAAATATTGGGGGATGTAGATATCTGTGTATGCACTCGCCAGGGAAATTAATGCCATTTTTTTTTTGCTGTTTTCAGACTGGCAATTTCAAGAGAGTCAAGTCTTCAACAACCTACTGGTGAAAAGCTCAAGAAATCTCATAGACAAAGCTACTTTACCTAAATACCACAACCCTCAGTTTTTTTAACAAGTGGCGTATATTTAGATGTTGCAATAGGCAACCAGTTTTGCAAAAATAGATTTCAGATATGAAAAGAGCACGTTCTCTTATATAAGTACAAGTGCAAAGATCCAACCCCAAAATACTTGTTGCTGGGTAAATAGCAGTCAATTTGAGCTTGAGCAATTTCTTTTCTTTTACTGCCCTGTGGACTCTTAAACCATACACCGAATCGAAATATGGCGGTCTATGAATGGAAATTAAATTATAAATAGTAATTTTTATAGTGTATAAAATTATATTTGGACAGAGGGCTAAAGCTCGAAACATCAGTAAAGTTAAGTCAACATTTTTTTACGGTGTTACAAATTTCATTATATTACCTATCTTTTATATCAAACACCGACACAGCCTATACTAGTTTACTCGCTATTTTAAGTGAAAAGTATTTAATAATAGTTAATAGAACGAAAATTTTCTTTGAAATTGGTAGCCATAGAATTTATATAGGAAATATTGTATTAAATAATTATTTTTAGAATAACATTATATTATATTAATATATATATTATATTATATATAATAATAATATAATATTATACAGTCAATCTCAGAATGTTGCCCAGGCATTTTGACTGTCCCAAAGACAAGGTGGATTAATTAACATTACTTGTCCCTTAATCTTTATTATTATTCATTGTAATACAACAGCCAGTTCTGATACTGTGCTTTTTTTTACTTATTAACATGTTATTTTACTCATTAGCATGTTAAAATATATTATGAACAGGTTCCCATTTAAATCTGTACTTTCCCATTTAAATCTGTACTTATGCAAACTGTGTTGATGTGTGCAAAACACATAGATCAACCAATCATAGAAGCTCACTTCAGAAATAATATACTCTGATTGGTTGATCTGTGTGTTTAGCACACATCAACACAATTTGCATAAGTACAGATTTAAATGGGAAAGTACAGATTTAAATGGGAACCTGTTTATGTGAAATTGCTCAAATGGACTGTTAATAACACAAGTCAGTTTGACCTGTGTAGGTATTTTGTATCTGTATCTATACAGTTTTTGAATAAGCAAACTCCTGTACAAAAATTACATATTTTTGTGATCGTAATGTAATTAATTTTGAACAAAATTAATGTAAATATTTATTACTCATATATTAATCATTATATTAATATAAATACAAGTGTGTTTTCATAGTACAATTACTATTAAAAGAGTGTTTCATTATAATATTATTGGTGATCCTTTTTGTCATCATTCAGTTCAGTATATTTCCTCTTGAGAGAAGGAGTCCCCCTTCAGTTGAGTTGGGCAACCAACTCAGTTAAGTCGCTCCTCTCCTGTGTCGCTTGTTTTGCCTGCTCCACTGTAACCTTTCATCTGGAGGAGGCTGGCAATTTTTAGCCACAGGTCTCTAAAATATTGCCGGATGGGAATGGCGAATAGCATTTGCTTGGGTTGTTGTATATAGTATGATGCATGCTATTATTTATAATGGTAAATTGTTTAGTTGTTCGGGTCCATGCAGGCTAAATTCCAACCTTGAACAAGGTTGAGTTTGTTTGATGTTACACCAAAACCAAGTCAAGTGTTTCATCTGGTTTTCACACACAAGAAAACATTTGAAAGAACAATGCTCTAAGCTGAAAGCATTACTTGTTTTCCAGTGTTTGGAATTCCAATGAAACATGACACACATTTCACTCAACTTCTCAAACCCATTTTTTTTCATTGCATGGGTTTCCAAATTCACCCACATGACCAAATAAGATAATCTAGTTGGCTAAAAATGTCATTGATTATTATTGAAATGATTTCAAAGTACTTTGGAGCAGATTTTGGAGCGGGGTTTCAAAGTTCATCATGTGACTTAATTTGAGACACCCGGTTGGCTGATTACCTCATGAATAATGAATAAGTTTGAGAAGGGTTGTTCACGATGGCAATGAGAATCCACTGCTGTAGAGTTTACCTCTGTGTGGTCTATTTTTCCTCCCTCATCAAAAATTAAAGTCAGTTTATAAAATAATGTAGGATCTAAAATTAAATATGTAGTAAGTTACACAAGGGGATGAGTAGAACTGCTTTAGTAGATGTATCCTTTAGGGTTAGAGCCGTTTTCATAAGAGCAGTTGTCATTAACCCATGGAACAATATTTAGTAGAAAACACTAATGAACCTTAATTCCATCGTGTTCTTTTGTCGTTATTTGAATATACACTTTACAACTCCAATGCACAACAAAATAAATACCATATGACTAATTAAAATACATTTTTATGAATCTTATTTTATTTCAAAGCACTGTTAGAAGTCTCTGATGGTATTTACAATCCATGTTTCATCACCAGTGCCAAGTCGAACAGTTTTGTCAAACAACGACAATTTTGAAAAACTCAGTCTATACTTTTACAAAAAAAAACTTGAAGTTCCAAACAAAAGTTGAAGTTCCACGAAGTGATAACTACCTGATTAAAAATTCGACTTTTCATTTCAGTAAATCCATGTAAATGAACAAAAAGTCACTTTTTCAATTAATATTTTACTGAGAAAAAAAAATGGAATTTTTACTGAGTAACTGTAATTATAGAGTTTTCATGTAAAAAGAAAGACTGTTATATCATCTATGCAGAACATCACACCTCATATTTTGAATTCTAGACTACTTTGATGAGCCTGATTTTTCTTTCTTCTTTTTCTCTGCTTCTTCTTCTTTCTCTTTTTCAATGACAGCAACAACTTTGTCTACATCCTCAGCTTGAAGGATCTAATATAAACACACCCAGAAGATTTAGGTACATGATGAGGACGATGTCCCGGGATGGTGATGATAATGATTATGATAATGATGATGGTGATGATAATGATGATGATAATGATGATGGTGATGATAATGATGATGATAATGATGATGGTGATGATAATGATGATGATGGCAATGATAATAATAATGGTGATAATGATGATGGTGGTGATGATAATGCTAATGGTGATGGTGGTGATGATAATGCTAATGGTGATGACAATGATGATGATGGTGATGATCATGATGATGGCAATGATGGAGATGATGATAATGATGATGATGAAGATAATGATGGCAATGGTAAAGAAGATGATCATGGTGATGTTGATAATGGTGATGATAATGGTGGTGATCATGATTATGGAAATGATCATGATGATTATATAATTATGGTGATAATGATAAACTTTAAAATAATGTTGATGATGACTTTAATTCATGTCAAGAATTTCAATAGAATGGATGATGGAAAAAGTTTTTTTTTTTTTTAAAGTAAAACAGATATTTATTTCTTAGCTACATGTATGGTGATCCTAGCCTCCTATGCAGCCGCTCCTTTGGAAAAAGTTAATAAAAACAATGATAATCCTAATTCATTTTACCTTCATTGGTTCTCCTTTCTTCATCACTGCAAGCTCAATGTTCTTCCCTCCAGTTTGTACAACCTGCAGAGGATCATCAATTATTCTAAAGTAAGTACTTCTACATATAAACTATGCCACAGAACGTAACTGCTTGTCTCCATATTTTCCCAATGGATACAATTTCCTTGTTTGTTTTTTTTAACCACTGTTTTAAACCACTTGTTTTTATTACATAAATTAATATACTAATTGTTTTCAATCTGTGATTAATTTAGCCACACACAATACTACCTCAAGAAGAGCTTTGATGGCAAGCTTAACCGTTTCATCTTCAGAGTCAGCCACTTCGTCAGAATAATGCTTCTCTAGAAATTCACGAACAGTCTTGGCACTACGTCCTATTGCATTAGCCTGTCAAAACATACAATCATAATAGATGTTATTATAGTTTTATAAAATAATTGATATAAATCGTGCTGTCTGATTGGACACATTCAGCCTGAAAAATGAAAGTTGTTCTTATATGGAAAAATATCAAAGATCAACACTACTTTTCATTGCACACATAATAGTTCCACCCCAATTATGTAATTATATGGAGTGCAGGCTGTACTCCACAATATACAGTTGCATCAATACAGTACAGTATTGCCTTGATTTATCAATTTTTTTTAAATTAAAATAGTTATATCATTGTATTAATTGATTAAAATTGTGTGCATATATATTGATTTCATCCATTGGTAGCCTAGTGTGTTCCTTATTTTAAGAAACTTTTTTTAAGAACACTTACAGGCTGATTTTGCAGATTATAACCCTTTATATAAGAACCAAATCAGCCTGAACCGCCAAAATAGGTGTTCTTATACGCGGGTTTTTACTGTATTAGTATATGAGGTAGCCTGAGTAAAAAAGACAAGCAAGAGTCCTAAATAATTTACCTTCCATGCATGATAGGTTCCAGATGGATCTGTCTGATATAGATTTGGTGTTCCATCATAATCAAAGCCAACTATTAATGTAGATATACCAAATGGTCTTCTACCGTTACTTTGTGTATATCGCTGTAGATAAATAAATGCAAAACATTAATAATAATAGTAATAATATTTATTAACTTCTAAAGCGTCAATATCAATGTACATTTCCATTGAGTAGTTCCAGAAAATATCCATATCCAAATTCAGAAGCTGAAAAATCAAACGTTTTTTTTTGTGGTTGTGTAATAAGAACAAAAATTGTGCCATTGACGCCTTTGTATATTTTTTAGAACTACACATTGGCGCATAAAAATCTATTCAAATATTGAGCAATGCTTTGATGTTCATTGTTACATGTTTTTCAAATGCTTAAGGCCTTGCAAGTTGGAAAGAAATAAAAACAAAATTACAATCAATTGATAAATGAAAGAAAAACACAAAAAAGCAAGTTCCCACACCGGGAATTGAACCCGGGCCACGGCGGTGAGAGCGCCGGATCCTAACCACTAGACCATATGGGATAAGCTATCTCACAAGGTAAAATTATACCATTTTAAACCACTAACTAATCCAACCAACCGGTAAAACTAAAACACGTTTCTTTCGTTTCATTTAATAGTAGTTTTTTCTCCGTACTTACTTGTTTCAACGTAGCTATATATCTTGTAATATACTCTAAAGTGACTGGATCTTCTACTGTCAGTTTGTGGCTCTGGCATTCAACTCTTGCTCTGTTGACGAGAATTCTAGCATCCGCTGTCAAACCTAGGAAACACAGCAAATTTAAAACCACGAATTACAACTAAGAAGTATGGAATCTTTTCTTGAAGCTTTGGTTGTCTAACTGTACCTGCAAATGCCATAAAAACGTGATCGTCAAGAGAGCAAATTTTGCGAACAGTACGTGGATCTTGTAGCTTTGCCACGGCTTTTCGCTCAACTCCTAAAACAACGATATCCTTTCCACGTACACCAACCTAAAAAACATAGAGAAAAATCAATAATTGTAATACTACCACATTTCAAATGTAACAAATGAAAAACGTGGTACAAAATTAGGGAAAGTTTCGTTGAAAACTAGCAAATCTTTACCGCAGTTGAGCCCTTCTTCACGGCTTCTTGTGCATATTCAACTTGAAAAAGATGTCCATCAGGAGAAAAGACTGTTATAGCTCTATCATAAGATCCACCGGACATTTTATATTAATTCCTAAACTTGTACAAAGTGTAGTTTTTAAGAACCAAAGTTTGATAAAATCGTGAAATCTTTTTCTTTCAAGACAGAATGACTCGGCAACTTAGTAGCCACGCGACATTGACGGCTGTCCCATAATACATTTGGAGAGTAGGGCGCCAAAAACAAAACAGATAATATGACAACAACATCGAAAAAGGTAAGTTTTCTCAGCTATTATTTTGCGTTAACCAGCGCAAAAATAGCATATAATACTCTAAAAAGTCTTTATTACTCTTAATTCTTGCTATGTACTATATACTAGCAAATCAGTTATGAAAAAGTCTGGTTAAAATACTTCTAAGTTTGACATCGAAAACTTTCTTATTAAAACTTCATTCTCAGTCTTCGCCAGAAAACTTTCCCTAAAATGCCTCTGATGAGACTCTAAATTGATATGATAGAATGCCTTGAACTTTAGTGCAATTATTAATCAATATTATATTCGTATTTTTGACCAGAATCACGAACTCAAGTAATAATAGAATCTTAATATAACAAGAGAAACAAGATGGCCGAGCAAATGTCTGCGAAAGATGTTGTACTGAAACAGCTGAACAGATCTAGAGTGACTAGAGTATTTGGAACTCCATCTGAAGATGCTACTCCTCGAACACTGGTAAGTTTAAAAGTCCATATCATTGCAAATTTGGAATATTAAATACAGAACAAGTCTGTTTTGCTGTCATGTTTTTCCTTTCCTTCATTTCCTTTTTTTCTTTTCTTTCCTTTTTGCTCCATTCCTTGCCTTTTCCCCCATTACTTTCCCTTTTATTATTATTTCCCTTTGGGCTTCTGTTCCTCCTTATTGTGTGTTCTGACACAATTTATTTGTTTCAGATTCGAGGTCTTCTTGGAGCTGCTTCCATCAACAAAAGTGGTCTTCATGTCACCGATCTAGCCAAAAAGTCAAGGCTGAAAAAAAGCCCCCAGGTACCACCCCCAAAGAAAAGAAGAGTGTCTTTAAGAAAGTCATTGGGTGATAATGCAACGCCAAGGACATTGATAAGGAACTATTTAATGGAAGGTAGTAGTAAAAATATTTACTGCGGTTTTCAACTTTCTGCAAAATCAGACATTCCAACAGGTAGTTGTAAAATAAGTATTCTGCTGCTGTCAATCAAGGATTTAAAAGGTACCGACTTATTAATTTTGATTGGTGGCAGCTAAAAACTTATTTCATAACTAGCCTTTGGAATGTCTGAGTTCACAGAAAGTTGAAAATCGTAGTTATATGCTGTCAGAGAAGTTTACTAGTCACAATTACTGTGCATTTAAATGATGAAATAGTTGTAATTAAAACACCTTTTCTCAACAATTATATTCAAGATTGCAAATGTTCAGAGCAACCATTTTTATTATCATAATGGTGTTTGTCTGGTGAATGTAAGCCAGGGTTCATACGGGTTTTGGAAAGTCTTGGAAAGTTTTGGAAATTGGTAATGCATTTTTCCAGGACCTGGAAAGTTTTGGAAAATTCCTTTTTCACCTGCTGGGCTATGGAAAAGTTATGAATTTTTTGTCGGTTGCCCAGCTCCTACCTTGCAAAGAACTGTTTTCGTTGTAATTAAAAAACGGCTGATGATTTTTTTGCCTGCCGCAATCAATGCCCGTTGGCACTTTTCGCTTGTGTGGTTTTGGAATTTTTAGTAATAGGCTTTGAAAAAGTTTTGGAAAAGTTTTGGAAATTTTCTCTGAGGATTCTGTACGAACCCTGGTAAACATTCATCCACTCCAGCCCTAAAATCTATTGTCATGAGATATGGAAAAGGACTATTGACGCAGTTCCCAATTTGAGGTCTACTAGTCTGGCAGGACACATATTTTTATTGAATTTATTGAAACAGTATAGCAGCTTGGCATTTTGGCTAAGCATGAAGTTTTAAATTTGTAATAATTAAGATTGATTTTTTGTTTGTTTGTTATTTTATAGCTTCACCAGAAACCCCACTTGAAATCCCTCAACAAACATTGATAACAGCTTCTCCAGGAAAGAAAAAAGATGAAAATATACAAAATTCAATCTTTCAAGATGAGGATACAAATTCTCCATTATTGTCATTATCAAAGACAGTAGATGCACAAGTTGTACATACAGAAGATAAACAATTCTCTGAGTCTGTAGATTCACAAGAACGTGCTGAAGGTGGACACTTCTTTAAAAGAGCAGAGTCACTAGGACAATCAGAAGATGATCAACTCTTTGAGACTGCAGATTCACAAGAACATGCTAAAGGTGGACACTTCTCTAAAAGAGCAGATTCACAAAAACACACAGAAAATGATCAACTATGTGAGTCACCAGAGTCACAAGTACACACAGAAGATGATCAACTCTTCAAGTCAGCAGATTCACAAGGACACACACAAGATGATGAACTCTCTGAGACTGCAGATTCACAAGAACATGCAGAAGATGAACTCTCTGAGACAGTAAATTCTCAAGAATACTTAGAAGATGATCAACTATCCGAGTCTGCAAAGTCACAAGGACACGAAGAAGATGAAGAATTTTCACAAAAAGGCACAGAAGATTCACAAGTTTTATATGCAGAAGATGATCAACTCTCTGAGACTGCAGATTCACAAGATGAAAAGCCAACTGCCCAGGCTGTATCACCACATGATATTTCCCCTGGAATCAGTTCTTATTCTCAGTCAAATATTAATTCCTCAGCACCATTAGTTGATGAGAATGACTTGAGGGAGGGGAGCAGTGGCAATGTTGCTATGGTCACAGACAGTTTGATGACATTGAATAAAAGTAGCAAATGGAAGGATCTTGTGACACCTTACTTCCCTGTCACTAAGAGAAAAGTCCTTCATGAGCCAAATGAGCTAGATGGAAATACATCAAAACAGAAGAGAACGAGACGCTCTGCCATCAAGAGAAAACAGCCAATCAGGACAGCAGTATCTAAAAGGTATGGCATTATAAACCTTTGTTACCACCATCACCATTTCAATCATCATTAACATCATCATTTCCATCATCATTAACATCACCATTTCCATCATCATTTCCATCATCATTAACATCACCATTAACATGATCATGATCATTTTCATCTTCATCATTTCAATTGTTAATCATCATCATCATCATCATTTGCATCATCATTAACATCATCAAAATCATTTCCATCTTCATCATTTCAATTGTTAATCATCATCATCATCATAGTTTGCATCATCATAAACATCATCATCATCATCATTTCCATCTTCATCATTTCAATTGTTAATCATTATCATCATCTTCTTTGTATCATCATTAACATCATCTGCATCATCATTTTTTCCATTCATAACATTATCACAATTTTTATTAGTGTTAACCATCATCATTATCATCATTGATTTCATCATTATTGACACATCATCATCATCATCATCATCATCATCATTGTTTTTTCAACGATAAACATTATTGTAACTTAATATTTTGATAATTCATAAATATTTCTATATTAAACTACAGGACATCTTCAGACAATACCAATCTTCCATCTAGTTTAGTTAAAAGTATATTTCAGCATTTCTCAAAAAGAAGAGTCACAAAGGACACACTTCAAACTATTCAAAAAGGGTATGTGTTATCTCCATATTCTCCTTGTCATTATTTAATCATTTATGACCTTGGTATATAGACCCTTTTAATAAGTCCCGAAGTGTTGTGTTTTCTGCGCTTAACGTCAAATTTATTCTTTTGAAATTTGTTTAATATGAAAGGAATTGAAAAGAATAAATTTGACGTCAAGCGCGGAAAACACAACACTTTGGGACTTATTAAAAGGGTCTATATATAAAAGTTATACAATGGTTTTGAGTGGCATACCATGAAATATCCCACAAGTCACTTGTACTTTCTAGTATACACACAAGCTTTTTTCATAAAGTCTTCATAAAATAATAGTAAAATGTTGCTTTATCCATTAAAGGTCCAGTCTGTTTTTCAAACAAGCGTTGGCAGATTTGATGGCTTACTGTCAACATGCAGGACGTGTAACCATTGAGATCAATGATGTAGAACTCCTTATGAAAAGGTAAGGACACTCAAACAGCTAAGCAGAGTGGAGAGGAACAGATCAGGGAGGAGAGAGAAACACAGCTGAAAATACCTAAAATAGATAGGGACATCACTGGACGAAAATAGGAGTAAGGCTCAGTTTCTATAGAAATTGAAGAGATGGGAAAAAAATGCCATTTAAATTAGGGAGAATGGATATTTATTATAATTGTTATTATATTATTTTAATGTTTTAATGTACATACATATATAATTATATTTTTCAAGCAGGGTTATTTATTCATTCATTCATTTGTTTATTCATCCATCAATTCATGTTTTCGTTATTCGACCATCCATCCATTCATTTATTCATCCATCCATTCATTTATTCATTCATTCATTCATTTTTTCATTCATTAACTCACTCTTTTATATTTATCTACTTATCCATTTAATAGTGGATTTATTTATTCATATATTTATTTATTCATTTTCTGTTTTTCTTTTTCTTTATGTATTTCTCTAGACAAGGCTTCGTTACTTCCAAGCAATCATTGCATTCTTTGATAGAGAAATATTTGCCAATGGAATATAGACAGGAGCTCATTCCAGTCGCCCAGTCTGGGAATAAAATAATACTAAAGAAATCTCACCGCTAGATGGGTACCGTATTTACTTGAATAAGCGCCTACCCAAAATAAGCGCCGCCCTCGAATAATCGCTGCATTTGCGAGAAAAAAAAAAAAAAAGCTTCGCGGTCCCGGTGCGGTGCTTATTTATTCAAGGAAATCAGTTTAACTAAAAAAACGCTTTAATGCGACTTTACAACACCATTGGAAATAAATTTTCATCAAAAGCTATATTCTTCAGTTGAACATAATTATATTTGACCGCTCGCCCATTAAGTTCTCCCACCAATATCCGTAGTTCGGATGTTCATATATAGTTATTCTTAGAATTTCGCTAAATAAACTCTAAAAAAAATAGATGGAAACTAGCGAGTAAACTATTATAGGCTGCGTCAGTGTTTGATATAAACGATAGGTAATGTAATGAAATTAGCAAGTAAACTAGTATAGGCTGCGTCGGTGTTTGATATAAACGATGGGTAATATAATGAAATTAGCAAGTAAACTAGTATAGGCTGCGTCGGTGTTTGATATAAACGATAGGTAATATAATGAAATTAGCGAGTAAACTAGTATAGGCTGCGTCGGTGTTTGATATAAACGATAGGTAATAGAATGAAACTAGCGAGTAAACTAGTATAGGCTGCGTCGGTGTTTGATATAAACGATAGGTAATAGAATGAAACTAGCGAGTAAACTAGTATAGGCTGCGTCGGTGTTTGATATAAACGATAGGTAATATAAAAATTTCATAAAATAAAAATTTCATTATATTACCTATCTGAAAAAAATATAGTATATAAGCTATACCATTGACATTTATTTTTCTAAGGTTTTACGTAACATATTAGTGATCCCGTTTGTTGGTTTCTGTTCATTTTCGGTCATATACACCATAAGGAACTCCTGCAAGTTTGACTTTTTTGCCTTCAGGTGGCTTCCTATAGTATTTTTTAGATAATATAATAATATAATAACTTTATTTTATATAGCGACAATTACAAAAGCTCAACACCGCTTTACAATTTTAGAAGGAAAAAAAAATATGATTGATAAAATTCTATATACAGTATATGGAATGAAAGCTAAGCTAAATCTATATAATTAATAAAAATGATTTAAAAAGGAAAATAAATATAAACAAAGTTACTAAAATTTCATATTGTTCAGAGATATAAAAATGTATCGATATATGGAAATAATAAAAAACAACAAAATGATAAATAAAAACTACTGTAAAAGTTACTAAATACTCCATGGTTCTCTCTTAACTAATTAAACAGGATATGCTTGCTTGAAAAGAAAGGTTTTAAGTAGGCTCTTAAAAGTAGAAAGTTCAGTGCAAGATCGTATATCATGAGGCATGGAGTTCCACAGCTCAGGGGACGCATACGAAAGACCATATCTTTCATTTTCATTTGGCTTATTCATAGTCTTAACTTAAATAAATATTCTAAAGCCGTGATTTTCGCGAATTACTTGAAATCTAACAGATTGATTTTCTTTAAAATAGTTGGATTCGTTTTGTAATAGCTTGAAGTTCATGATGTCGTTTGCCGCTTGTCTAGGTCTCATCGAGTTTTAGAGTTATTCGATAAAAAACAATTTCAACAATATTTGTTTATCGTTGCCAAGGTAACGTCAATCAAGCTAAAATTAACATCATTTTAAAATTTCATCTTAACTCTATAACTGGTCCAAAAATCAAGTATATAGGTATAAGTTAAGACTATGAAAAAGCCAAATGAAAATGACAGAGATGTTATGAAAAATACTATAGGAAGCCACCTTAAAGTGAGTCTTGCATTTTCACTGTTGATGAACCCCCCTCTCGGCCACCGTACGGTAGGGACAGTGACATCGAAGAGACAAATGGTGACAATGGATAGTTCTGATAGAAAATAAACCATTAGATTAAACTATTTATTTGACACGTTCAATTGTTCAATTAAGGCCTCGTCTACACGAATCCGATCCGGCTGAAACCGCATAGAAATATTTGCGTCTACACGAATCCGCGTATCCGGAGGATTCAAGTAAAAGTATGCGGTTTCGGTGACCGGATTCACTGGATTCGTGTGGACGATAGGCCGATTCGCATCAAAAAGTATGCGGTTTCAAAAGTATCCGGATCCGTGTAGACAGGGTCTAAATAAGCACCTCCATTAAATATGCGCCACGCGGCGCTATTTCGAGTATGAAAAATAGATTTAAAATAGACCTAAAAAAGAACGCTTACTTAGGGGCGGACCATTTGATTTTTTGAGGGGAGGGTTGGAATGTTTTGAATATCCTGTAGCCCTCCGAGAAATAAATAAATATAAATACAGTACAAGCTCTGGGGAAAAGATAAAATAAAGCTATCGAAATAAAGGGAATTTTACAATGTTAATGACGTTTACACGGTACCGGATGAACTTTCGACCGGTCAAAAAAACATCCGCTTAGGGGTTCCGTTTACACAGGACCGCGCTAAACGTGCAATTATTTGAACGCCTAACCGGTCAAATATTCGACCTGCAAATTCGAGAACGATTTTTCAGCCGTCCCGGTCAAAAAATGAAAATATTGATCGGTTCCGTGTGAACAGTATGTCCAGGTCGATCTTTTGACCGGTCGAAAATTCGTCCGGTACCGTGTAAACGTAGCCTGAATCACTCTATTCATAAACGTGGTAAATTACGTCCAAATTGTGATTAATTGAATGCTTGTTAGCTATAGTCCACCCCGTCACAGTTTCTTCTTGCTAAAACAATATGGAGACTATAATTGCACAGCTGATTTATATTTAAATTCTGCTCAGATAAGAGATTAAGGTAGTACCGGATACTTGCTACTGCGCATCCATTTCGCGCATCTCGTTTTCCATCATTTATTTGCGTTTTTTTGAAAATTTATCTAAATAATATTTTAATTTGAATCCTTATCTATAACTTAAGAAAGTATTATGTCATTTCATGCAACTTAGGAGGTAAAATGGGACATTTTTCGAAACATGCTCAGATTTTCACTACCTGACAAGGTCGCTGTTTTGTCTCAAAACAACAAATTTACAACTTTGTAAAAATGAATAGATAAAATATGATTTTGACGTCTTTAGTCGTAAAACTAATACAAAATAGGTTTTAGGGTTTCTGGAGATGACAAGGATAATTTGACAAGTTTCAAGCAGATGTTTAAAGTACTAGAACCCAGTCCCGCGCGGACTGTTGCCGTGTTTTTTTTTAACAAAAAAATGGATTCGGTCGCTTATAACTCGCCTATTAGTACGGGGACCCCCATTTTTTCCCTTTTTATTCAAGACTGCATTTACTACTCTTACGATTTAGAATAAAAAATAAAATATGCGATCATTGATTGGATTTTCTGAAATTTTACAAATGGTACAACTCTATACACATGTAGTGTGCGTAATTGTCGTATAATTGTGCTTCTATGGCTCACTTATACCCATATTTGGAAATGATTCAATGATTTTTATGACAGGAAATGTTATATAACCCTTAGATCTATCATTTGATATAATATTATGCTTTTCCTAGCAGAATACGTTCGCATTCTCTTGACTGCTTTGAATAGGTACTTTTGAGCAAATCACCGCAAATTATTGCAAAAACGTACTTTTACTATATCTTATAACTCTATAACCAATACGGTGACCCCTATTTTTTTTCACGTTTTTTGACTTGCCTAACAATGATCTATAAATGACAGGACTTATAAAAAAAATTCATTGAAGAAATCCAAGTATCCGGTACTACCTTAAGATCATATTCTAATAATAAATTAAAATTAAATAATGTAAGAACCGAATTTTTCAAGGGAACATTTTTCAATAGAATTCCTTACTTATATGGAATAATGTACCTGAGAAGCATAGAACTGGAAAGCCTATACAATCATTGTCAAAAGTAGTTGGCAGGATTTTAGTATTTTATCTCATAGTCACTACTTCATTTATCTGCGCTTGATCCGTATGTACGTCATGTCCGCATACGGACCCCATCATGTGACTTTTTTCCGAAGATTTTCTTTAAGAGCACGCGCCGGGCAAAATACGGATCATATGATAAGGATTTTGAATCCGATCACGTATACGTCACCTGGGCGGTTTTTTAAATAACATTTAACACCTTAAATAATGTCTATTTATGAAAAGTTTCCTTCCTTGTTTTTGTTTTTGTTTAAGTGTATGTAAGTATTTTTTTTTGGAGTAGACCCTCTACGTCTGCACGTAGCACGTATGGTTTCTATGTTAACTTATAGTCCTTCTCCACTGCATATTTTCTAGTATTGTTTACGTATATTTGTTGTATTTTTGCCTTATAGTTTTCTTATAGTTTATGTATCTTTATTTTTTCTATTATGTGGAGTTTGTAATGCAGTGAAAATGGATTAAAATAAATTGAAGAAAAAAACGCTAACACGCTCCAAACTAGCACTTATCACCTCTGGAGATATGGACTTCTTGTTTCTAAAGTGATAATGATAAGCACTTATATTGCAAATTTGTTTTCATCAAAGACATTGGCACGTACCGTTTTTACTCGAAATTTTCTCGATCTCACTGTCCGTAACGGGGGAGAGTATCGCGGGCGCACGAAACCCTAACGGCTGAAATCTGAGCCTAACTGTCCCTTTCTTGACCAGAACTACGATTTTAGGGAGATACCTTAAGGGAGTCCGGGGCTCGTGGATTCCTTAGATAGAATTTTTTTAAACTTTTTCTACATAAACTATGACATAGGTAGAACTCAAAACTGAAATAAAAAAGGTGGGTCACCGTGCTTGTTTTAGAACTGTGAGGGGTGATGTAAGGCACTTTTTTGCTTGATCTGGTTCCAAAATAACTGAGCTCACTAAATTCGTTGGAAATAAAATTACTGCAATAACCAACAATTTCTTTACTTAAATATTACGACAGATTCTCACAAAATAGCTCTTTGACTATTGTTATCATATCTTCTAGCCATTATGTTAAAAATGTATTTCCAATGCTATTGTCACGTCTAAACTTGACTATTGCAACAGTTTGCTATATGGTCTTCCGGAAAAACAAATTAGAAAATTGCAACTCATCCAAAATTCTGCTGCACGTATTGTCAAGAAGATAAAGAAATCCGACCATATCACTCCTGTTCTACACGACCTTCACTGGCTACCTCTATCCAAGCGCATCATCTATAAAGTTCTACTACTGACATACAAGGTTGTCAACCATTCTGCCCCAAAGTACATGACTGATCTACTAAAACTTCACAAACCTAAAAGAACACTGCGTTCTGGAGCTGATCATCTGAGAATGGAAGAGCCAATATACAAAACCAACAACTACGGTGGGAGAGCTTTCAGTGTATGTGCTCCTAGACTATGGAACAAAGTCCCGCTAGAGACAAGAAAAGCACTATCTGTCGACGTTTTCAAGAAGATGCTAAAAACCTATTTATTTGAACAAAGTTTATGAACAATGTCTTAAAATCCATTTTTTTTTATATGTATATATATATATGTATATATTCTGTTATTGATATTTGTAAGAGCATTGAGATAGTATGGAATGCGCTGAATAAATATATTATTATTATTATTATTATTATTATTATTATTATTATTATTATCATCATTTATTTTTCTTTTCATCATTTTACAAAAATATAGAACCGTGTTCATACCTTGAGCATAAGGTATCTATATGTACATTTGTGAGTTTACTTATATGACAATGCCCTCCTTAATATATGGGCTGTACCAAGGAGAACTATTTTTTGTAACTCTATAACCTTGATGTTTCCTGGTATTTTGTCGGTAAAGTTCTGTATTCCTTTCTTTATAAGTCCAAGAGCACCTATTATTACAGGTACTATTGTTGCTTATTATTATTATTATTATTATTATTATTATTATTATTATTATTATTATTATTATTATTATTATTATTATTATTATTATTATTATTATTATTATTATTATTATTATTATTGTAGAGTAACATTCGTGCGGCGCTTATTCGAGGGAGGCGCTTAATCGAGGCTGCGCTTATTCGAATAAATACAGAATACTGCAAATTTGTTTTCATCAGAACCATCGGCGCAGCTCGGCACATAGTCTAGTTTGACCGTTAGTTTCAAGCTATCACTGGGGCACAAAGATGGCCGCTCCATATATTTTTACCAAAAAAACGCGTCATGTTTGAACGCCGTAACGAAATGATCTAAAACCTTGAAACTTGACCAGTTTATGTAGTTTTCAACGTTTTACAAGATTATGAAACTTTAAATTTATTATTAATAATGCGATATTACGCTTTTGCATTTGATGTTGTCGTATATACACGTGATATAGATGAAAGCCATCAATAAATCACATAATTAAATAATAAAATCACTAAATTAATCACTAAACGATAGGTAATATAATGAAATTTGTAACACCGTAAAAGAATTGACTTAACTTTACTGACGCTTCGACCTTTAGCTCTTCGTCGGAGCCCTTAATTTTACTCCGACGAAGGGCTAAAACTCGAAACGTCAGTAAAGTTAAGTCCACATTTTTACGGTGTTACAAAGTTTATTATATTACCTATATCGTTTATATCAAACACCGAGGCAGCCCATACTAGTTTACTCGCTAGTTTCCATTTATGATTCCGTCAGTCGATAATTTGTTTTAAGGAAGTACTTTACATTGAACTAAAAAGCACGATGAACAATATATTCCACACTTACTGTATTCCGTTAACTTGAATATCGATAGGTAATATAATGAAATTTATAACACCGTAAAATAGGTTAACTTAACTTTACTGACGTTTCGAGCTTTAGCCCTTCCTTGGAGTAAAAAAAAGTAATATAAAGCTAAGTTAACATTTTTTACGCTGTTAATTACAAATTTCATTCTATTACCTATCATTTATATCAAACACCGACGCAGCGTATACTAGTTTACCCGCTAGTTTCTATTTCTATTTTTTACGGTGTTACAAATTTCATTCTATTACCTATCGTTTATATCAAACACCGACGCAGCGTATACTAGTTTACTCGCTAGTTTCTATTTATATCAGTTTGGATATCCGTAATTGTCTTTTGGATGCTGGGATCTTCCTGTCTCCCAGACTGGTAGCTCATAGCTCTAGGGTATTACTAATTGACAGTCGACGTTAACGGCTATTCAAAGATCTACTATTAGATCTACTATCTACTATTCAAAGACTATTAAACAAACAAAAGCCGGTTCACCTGCCATAGCGATCCTAGTACTTAGACTACATCCACGTCCCAGGTTAAAAATTCACTCTTCTCCTGTACTTCAATATATGTCCGAACATCTGCTCATTGGACTGATTGGAAGGCATTTTTATTCTAATTTCTATTGACAGAATAGAAACCAAAAAACTCACTGAGTCCGGAAAGTGGTAATGATTATGTTTTGAGAGAAGGCTTGCATGCAGTGTCTTATGTTTGATCAACATGTTCCACAAGGTAAACATATCAGCTTTTATAGCCAATCATTCCCAGGAGTTTCGCGCCACATTCGCGATAACCGTCCCGATTAATATCATCTTCAGCCTGACAGCGACGATTTCTAACAGTATCGTTATTATTGCTATGGCCAAAAACGTTTCTCTCAAGTCTCCTTGTAATGCTTTGCTGTTCTGCCTTGCCTTGTCCGACCTGGGTGTGGGTCTTATCAGCCAGCCTCTGTACATTTTTTGGAAAATTGACTGGTTGTTAAACCCATCAACTTCAAACTATGAGCTTTTCGCCATGTGTTATAAAATCACGTCTTCGTATTTTGCTGGTGTCTCGTTTCTTACTATGGCAGGGGTGAGTTTGGAGCGGTACCTATGTCTTCATTTTCATCTTAGGTATGATACCTTGGCGACAGTACGGCGAGTCTTGACAGCGTCACTTTTTCCTTGGATGTTCGTCGGAGTTCTCACAGTCCTAGATCTCCTCTTTGGATATGTTTATCTTTATGCCAGCGTTATTATAATGCCGTTATGTTTTCTCCAAAGTTTAGCTTGCTACTTAAAACTGTTCTTCGTGTTGCGACGACATCAAAATCAAATAAGTATCCAGTTTAAAGCAGCCGATGGCCATGTGAAAGCTACGACAAACACTAACGCTCTTCAAAGTCTCGCAAGGTTCCGCAGCTCTGTCAAGAATATGTTTCTCTTGTTTTTCTTTCTAATTCTTTGTAACTTGCCGTTCTGTTTGCTGCAAGCTTGTGGTAGAAATATAATAACGGTTCCTTTCTCAATCGCTCGTAACTTTGCCATCACTTTGGTGCACATTAATTCATCTATAAACCCTTTAATGTACTGTTATAGAATACCAACGGTTCGTAACGCCGTTAAAGACTTGCTTCATATAAATCGCAATTTAGATGACTGACTCACAAACTGATTTGCTATGCGCGCTATTAGCGCAAATATTAATTCTTCATCAACCATACGTAGTTTTTCTGCTAGTCTTATGATTAATTCTTTTGTAAATACTTAATTCATTAATCCACATAGTCATGTACATCAAAACAAAGTTTTTTACAATAAAAATGTTAAAACTACTTGTTCGTCAGTAATATATAATATAATAAACTTTATTGGGTAAACAGATTAGGTATATACACTTTTCCCCAATAGATGGGATCTATTGATTTGCTGCCGGAATCAAATTATTTTTTCTACAACAAATGACTTCAGTTAAGGCTCGACTAACATCTATTACGCGAAAGTGATTTTTAATCAGTTTTGACAAGAAAAAGACTGCACTTTGAGATCATCTCACTCCTAAACAAGAAAGGTTTTTTATTTGCTCATGAAACGTCTATGATAGTCTTATATTTACCCATGCGAAGTTGGGGGAAAAAACATGCTTTTGCATGACCTTGGCACGTGACCAGAAAGATCCCCGATTAATTAAGAGTGATGGTTGTAAAATATCGTTTTTTATATTAAATTTTTCTCGCTCTCACTGTCCCCTTCTTGATCAGAACTACGAATATTGGGAAGATAACTTAATGGGCGAGCGAAATATAATTACTTTGAACTGAAGAATATAGCTTTTAATAAAAATGTATTTCCAATGCTCTAGAGTAACATTATAGCGTTAGAATGCTGCGCTTATTCGAGGACGGCGCTTATTCATGGGCGGCGCTTATTCGAGTAAACACGGTTATGTGTTAACAATTTGTCATTACAAGTGACAATATGCATTAATGGGAAGTTCATTTTTTAATGGTAAAAAGCTCAAAATTAGTGCATTGACAATGTATAATCACCTCTAACAATGCGTAATTAAACTTCGTAACTCAATAACGACCACGTAAGGTTGTATTTTCTTTCCGTCTAACCTACCCAAGCACGTGCTGAAAGTGGCAGTGCACGTGAATACAGCAAAAACCCGCATATAAGAACCACTATTTTTCAAGGTTAGGCTAAAGTGGTTCTTATATAATTGGTATTTAGTGAGAAATTAGGCTAAGGTGGTTCTTAACTGGTTCTTATTTACAAAGCAAAAACAATTTCCCTTATATAGTGTTTTTTTTATGTTATATAATTTGTTAATATGTAGAAGCATCTGAATGATGAATGTATTCTCATATTGAGAACTACTGACAATACATTTGTAAAACATTTTTCTTGCATTGATTTTAAATTTGGTCATATTCAGACTCAACTTTTATTTTTTCAAATGACCAAATAAATATTGGAACCTTTTATATTAGGACCAGTCTAATTTTTTTAGGCTAAAGTGATTCTTTTTTAACAGGTGCTAGTGGTTCTTAATCAACTGGTTCTTATATACGGGTTTTTACTGTATGTACTTTCAACCTAAATAATGGCCGGGAAAATGGCCGGTTTTTAGCATGCAATTACCGCTCGAACTGTGAACACTTTGAGTTTTTTGTTGTTGCTTTTTTAACCCACATCCCTTGAGCGAATAGATTTAAATATCATTTATTATGACTCTTAGTGTATTTGAACTCACTGCTTCATTTTGAGAGGTTTTGAAGCAGTAGAAAGTTCAGAAAATGATAACTTGAAACAAGTCAAGTGTTCACGATTCGAGTATCCTCACCGTGTATATTCAATAGTCCAAATATTGTAGGAACATTGGGGTGATGGTTTTATAATGATTTCTATAATTTCATTTTTGGAAGGTTATGGTTGATTTTCATCAAAGAGGGGGACATGGGGGTTTGCGTTGTTGCGGTGTTAGCCTTTTTTTAATGCGGTGTTGCGGTAAACGAGGCTCAAAAATTGCGGTGTTGCGGTGATGACAAACCTTGCGATGTGCGGTGACTACGTTATTTTATGTGCGGTGTCCGGTGAAACAGAAATGTGTTTGCTTAGCTTATTGACGGTGACGGTGTCCCGTTATTTTTTTTTTAGCGGTGTTGCGGTGTTGAACGTTTTTTGCGGTGTTGCGGTGTTCGAGACCCCCCCAATGTCCCCCTCATCAAATCATCTGAATTCTTCTTGCCTAGTCTGGGACCTTAACTCGCCTTAACTCGCCTTAACTCGCATTAACTCGCCTTAACTCGCATTAACTCGCACAAGCTCGCAGTAAATTACTCAATGTCATAATGCACAGGGAATTGCCTTAACCTCATCTCACAAAGCTGAAATATACACATATAAGTCATGTTCTTTTAGTGTCACTCCAAATTATGGGATTTTTCCTTAACTCGCCTTAACTCGCCTCAACTCGCAGCATTGAAATTTTGATTTTCCCTTAACTCGCCTTAACTCGCCCAAACTAGCTGCGAGTTAAGGCGAGTTTAGGTCCCAGACTAGGCCTAAACACACAAGTTGTGGTATATATGAACCCCAAAAATGTAATTTTATACCTTTTGAAAATTTCAAAGCACGTGCTAAGTGTACGTGAATGTGTACAGATTTCCATCAAAATGACGGGGGAAATCGATTTAGTGGCAATTCATTGGTTAAAAGTGGTTCTACACTTAATTATATACAAGCTATGGATCCAAATTAATAATTGCAATTTTGTGCCATTATAAAATTTCTATCAAAATAACGGGGAGCATATATCGATCGCTTTAGTGGCAATTCAATGATTGTCCTAAAGTGATTCTACAGAATTCTTGATAACCCAAAAATCTAAATAATCAATAAATGTAAATTTCAATATCACGCTTTGTGAAATGTTAAGTTGATATTTCAAAAAAGAGAGCGAGCGTTTCATTAGAATTTTCCTAAACACGAGAAAAAAATTGTAATTAAGCACAAGGGGGTAGGCCGATTGCTTTTATTGTTTTTGATTGTTTGGAAACGCTAATGAACCACAAAGCTAGGGAAGCATGAGCTTGTGGAATTACTTCTCTAGCGAGCTACACTAGCTTATTTCAAAAATGGTTGACGGAGTGAACGGTAGCCTGAGAAAACAGACGCTCTTTCGCTCCACTTCTAACTAACGGATTTCGCGTGGGGAAGAGGAGCGAAAGAAGGTCTGTGAACGTGAATGTGGGTCTTTTGTTTTGATAATTTTTGTAGTATTTTTTAGTACATAATTGAAATATAATTTCTTAATTCAATTGAGCTAAAAATATCTTTAAACTGTTATAATTTCTTAATTCAACTCAGCCAAAAAAATCTTTAAACTGTTATAATTTCTTAATTCAACTCAGCCAAAAATATCTTTAAACTGTTATAATTTCTTAATTCAACTCAGCCAAAAATATCTTTAAACTGTTATAATTTCTTAATTCAACTCAGCCAAAAATATCTTTAAACTGTTTATAATTTCTTAATTCAACTCAGCCAAAAATATCTTTAAACTGTTATAATTTCTTAATTCAACTCAGCCAAAAATATCTTTAAACTGTTATGTTTTTTTTAATTCAACTCAGCCAAAAATATCTTTAAACTGTTATAATTTCTTAATTCAACTCAGCCAAAAATATTTTTAAACTGTTATAATTTCTTAATTCAACTCAGCCAAAAATATCTTTAAACTGTTATAATTTCTTAATTCAACTCAGCCAAAAATATCTTTAAACTGTTATAATTTCTTAATTCAACTCAGCCAAAAATATCTTTAAACTGTTATAATTTCTTAATTCAACTCAGCCAAAAATATCTTTAAACTGTTATAATTTCTTAATTCAACTCAGCCAAAAATCTCTTTAAACTGTTATGGTTTTTTTAATTCAACTCAGCCAAAAATCTCTTTAAACTGTTATAATTTCTTAATTCAACTCAGCCAAAAATCTCTTTAAACTGTTATGGTTTTTTTAATTCAACTCAGCCAAAAATCTCTTTAAACTGTTATGGTTTTTTTAATTCAACTCAGCCAAAAATCTCTTTAAACTGTTATGTTTTTTTTAATTCAACTCAGCCAAAAGTCTCTTTAAACTGTTATGGTTTTTTTAATTCAACTCAGCCAAAAATCTCTTTAAACTGTTATGGTTTTTTTAATTCAACTCAGCCAAAAATCTCTTTAAACTGTTATGATTTTTTTAATTCAATTCCACTAAAAAATTATTTAAACTGTTGACGAAATTCAATTATATTTCTTAATTCAATTGAGCTAAAAATATCTTTAAACTATTTACGTATTTACATTAGAATATAAGTGCGTTTTACATGCACAGAGAAATAATTTATCTGACAGAATCTGTGAACGGCAACCAAGGAGCCTCTCTTTGGTTGTCCTAAAGTTAATTTATTTTCCAGCTGATTTTCTACTTTCACATAACCATATAATGCCTTTTTTTTAGATATTGTAACTCAAATTTGTTTGATTTGATCTACAATAGCTAACCCTGTACCGCCGCGAAAGTGATCCCCGCCGCAATAATGATTCCCGCCGCAATAATGATCCCCAACTCGCCGCAATATTGATCCCCGCCGCAATAATGATTCCCAAGTCGCCGCAATATTGATTCCCACCGCAATAATGACTCCCAAGTCGCCGCAAAAATGATCCCCAAGGAATTGTTAACTTGGACAACTCGGGATCGATGGAGCATGGACTATTTCTATATTTTTCCATGCATTTATCCACATATAGTTGAATCCCTTTTTGTGTTTTTGTTTAATATTCGTTTTTCTTTTCTTTTTGTTTGCTTGCTTTTGTGTCATGAAGTGTTAAATATAACGCATTTTACAACACCAAACAACGGTTTGACAAATTTCATTTTTTTTTAATTTGACCTCAATCATTTCATGATAAATTTAAATGTTGTTAAATATTTCAATGCTCCTGTATAGGATTAATAATTTCAAGAAATATTTCGCTCTCTTATTTATCCTCTCTTGGATTTATATATGGTTTGTAAAAATAGCTACTTGAAGGTATCTCTACTCTTTCACACTTACGATTGTAAAACTGTGCATCTGATATTAAAAGTATTTGAATTAATGTAAACGTTTATGCGGGCATATTATTTGATGGTAAACAAACTAAAACATTATATCATTTATTGTTATTGAACATTTGTTCCAACAGTTTTTAAAACCTTGTGGATTGTTTAATGGGTAAACAAAGCAAACAACTCCAGCATCGCGTTCAGTAAAGTTGAATAACTCAGTAATCGATCGGTAACAAATTGTGAAATTTGCCCGGGCATTACGTTGTCAGATAGGAAAAAAGGTTAGCCCTGTAGCGCAATCTAGCTAACATTTTTGTATTTTTATTTTAAGCGCTTAAAATAGACTTGAATAAGCGCTATATAAGCTATATATTATTATTATATTATTATTATTTCAAAAGTTATTTTATATATTGAAACTCATTATCTATATACTGCCTTTCATCTTCGTTATCTCTGTAGTGCTGTATTTTATCTTTTTTGTACTATTTTTGAAGTCTCAATAATTTCTGTGTAGCTCATGTAATCAACTACAAAGTTGGAGTTTCAGTTTAAATGATATCAGGGTTATCTGTTAAGGTCAAGTTAGTAAAAGAGTTAAACGAGACTTAACTTCGCTTCAACAATATCTGAGATCAAATTCAAGTTTGAGCCGAGTTAGATTTTTAAAGCGGTCTCGTTTAAAACACATAGAAATAATAAATTAAAATCATAACATTATTTAAAGTAAAGCCAGTTTTTATCAAGCAATCCCCGTTGTCGCACAGTAGTTAGAAGTGATGATATAATAGGAGATTTGTGAAATTTTATGACAACCTCAACAACTTATGATTGTTCTATACATATGCATTTTACTTAGTTTTTAAAGACATTAAACTTGCCATATCCTGGTCATCTTTGTCCAAAGTACTTTGCTCATTACTCCCAGTGATAATATCAACATGAGCAAACAGCAGAAGAATGAAAATGTAATATAGTTTAAAGAAGTCAATGCTACAACGATGTCTAGAACGGAATCCACGAGGTAGAGAATGAAATTTGATATGTTTGTTTTAAATGTGACATGCTCCATCGATCCCGAGTTGTCCAAGTTCGTAATTCCTTGGGGATCATTTTTGCGGCGACTTGGGAGTCATTATTGCGGCGGGGATCAATATTGCGGCGACTTGGGAATCATTATTGCCGCGGGATCAATATTGCGGCGGGGATCACTTTCGCGGCGGTACAAACCCCCGAAAACAGAAGGCATTATGGTTATTGTGAAAGAAGAAAATAGGTCAAAAGAAAGAGTGATTTTCATATGACCGCGAAAGAAATAGAACCATTTAGGCCTCGTCTACACGAATCCGATCCGGCTAAAACCGCATAGAAATATTTGCGTCCACACGAATTCGCGTATCAGGAGGATTCAAGTAAAAGTATGCGGTTTCGATGACCGGATTCACTGGATTCGTGTGGACGATACGCCGATTCGCATCAAAAAGTATGCGGTTTCAAAAGTATCCGGATCCGTGTAGTCGGGGTCTTAGTTTGTGGTGGTTGATAAAGAACAAAAGAAAACAATGGGTTTAGTGTTTATTAATAACTATTAGTTTGCCTATTCTTTCACGGTCATATGAAATCACTCTAGCTTTGCAAATATCCATAAAATGTTAATCGCTACATATCGTTGAATAAATTTTTATAAAACTTACAAAACTCATTTTCTGACCAGGCATAGTGCCAGATAGTGATTGTGAAGGTCACGTATTAGAAGACTCGTGCTCAAGGCATCTCACGTACCACCTCGTAAAATGAAACTTGAACTTGAAGGAGTAGTTGAACTCTTTATATGACTCTCAAGAACGGCTTCATCCTTCAGCAAAAATTGACATGTGAGCCGAGTTGTGTGCCAAAATATTAAACGTAGAGGTAGTGAGTGTGAGTGAGTCTCCCCAATTAGTAGGGCGCACTGTGTCCAGCTAGAAGATTGTGACGTTAAAAAAGTGATTTATTTTATTTCACGTAAAAACGTTCAAAAAATACCGAAAAACTGTGTACATACAACAAGGACCAGCTTAGTCCCCAGACTTTCCCTCCCTGGTTTCTGAACGCGCTCACATTAAATTAATGCTTTCAATAGCTTAGATTATGACATGTAACAATCTTCAAATGATAAAAATACGTAAAAATACACGCGTGCGCAGACATTATTTACATGGTGCGAAAGATAAAGCAAGAAAACTATAAAGTAATATTTATAATATGGTTAAGATTTATTCTCTACATTTGATTACATTTATATATGTATGATAAATACTTTGTACAAAAATATCGATTACGAATTATCGTTTAATAAATTACAATTGGTAAGTTATAAAAGTAGTCGCTTACTTCGTCTGCAGGGTTTTTCCAGCATATTATATTCTGTGCTGATATTCACATTAATATAATATTTTTCAAGCGTGGTAAGCAACACGCAAAAAACCTTCACCACCGTTTTTTTTTAAAAAAAAACCTGTATATAAAAATAATGTTTTTGTTATATTTCTTATGTTTTTCCTAGCACAACTCCTTTACTGTCTTTACATTGGTTTCCATTCGTAGTTAATCCTTCTGAAACGCGAACAAAAACTCTTTTGTTCACGTTACCTATGTTTATCAAGATAGACGTTTCAACCAATCTAATCCTTTTTATCTCTCTAACAGCCAATCACATCACAGTTTCTTATAACCTTTCAAGAGTAACTTTTTAAGAGTATCTCTGTAACAGCCAATCACGATCTTTTCAAGAAGATATAGAATTGATCTACGGATTGAGTTTCTGTTGAAATCTTTGCTGTTCTGTTGCAGCTAGCCAATCAGATCACAGTTTTTATCCAATAAATATGCTGAGATCTTTGCAGCTCGTTGGAGGTCTTGAAATCTTTACAACCAATCATAACACAGTTTCTTATGACCTTTTACGTGGTAATTCTTTTTGGCCGATTGGCCAGCATGTTTTTAACCAATCGCAATATAGATTCAAAGCTCCACATCAGCCAATCGTAGCACCCCATTCGAATCCTTTGTAGCTTTAACAGCCAATCATGTCACAGTTTCTAATGACCTTCCCTGCATAAAATATACAGCACAGATCACATGAGCAGTTGTCGCTACAATATTGATATTTCTCCTCGTTAGCCAGTCAGAAATCCGCTTCATGTAGTTCTAGTGTTCTCTTTCAACCAATCAGAAACCTCCTCGATACTGTATCCAGTCGGCCCAGTCCCTCCTTGGTGAACCACGTGATTATCCATGATGACGTAAAGCCTTATGGGAAATACACCATAGGCCATGTTTGCTGCATCCAGCATTGTATCAACCAACACGGGGCATGGTGTGACCTGGGATAGCTTTTGTGCCATTGAACACCGCTGACCTTGGTTTTGGTGGCTAGTGATGTTGTCATTGTAGTCTTCCTGAGAAAAAAATATAAAAAATTAACATTAAGCTTATTTACATCATATCGTTCAATGAACTTTTTGGTTGAAGCTCATATCAAGACGCATTATTTATAATAAAAAACAGTGCTTTTGGATATTTTAATGAATTTGACATACAATGCATAGTCACTTTTAAAATGGTCACTTTACAAGTAATGGCCTTTTAATAATGATGTAAAACTGAACGGTTAATTGATACACCTTATTGCAAAAATGTTGTCACATGAAAAAAGAACATTAGTAAGAAAGGAAAACAAAAGAAGGAGGTCAGCACGAGTTATTTTCTTTTGTCTATATGAATTAATTTATTTCCCACTAAATTGCAAATATCAGGACAACGTACTTGCGAACGAACTGTTATAAAGAAAAGCAAAAAAAACCCCGAAAATACACGTCTGATAGAAACTCATCTTCAGTTATTATAAAATGTTTTCCAATAAAAAAATGCATCATATTTTTCATAGCATCACTTTGCCGATTGTATTCTATAAATGGAAACTAGCGAGTAAACTAGTATAGGCTGCGTCGGTGTTTGATATAAACGATAGGTAATAGAATGAAACTAGCGAGTAAAGTAGTATAGGCTGCGTCGGTGTTTGATATAAACGATAGGTAATATAATGAAACTAGCGAGTAAACTAGTATAGGCTGCGTCGGTGTTTGACTTAATTAACGATAGGTAATATATATATGAAATTTGTAGCACCGTAAAAAATGTTGACTTAACTTTATTGACGTTTCGAGCTTTAGCCCTTTAGTACTGCGACGAAGGGCTAAAGCTCGAAACGTCAGTAAAGTTAAGTCAACATTTTTCTACGGTGTTACAAATTTCATTATATTACCTATCGTATTCTATAAATGATGAAGTCATTCAAAAACTAGTGTTTGTGATCGTCTTTGAAATACTGTGACGTAGACTAACTAGAGTAAAGCTGCCATTCAGAGACATTCACGAAAATGTTTGTTTTGAGTCATTATAATGTAGTCCTATCCCGAATATGATTCTAGGTTTCAATCAGTAATGTCTTGTGTGTTTGTTTGTTTATTTGTTTTATGTCTACAGTTTTTTATGTCTGTCTGTTTGTCTGTTTGTTTGATAGTTTGTTTGTTTATTTGTTATGTTTGTTTGTTTGTTTGTTTGTCAGTTTATTTTCATGTTTTTTTGCCTGTTTGTTTGTTTGTCTGTTTGTTTCATTTAGTAGTTTTTGTTTATACAGAAAAAATAAAAATGTATAATAGATTATATAAGCGGTATGGAGGTCAACAAGTGTTCCTTCGACAAAAATGAATATTATCAGTTGCTTGTTTTTTGTTTTATGTTTGTCGCAGAAAAATGTAAATATGTATGTCGTTTAGATTATTAACTTTATACGTGTCCTCACAACGAGGGACATATATACTGTTTTCTACATATATACTATTTTCTACACTAACGAAAATCAAACTAATAAATACATTTTGAAAATATTTACCTCGAACGCCCAACCATCCTGTGGATGTGCCTCTTCAACGTAAACAACCACAAAGTCAGCAACATGTTTAAACTCAGCGAACAGATCGTTGTACTTTTGTAATCTCTTCATAAACACCGGGCAAGTACAACTGCCAAAGTTCACGACCAATGGGCGTTTGTTTTGTGCAAAGTCCAGGAGCCGATGGTACTTTCCATCGTCCAGAGAAACAACTGGAGAGTTCACAGCTTTTTTGCCTGGACTAGCTCTCTTGGTGGCATCGAGTTTAACGCTGTGCCAAACATGCTGGAACATTTCCACACCAAAGAGGGTATTCCAGTAAGCGTCTGGAGGTAGTTGTTCCGTTGCTATTGCGTCGAAAGCTTTGGTAATAACAGTGCGTAGGAAAACGATTTGTTTTAAGATTTTCCCGACCAGGAACACCACAACCAGTACCACATACATGCAGTTGAGTTTTATCGTTTGGAGAGTTTGTAGCGAGAACATGTTGACTGGTTCCGTGCTGGACAAGTGTGTACTGGAAACTGGCCGCAGTGCTGACTTTTTAAATATATGTCACAGGTTCAATGATCCATCATCAATTATCTCAACAGGCAGTACCCGCTAATAGGTTGTCAACAGTGCATTGTTTATTAATTCCTATCAATACGTAATACAAGATATGACATGGTGTGGCTCCAAAATCTACTTATAAAACCTGCAAACTTCTTCAGACCAGGAAACCGCGCCTTGATTGCCAGGATGTCCAAGAAAATTGTAATAGATTTAGTGGTTTTGACTTTTAAAGCGGTGTTTTTCCAAACAGGATATGACTAGATTGTGTGACTTGGTAATATCACTTTGACTTGCAAAATACTTCACCATTGTACTAGAAACAAATAAGTGTGTTTGATTGGAATACCTAACGACCGAAGGAAATGACTCACGATACCAGAATGTTCTCGATTTGTCCAGAAAAACTAACTGGAAATGGCTTATTTGTATTACCTTTTGTCTCCTAAATGAATTCAGTGCAATTTTGGTGCTGTGAGATTTTTTAGAAAGCATTTTGAGATTCCCTGATGTTGTCCGTTGTTTGTGTGGTAATGAAATATGCTGGATCACGATGGCTGAGCAATTCACGATTTCATATTTCGCTGATTATAACGTACAATATACGATTATTGTACAATTCTTATGTAAGAATTTAATTCTAGATTACATTCAGCAAAATGAATGGTACTTTTTCCGATAAAGTTAATATATCAAAATCTTACAAATTATGCAGTGAATAGGTGTAACACAATGTATTTATAAGTTATGTAGAGATAATGTGCCCCAAACTATTTTTTTTTCTTGTGGTTTCTTTAATTTACACACATTTACATACTCTGTTGTTGTGTTTTGGGCTTCAGATTTATTGTTTACCTACAACAATACTACATCAACATGTTGTTCGCTTGTTTTTGTTATCTCGTGTTGCTCTTATCATCTTCTAACCCTTAGGGACCTCTTGGGACAGATCCAAACCACTTGAAATAATAGTCATTTTAAAACACGAACTGGACTTTTTTTTTTTTCAGATAACCAGTTATTTTCAAGAACACGCTGAAAAATTAAATTCCACTTTTAATTTATTGTGGTTGTTGGGAAAAGAGCATTTGTTGGGATTTTGTTAATTTGTTGCTCGCAGTGAAGGAAAATAACTTAAAATGCGATGTAATTTTATCTACATGTTCAACACGCATGCAACGTATTTCTCGATAATTTTCAGGTGCAGAAAGGGTTGGAAAAGTGCAGCATTTTATGCGAATAGTTTTGTGCAAAATCTACGAAATTAAACTATAAAAGCACGCATGCATTTTGTATGAAGTTTTTATAGAGTTGTCGTTTTTCGATGATTAAGCTATATGCTAGAAGTGATATGTTAGTACCCGGCCATAAGTCTTGCTGAAGTCAACACAATTTTATCTGGCAAAAACGGGCGAGTCATTCTTGATTACTGAGTAAATCGATGCATCCATGTTAATTAATCACTACAATAAAAACAACTGAGTATAGTGGTTACACACATAATTGAGTCAGTAAAACAATGCTTCCACATTGTCCACACATACCGTAATAAACTTCACCTAAAAACATATTTCTTAACAAAACATGCAACTACTTAAACTATAATCTTTCTTTCTTTAAATGTTTGATTTTACCGACCCACTGCAGGCAATGTTACTGGGAATTATAAGTTGCATGATCTGGTAATGGTTGCCATTTCACAAGTTTGTACGAGGTTGGGTAAATATTGATCAAGGTTAACAAATCTACTAATACAGATCATCGCTCTGCGGGGGTTCTTGATCCTATCAAAATAATAAACGACTGCAGTTGTTCATTGGGGATAAACAAATTGCTGAACACGCACACATATAACTGGTCATTTTTTAGAGCAAAATTAGAATGGTTTCCGAGTTTTTCACATTGGGCTTGTTTGTCCAGATTGGTCCATGGTATTGACATTTCAGTGCTGGCAAAGAACAACAATGACTGGAAAATGAATCAGTTCATTTTGCTTCTTTTCCAAGAACTTTGTTTCTATTTTTCATTTGGGTTATTCCTTATTTTTCGCTTGGGATTGTTTAATGATCAAAATGCATGCACTGGTGAATATTTTTTTACTCGATTGCCATAAAGCAATAGCTATTTGTACGTATACTCAAGCATGTTAAGGCCTGGATTGAAAGAAATTATAGCTGAAATCGTTTTATTTTTGCTATATCTATATTTTTATCTCAAACCTAACCAAACTTGGTATAGTCACATAACTATACGACCTTAACATTTTGAAGGGGAAAATGTTCTGAAAAATTAGTCACGTGACCTTTATATGGACTACAAAATGTACAAAACTTTCACCTTAAATGGGGAGACGGTTATTATCTTAGCATGAAACCCTTTTACATTTTTGTGATTCTTTCAATAGGTACTATTCTACTCCGCCTTAATACCTGAGCCAACTATAGTCGTTTAGGGGATATTTAGCAAAACAGGTCACGTGACCAGTTTGTTCAATAAAACATTGGCAAATATCTCTTAAACTTGTAATGTTGGTTCAGGTATTAAGGCGGATCCTTACACCTCGTATGATGTAAAGTGAAACTACACTAAAAGTAATTTTGTACAAATAATCTCCATCTCCCCATTTTGATTCAAAAACTTTGGGTCTGTCGAAGTATGGATCAAGGTCACGTGACCGATTTTCATTAACTTTTTCCCTTCAAAATGTTAAGGTCGTAAAGTTATGTGATTATACCAAGTTTGGTAAGGTTTGAGTTAAAAACAACGATATAGCTAAAATAAAACGATTTTAGACCCCCCACGAGGCTTCCCAGGCCTTAACATGCTTGAGTATAACTGGTCAAAATACATGCTGAACATGATTTTTTAATCTTATCCGCTAGAACAAAACTTGTTGTTTTTCAAGTAATCTATCTTTTATATTTCATCATGTTTTTATCTTTTTAAACAAGATTCTTTCCTAAACACTACAACAATAGCATCAAGTAATGTATTGTGGATTGTGTGGGTTGTCTTAGGGTTAATCCAACATTTCCTTGGTATTAGAACTGTGATTACAGGCGAGATTCCACTGTTTCATCAATGGTTTTCTTATTTTAATAATCGAGGACAGTATTTTAAAACAGCAAAAGATGATGTTCTTATCTTTTAAAACAAGATTATTTGCTGAAAACATTACAACAATGACATTTGATCATGTGGCTTATGATATTATTACAACTACTTCTGTGGGTGAGAGTCAAACTTCCCGAGTGGTTTTCGTTTTTTTTTTAATTCAGGAAAGTAGTTTTACTTAGCAACAGATAGTAAAAGGTTTCCGTGTTTTAAGTTGAATACCTTTTTCCCCAAGCTCATCTTTATATTACAAAGTTGGTCTCAAGGGACTTACACTGTGTGCCACTGTCTCAAAACAACATACTTTAGTCTTGGTATCTCACGAAATCTTTTCCTAGACAGTACCATCATTTTCATTCCAATTTTCTGTACTTATTACTATTAGAGACCGTGTTTTCGTTTGGAATTCTTTGTGGAGACTTATTTTGATAGAAATTGTCGTTATGCGGTGTTCGTAGCCTTGAAGAGCAGATTGTGTAAACGTTTAATGAAGAAGCTAGCCATGTTTATCATAACATATCCATTTTATTATTCCTTAACAGAATTTTATAATAAATTTGATACAAATATAGGTACATCTTCTAAGTATCGCTGTTTTAAAAACTTTTCCTTTGTTTATAAAATATGGTATTTTTTTGGTATAAAGAAGTTGCCATGGCAACATACGCGAACAAATTCCTTTGTACTGCCGGGCAATACTATTTGTAATTCATTTGAAATTTATTTTCGTGTTGCGTGATTAATTAGAATTGTAAATGTGCATGACGTCATGACGTGACAGGGACGTCACGATTAGCGTGACTGATGACTAATCACGCTCTACGTAGGTGCGTGACTTTGTGACGTTTTCATGACAAAGTGATTTGCGTGACTACGTAACGTTTCGTGACCCATATGACGTCATATGAATCATCCCGGAATGAAAAAAGATTGCGAAATTCGTCCTTAAGGAAGGGCGTAACGAGTTAAAAACGTCATATTTCTAAACAGCAATGTTTATAGCTGGAGCTATATCTCGAGGAAAGGATTGGCTGTCAAATAAGGTTTGCTAAAATAGTGTTTTTTTGCGATTAGACTGCTATTTTTGAATCACCGATTTTTTAACCGCTGCGTCAATTAAGGACCCGGGCAAACATTTGCAACATTTACATCAACATTCGTTCGATTTTGTTGAATGGCAATGTTGAAGCCGTTTGCCCAACCGTTCAACATTGTTGAAACGTGTTGTGTCGATGTTGAAAGAGTTTAAACGCGTTTAAATTTTGCTTCAACATCCATGCAACATTTCTTTTGTTCTGTGAATGTTGAATCGGAGTTGAAGTTTGCCCTGCTCCGTTCAACATTGTTGACTACACCCATGCGCATTTAGTTGTCTTTCAAATACGTAACACGTTTCAACAATGTTGAAAGGGGGTGGCAAACGGTTTCAACATTACTATTCATCAAAATCGAACAGATGTTGAAGCAAATGTTGAAACCGTTTGCCCACCTGCGTTCAACATCGTTCAACAACCATTTTACAGCGTTCAACAAAATCGAACAAATGTTGAAGCCGTTTGCCCGGGCCTTAAGCAGGTTTTTACATGGGACAGAATAATAATAGTCGTTATTTAGTGACTATTTAGTTACTATCGAATATAAAGGAATCAGTATAAATAACCAGGGCTCGATACCAAATAATTCATCTGAATAAAGGTTTCATTCATTCAAGGCGAGAATAACTCGCATTAGCGTATATTTTGAACCTATTGATCCCGGATCATTTCGGAATTTTTGATCCCTGGGCCCAATTTTGTCCAAACGTTTGATCCTTGATCCCCGTTTGGAAAATTTGATCCCATCACAATTTTTGATCCTCGATCTCAGCCCTTTGATCCCTGAGCCCTGGCCTCTAATCCCTGACCCGGGTTTAATTTTTGGGCTTTATCCCTGATCCCATATACCATGTTACGAGCCTGCAATAGCCACTATGAACTTCTGTAGCCATTAAATGAAAAACTATTACACAGATTAAATCTCATGAATTATTTACGTTGTAGAAAAACGTTTTCAAATATAGATAAAGATACTGCGCTATTGAGCAATTATCAACTTGGAAATAGCGCTATATAAATAAATAAAGTTATTATTATTATTATTATTATTATTATTATTATTATTATTATTATTATTATTATTATTATTATTATTATTATTATTATTATTATTATTATTATTATTATTGCAGATGCGTTGTCGTCTGGGATAATTTCTTAAAATCCCTTTTCAGTCTACCCATCTCGTTCTTGACCATCAGTAACTCGTACAGTCTGTTCTCTATCTCTTCCATTGTTAGTAGTGTCGATGCAATCTTGTCCAAACGATCTATCTTATTTTCAATAATCAGCTCGTCACTCAGAAGATCTACTTTTTTCGTTTTCTTCTTCTTCTTCTTCTTCTTCTTCCTCCTGCGTACGAGGACGGGCGTTTTCTTTTCCTCGACATCTATGGCATCTTTTCCGATTTCCCCTTCATCGTCTTCGAGAATCGATTGCTCGCTTATTGTATCTGGAGTTTTAAGCGAAGGCTTTTTAGTCAAGTCAAAGCCGAATAAATTCCGAAGTTTTTCATTAAAGAAGAGCATAATCTCAGGCTCAGTTTGCCGGGTAAATTCATCGTCCAAGTCTCTATTAAAAGACGATGTTATGATCGCAATGAAGATGTTTAAAAGCACAAGTACCATTAGTAGATTAAAACTAATGAACATCAACGGTCCCATGAACCAATCAGTCTCCTGTAGGCGATAGAATGATTTGGCGCCAAGCAGAGCATTCAAAGTACTTTCAAATGCCGATATGACAGTACTGTATGCATACAAGTGCGGTCCAAAGACGAGAAAGGCGAATAAGACAAACGGAGTGAACCAAAGCACGAATTCGAGCATAAACCAACTCATGTTGTAGGCGAAGCTGGCAAACACATGCTCTAGCAGTTTGATGTAACTTTGGTACTTCAATAGCCGTAGAAACTTTAACGTTGTAACGAAGACAATCCCAGCAACAAAATAATTATTTATCTCATGCAATAAAATCGTATACTGAAAATTCACGAAGACGAAAGGATTTGATTGAAGTTTATCCATTGAAGCGTTAAGTACAACCATCTTGACAAAGTAGAGCACAACTGCCAGAAGACCAAAGAGAACTTGCAATAAGTCAATCCAGTTCCAGAAAAACTTGAAAAACGCTCTTCGCTGTTTGTAGATTTTCTTGCAAAGTTGGTAGAGTAAGAACACCATCACTATTGCTATTGTTATTTCTATGACTTTGAAAATGTCTGCGTAATCTCCCAAATAGCGATATATCCTTAGAGTATCTATTCTACTATACGGTAAAAGGGTGCCAGTTGGCAGGAACTCAATCAGAAAGGTACCAGCGCTAAATAAATTCGTCTGTGCATTATAAACTACAAATTCCAGGAAACACGCCTTTGTCCGTTTGTCCAGCCAGTTTTTACTGGACAGCTCTCCAAGAACTGGATAAGCCTTTTCTTTAAAGTAACCAAGTTCTGCCACATACCCTCCCCCTGCGTACAATTCTGTCCTTCCCCAGAATGGTATACCGTCCAATGAAAGTGCGTCTTGATATCGCCAGTGTAAAGGACAGACTTCTAGAGTAACGTTGTATCTGGTCATTCCTGGTGCCAATGGTTTCCAGCCTGGCTGGTAAAAGTCTTTGTCTTCGTTGGACATGCTGTAGGATCCATAGCAGGTTCGAGGCCACAATGGCAAAATGTCTTGCTTTGCTGTTGAAATAAAGGGAAAGCAATTAATAAATTGAATACATGAACCGCCTTTTCATGTTTGTATTTGAACGTGGTCATTGGTCACGTAATTATGAAAAGCGCTGTAAAGCGCGCCCCTGCGTATGTTTCATCAATGAATAGATTGAATACACGAACCGTCTTTTTCACGTGGTATTTGAACGTGGTCGTTTGTCGCGTAGTTATGAAAAGCGCTGTAAAAGCGCTCCCGTGTATTGCACATCAATGAATAGATTGAATACACGAACAGTCTTGTTGAACCTTGCATTTGAACGTGGTTGTTGGTCGCGTAATTATGAAAAGCGCTGTAAAAGCGCATCCGCGTATGGTACATCAATGAATAGATTGAATACACGAACTGCCTTTTTCATGTTGGTATTTGAACGTGGTCGATGGTCACGTAATTATGAAAAGCGCTGTAAAAGCGTGCCCGTGTATGTTGTATTGCTTACGCTGATGTGAAAGTGCGAACCAGCAGTCAACTTACGGTCTTTTATTCTAAGTTGACGTAGTCTTGCCATGCCGACTAACACTGACGCTCGATCTTGTATTAAATCTTGTTCATTTGATCCAGGGCTTTGACCATTGTACCAGTCTCCCGCGAACAGATTCTTGACTACGTCATCAGCTAACCATTTCCAGTATGCCTCGATACTGTTGTGTTTCTAAGGTAAGTAATAGGCACTAGTCATTAGAGTTTCTAACTAGTTATTTCATAACTGCCCACAACCTCAGCCTCAATAGAGTGTTATACACCTGCTTCAAAAATCGCTGACGCAGCTGACGCTACAGTCCACACTCTGAAGCCTGCAAGGGATGTCGGTATTTCTTCTCTTGTTATCGATTTATTCATAGTATATTTTGGTTGTACGTGTTTGTGCTATATGAACATAACAAATTGTTGCAAGGGATTATGAAACAAATATTTCTTAAAAAAGCGCGTAATAAATCACATATTCAGTTCATATAACCAACATCCTTTGCAAGCTTTAGAGTGTGGACTGTAGCTTCGACTGCGACAACGATTTTTGAAATAGGTGTATATTCTTAACAACTTGACTACAACTCGCGGTAATTTAAGGAGGGTCCCCTATACCTTTTGCGTGAATCGTGATCGGCCTATTTATTTTTGCGTGAAACGTGATTGGATCATTTATTTTCCGTGATTCGTGATTCAAACTTAATGCGTCCACGTGAATCCATCTTTTCCTTTATGCGTGATTCGTGAACGAAAACAATAACAATTTTAACGTGATTCGTGAAACGTGAATATGTCAATTTTTGCGTGAATGTGAAAAAGATTTCAGTATTTTGCGTGATTCGTGAAATGACCAATTAATTTTTCGTGAGTGCATTTTGCGAGGTGGTATAGGGGATCCTCTTTAAGGAATGTAGATAGAAATAGATAGATAAACTTTATTTATATACGGTATCAAATCACTAAAATAATTACATGCAGTGCTCTCCCATTGAGCCGTGTTAAAAAGGATATAAATATATATGTGGTTCTGATCCGCGGTTAAATGATTTGTGTATGATTATGATCGTCGCGGAGAAATAAGCAATTTATGTAATTGCTATCATAGAAGCCCGAAAAATAAAAAAATATTTTTTTTTGGGCTTCTATAATAACAATTACATAAATTGCTTATTTCTCCGCGACGATCATACTCATACACAAATCAAGGATATAAATATATACATACTACATTATATATGGGTGTGGAAAATAGTTAATATATGATATACAATAAATGATTGATATAATTTTATATTAATTAAATGTTCTCAATAATTGACTTTATAGTTGTTGCAAGCTGTTTGCAATGGTGGAAAGACTATTCCAAATTGTCGCTCCCCTGTAGGTGAAGCTTTTTTTTAAGCGCTTCAGTTTGAGGCCTAGGGACAAACATATTATCATGTACACATTATCAAACAATTGATGTTAATTGAAACACTTCAAAATTCCAAATTGTAAGAAATATATTACACACCATCGAGACTGATGTTGTTTGATTCGAGCCGTGAAAAGTTATTGTATTTTTTATCGAGACATTTAAGGTGGATCACTATAGTTTTTGAAAAGCCACACCAGGCCGTTTTAAACGTCGTTTTGACAAACTTCCCAATTTTCGATTGACCTGAAACTTTTACAGATTATCAGTCTTAGACTGAAATTTAAAACAATATACTTTGTTTTTAGATTTGTATTTTAATAGCAGCGATATTAAATTGTAGACGAACGCGGTGAGATCTCGAAAAGCGGCTACCACTACAGTAAACTACAACACTAGGCACCCAAAATATCAAAGAATTAGAGAAATCTGTATGTTTGATTTCGAGAAAATTACAGATAAATTTTGTACTTTGTAGTTTTGAGTGTTAGAAGGAATCACTCAATGTGCGGCAATGTGACTTACAATAACTGAACAAATAGCGCTCAAAAGCCGTCAAAACCTTCCCTGTACATATATGTCTTTAGTTACTAAGTTTGAGACAATAAATCGTTCACAGTATTGAGAAATTATTTTTTTCCTTAGAGATGTTAGAGCTTGACTTCAAACGAAAACACATCACTGTTGCGCTTTTCTAGAAATATTCAAAACTGCCGTTTATATTTTTCTGTAAAATTCACAAACTCTTCTCCAAAGTACTAGAAATGTTATCCTGAAGCTTCATTTCAATTGAGGCATTTAAACGTGGTAAAAAAAAATTAAACTCGTTCGGATGTTCACGGCCGCTAATGATGCAAATCTGCGTTACATTCTGGAGTCACGACGCAATACACCGTGACGGTTTTGGTTGAGTTATTACTTCCGGCGATAAAAATAAATTTCGCTAATTGCTTCATTCCATTGTTCTTTTGATTACATCTGACTGCATGTAGTGATACATTCCTTTGTGCCAGATGAATTTGTGAAATGAATTGCAAATTAGTTACCTTTTCTCTCAAAATACCTGCGAATAAAAAGTCACAACTAACAAAAGAACAAAAGAACAATGGAATGAAGAAATTAGCGAAATTTATTATCATAAAGTGCTATATGTTTTGTGGATTTAGTACAAGCATTGTACAAATTAACTGAAGATTAGTTTTTGTGATTGCCACGTAATTCAAATATCTTAAGAAGAAAGAAGCATTAAAAACAAAATTAATCATCTTAAGTCGTTGCTTTTCCCCCCATTTATTTCTATTAGGGTAAACCAACTCAGCTCCAGCCCTCCCCTCCCTTCCCTGGCTCTTTCTTTTATCGCCGGAAGTAATAACTCAACCAAAACCGTCACGGTGTATTGCGTCGTGACTCCAGAATGTAACGCAGATTTGCATCATTAGCGGCCGTGAACATCCGAACGGGTCGACTTCGTTAAGATATCCAAGTTTAATTTTTTTACCACGTTTAAATGCCTCAATTATTATGAAACTTCAGTATAGCATTTCTAGTACTTTGGAGAAGAGTTTGTGAATTTTACAGAAAAATATAAACGGCAGTTTTGAATATTTCTAGAAAAGCGCAACAGTGATGTGTTTTCGTTTGAAGTCAAGCTCTAACATCTCTAAGGAAAAAAATAATTTCTCAATACTGTGAACGATTTATTGTCTCAAACTTAGTAACTAAAGACATATATGTACAGGGAAGGTTTTGACGTTTTTTGAGCGCTATTTGTTCAGTTATTGTAAGTCACATTGCCGCACATTGAGTGATTCCTTCTAACACTCAAAACTACAAAGTACAAAATATATCTGTAATTTTCTCGAAATCAAACATACAGATTTCTCTAATTCTTTGATATTTTGGGTGCCTAGTGTTGCAGTTTACTGTGGTGGTAGCCGCTTTTCGAGATCTCATCGCGTTCGTCTACAATTTAAGCGCAAATGATTTCCGTTTTTCTTGTATATCGCTGCTATTAAAATACAAATCTAAAAACAAAGTTTTAAATTTCAGTCTAAGACTGATAATCTGTAAAAGTTTCAGGTCAATCGAAAATTGGAAAGTTTGTCAAAACGACGTTTAAAACGGCCTTGTGTGGCTTTCCGAAAACTATAGTGATCCACCTTAAATGTATGATACTTAAAAGAATTGGTTTGCAACCATTCCCAGTAGAGCAAATTGAACAAAAGTACCACCAGTCACGGTGATGGTTTTCTTTTGTCAAGACCACTAGCATGGCTGCCGTTTCTTTTGTTCAATTCACTCTCCTGGGAATGGTTAAAAGCCACACACACAAAAAAAGTTCCTTTGCATTTTACTAACAAATATGATTATTGAATAGATAGAAAACGCGCGCGCGTGCTGTATGCAGTTTTCAAAAACTCATTAATAATTCATGAGAAATTTTCAAAAGAAATCGTAACCGTGACGAGTGTTTTAAGTAATATATACAATATGAGCGGCCGATCTGTATCCGATATACAACGGCGAGTCGAAGACGAGCCGTTGTATATCGGATACAGATCGGACGCGAATATTGTATAGAACTTATGAAAGTCCAACGTTAGTTCTTTCATATTTTACTAAAATTGTCAAGATAAATGTAAATCTGGGCGAGAAAATTCAAGTTGAAACTTATGCAAATCAGGACGAAATCTGTATGAGATTTACAACCTCCGTCACGGACGTGAATTCTTTTGTCAATTGCTCATTAATTATTCATGAATTTTATAACTGAAGTTATAGATTCACCCTAATTTACATAAACTTTAACATTAATTTTGTCTAATAAACTTTCACAAATCCTTGATTTTTTTTTACAAAAACACAAAATTTAGGTTGGAGTTTTTGAAGTCGTTCAATAAACTCGTAGATCGTGTTTTATCAGGTTTAAAACCACTTGGCTTCGCCGCGTGGTTTTAAATCCTGATAAAACACTCATGCTCGTTTATTAAACATTACATAAAGCACGCGGGGCTGTCAGAACACGAGAGAAGTGTTAAGAGAAGCAAGACGCGAAGCGGAGTGTTCTGACAATCCCCAAGTGCTATATAACAGCATATATCACAGAAAACAAGTTTTCTATTTCTTTTATAAAATACAAACACGCATGCTGTGTGCTCTCATAAAGCACTCGCCTCAACCAATCAAAATACGTAATTTGAAATAGGTATTTTATAAACTATATATGGAAGAGTGTACGAACGACAACTTTGGGTAGGAGAAACACTGACATAATTAAATTGCTACTTACCAGATGGGGTATGAATAGATTGCCGATTTCTTTGGTGAATTCATATGATAGTGGATCCATGTGACCATACGAGTAGGTCATCAACAAGAACAGAAATATCGCATACCAAACAACATCTTTTAAAACATTGTACGTATTGAGCTGCTTTAGCCGTAATCTTCTCGCATTTTGCAGAGATTGCTTGTTAGGTGGGTCAACTTTATATTTACTTGCTACATCACTATGATGGCTGTTCTCAGAGTTCATATCAATGCTTATAAGTTCAGCATCTCTGGTGTTCCTCAAGGATCGATACTTGCTCTTTTTATGTGTTTTTCTTTCTTTGATGATAAACGCTATAATAGCAGCTAATGCGAGGACTTTGATAGGTTGAGTTATAAGAGCATCTTGGCAGAATGAAGTCAGGAATGATATCAACCATCGCTGTGAAAGTTCTTTGTCCCATTGGAGCGTATACATCAATGTAACGGTAAATGAAGTTGCGATGGTCAGAATGCACAATACCCAAGCTATGTAATACAAAACTCGGTTATTGAAAACCGCCCTGCATCTGTTTTTGAAGCTCTTGTTCTTATTTTTACAACATTCTGTGTAGAGGTGAAAAAATGGCCCGGGCTGAAGATGATGTAGTGATTTCCTCGACGACTTCTTTGGATCTCCTAATTCCGTACTCTTGCGGAAGAGGAAAGTAAGAAGTAGATTAATTGGGAAGACAATGAGACTGCTTTGAATTCCGATAATAAGAACGCGTAGGGAGACTTTAAAAGGACCGATAATAACAACAGTTGTGTCTGTATCGTTGTTAATGTTGTAAAACATACAGTTTGTCATCATAGTACAGAATAAAAGGGACAAACAACAGGAACATCGCTGTACGCGTGTGAAATGACTGGTCGGTGGCTTGGCCGCTACGGAAAACCATAAATGCCCGTCGTACAAATCCGTAGATGTCTTTGAGATATAAATACGCTTGTAGCTATTGAACTCTGTCGGGTTTGCAGCATAGATTAACGCATCGGTACGACACTCGTCACTCTCGACCGCTAGCCACCTATCATAAACAAAATTCCACTCATCACCTCCATGAATATCCCGGATGTTGACGTTGCTGAGGAACCAAGCCGGACTACTTCCGCCATTGTCGTGCCATATATTGATGTACAGTAAGGGCCCTAATTTGGCAGGGAGGCAGATGCTAGTCCGTGTTTGTGATGCTCGATTAAATGTTGCCGTAGTGAGCTTGCTGATTGGTATGACCCCACTGTCACCGTTTTCACCTGTTATTAGTAGAGAGACTTTGGCTGTGGTGCCTGCACCAATCCCTTGGCCGGTATGGATAGTGACCTGGTATTTGTGTGGTCCACCATCAGTGCTTTGGCCCATCACTATTATACCATCCTAGAAGCAAAATAAATAAATAAATCACCTTGTTAATGCTTAATCGTCTAGCCAGAAATAAGGGTCCTTCTAATTGGGGAGACTCGGACCCACACTCCCTACCCCTACATTCATTAAATCGTTTTTAACGCCCATCTTCTAGCCAGACACATTCATTAAACCTTTTATGACGTTTCAAATTGTCCTTCTAATTGGGGAGACTCTGACCGACACTCACTACCGCTACATTAAATATTCAGTCAGAACGCAACTTTGCTCACATGTCATTTTTGAAGTCACATCAAATAAAAACAGCAAAACGTGATCTAACATATGCCGCTTTTATCCTGTGATTGCTAAAGAATTTCTAAAGTATATCTCAATTTTTTCACCTCGGATTGTCTTTCGCGTCTGTCTGCTCTTCTTCCCCATATTGTAGCCACTATATAGATGAGGAAGACAGTTGCCATAGTAACATATACGGGGATGTTGTCTTGAGGGTTGAGGAAACCAACCCAGACCTTGTCCAGATCGATAGGATTGGGAGCCACGAAGAAACTGCCGCCAAATGAGGTCATGTGGTTACAGCCACAGGATAAAAGACGAGAAGACTGTTTACGCCTTCGAGCCTGGAAGACACAAATAATTAGAGTTCAATACTCCAGTTTCATGTTATCTCGCATCGCTGTACAATTTGACAAAAGGTGCATTTGATAATCTCAACTCGGAGTAAATTTAAATGTGTCTTCTATTGTCTAGCGGTAATATTTTTCGTGCTTTGCTTGGAATTTGTGAATATTTTAATTTTACAACAAATCGAGGCTTAGCCTGTGCAAATGCGCCTTTGGTCTTTATTAAGCCTGGCTCACAATAGCGACATAAGCATAAGAAACATACGCAGAAATTCAGTTGGGCTTTTCTCATTACCGCACTTTTCTCACACCTATTCGGGAAATGCTTTACTGAGTCTGCGTATGTTGCTTATGCTTATGTTGCTAGTGTGAACCAGGCTTTACGGTATCTGATAGGGGCCTGTGTTCATTCTGGGGATTTTTCGACCGGATAATACTTCAAGCATCGACACGCTACAAAAGGTCGTGCTAGAGTTAGTAATATGCTAGATACTTTGTGTTTTCTTATATTACCTTACAACCTTCAGTACTCCAGGTACTAGCCGTCTCATCCCAATAACTACATCCAACATTCATAGTATCCAGACTATAGTTGCGATCTGTACGTTTATTAAACGCGCGTATGAACGCTTCATACGCACCGTTGCCAGGCAACGGTGACGGGGGGTCCTTGTATTTAATACACGATCTCTTGACTCTTCGGCCTGGTTCACAGTCCCTTCTCTGCCTGCTTTTGGGCTCTTTCTGCGGTGGATCTTCCAGCATAACACCAATGAAATACACACCAAGCTTTTCCAGAAACTCACTGGAAATGTATATCTGATGAGGATCTTCGCTGCAGTTCACGGGTTTCATATCTCGGTCAAACGTGCACGAAGAGTAATCGGGGAAGATAACTTTCAGGTCGTATTCAGCTTTTGTCGGACGTGTAGCATACTTTATATAAGCTGAGAAGAAATCGGACCCGTTAACTGGTTGAATACCAAGTCTAATTGACCCGCCTGTCTGGGTATGAGTTATTGAATGGTATTGCATGGTAGAATTGTCCGCTTTCTTGTAATACTTGGGTGGATTTGTGGTTATCGGCTCTTTGACGTCACTAATGACGATTTCAATGTCGTCCGCCAGGTTTTCGATCTTGACGGTTTGACCTGAATCATCTTTAATCCTCAGCGTAACAATGGAAGATTTGATGCGCGGACTTGTTTCGTCCCATGTGTATGGATTTTCAGGAATGGAAAGCATCTGTGATAAAGAAAATATGAAGATAACAAACGGAAGGTTTTCTAAAATATTCTCAACAATTTTCTAAGAAAGGTTCAAGAAAATTCGGAAAGAAAAATATAAAAATTATATATATATATATATATGATTTTGTAAGAAATATACTTTTCTAAAAAATATACGTCTATTGAGACTAACCTAACAAACTAAAAACTCGTACCGTAAAAATGTAATCAGTTTATCCAAAGAGCTATACCATTACCATACCATATATTGCTGCTTTAATGAGGTGATATTTCTTATTCTTTTTTTGGAATTTCCATGCATGACTGATCACGAAACACTAGATTCAAGCCGAGGCTGAGGTTGATGAATCTAAATTTTATCCACTCCAACCTCGACTTGAATATATTGTTTAATGATCAGTGAAAGGAATTCGGAAAATTTACATTGTTCATTGATAAAATTAGTTTCCCTCGCAGCCGTTATTAGTGTCGGGCTTCCTGTCCCTCCCACTTACTAAGTGGGGGAGGGACAGAAAGCCCGACACTAATAACGGCTGCGAGGGAGACTATGATAAAATGGCATAATATATTTACCGAGATATCCGCGAATGAAGTATTGGTTCCATTGAGTAGAATCTCAGCCAGAGGAAACACCACTTGAGCCTCTTTTATAGCCAGCGGTTTTGCCCCTACGAGCTTGAGATCTGTTCTTCTACAGGCTAATCCTGTACTTGTTGTCTGGATGACGTTATCTTCTTCACCCACCACCATCTTGTTAAAGACTGCTCGGATCGAATAATCCAGTGTTGCCATGTTTTCTTTCACAACTTTTGAGCTCTGGGGGCAAATAATATGTAAGTAATACAGTAAAAACCCGCATATAAGAACCACTATTTTTCGAGGTTAGGCTAAAGTGGTTCTTATCTAATTGGCATTTAGTGACATTTAACGTTTGAGGGGGAGGGGGGGGGGGGGGGGTGATTTGGTCCGGTGATTTGGTCCGTGCACGAAATTTTTTTTAGCCAGCTGGCATGCGCACGGAATTTATTTGATAGAGATGCAAAGATTTGAGTGGCAATTTGGGCTTGCACGAAATTTATTTTCAAAATCACCCACCCCCCCCCCCCCTCAAAAGTTGAATGGTCGGCCCCTTAAATGTTATTTTATTCCTAGCTTGCAAAAACGAAACCGATATTGTAAATTTCAAAATGCAGACTTCAACCGCCAACCGATAATGGTCCCAAAATCACGATCTGTGGTCAATAACTGATAATGCTATTGTAATAAAATACTTTAGTAAGTATTTATAACAATATTTCTGTAAGTAGACTGGGTTTAGCGAGTTTCTGTTGTCCAAAAAACATTGAAAGTAATGTTTTGATTTGAAGCGGTTTTTGAAACTTACAGAATCGATTCATTTATGCAAATTTCAAAACAAAACAAATTGAATGTTCTAACCTTGATAGGAACGCTTCAGTAGGTTTGGCTTTAACGTTGAAAAAACGACTTTTTAATAAATATGTAAGTAAATGGAAACTATAGCGAGTAAACTAGTATAGTGTTTGGCATGTGTATGCAATTAGCCTTTTTCATATCGAGCAAGGGACTGGAACCAAGTTTCTCAAAATTAATTTAATAGTTCAAAAAATAAACTCCTTCACACGAAAGAACAAATACAAATTAGTAAGAATTGAAAGTTTGAACAAGTTTGTGTAATTTACAACGAAAATACAAAGAATGTATGGTTTGGAAGGACGTTTTGGAAGACACCATACATTTCTCTGTAATTTTGGCAGAGATTGGATGCTCATACTTTTTGTTCTATTTAGCCAATCGTTCTAAAACTTGGTCAATAAGCTTATATTTGGTTACTCTCCCATGAGACAGGGTTATATTTTTCTGGAAGCATAATTAAATTAGTTTTTCACACTCGTACCCAGTCCCTTGCTCGATATGGAAAAGGCCAATAGTTACCATTTCACCGGTTCTCGTCGATCAACCTCAGCCTCGATAGCGTGTAATATATTCTTTAGAATTTGACTACAGCTCGTGGAATTTTGAAGTGTTTCAATTGCTTGATGTACTTGTATTAAATAACCGAGAACAGTAGTCAAATTCTAAGTACTATATACAATATGAGGGGCCGATCTGTATATCTCATACAGATCGGACACGATTATTGTATAGTACTTATGAAACTCCAACATAAGTTCTTTAATATTTTACTAAAATTGTCAAGATAAAAGTAAATCTGGCCGAGAAAATTCAATTCAAATCAGGACGAATCTGTATGGGATATACAACCTCCGTCACGGACGTGAATTCTTTTGTCAATTTCTCATTTTAATAATTAAAATTATTCATGAATTTTATAAGGAATATATTAGACGTTGTTGATCGACGAGAACCGTAGAAAATACTTAATTTTCCAACCGGAATTCCCGGGGTTTTTCATGAAAAAAGGAAACCACCTCATGATACGTTAAGAAGTGATGATAAAGATATGGTAAAATATTGTTCTCTTTTTTGTTAATTTTTGATTTACCGTTTGCTTATTGGGTGCTGTAGTATTCTTCTTTCCATATTCTGCAGTGTATGCAGCTGCGTACATGATATTACTGACAGCTGTCATTAGATCCTTGCATGTTTCCTTGATCACTGAAACACCGACGTCTTCAAGGGACTTCAAGACAAGAAACTTTGCCATAACCTTGCTCTTGTTTGTCCCCACCACCTTCAATGGAAGTATCAAATATGTTAATAAATGGAAACTGGCGAGTAAACTAGTATAGACAGCGTCGGTGTTTGATAGAAACGATAGGTAATATAATCATCATCAATACACCACCAACATTGCCACCAATTTCATTACCACCACCGATGACACCACCAGCATTTTCAAAATTTGTATTAAAATCTTTATATCACCATTGCTACCATCACCATCATTATCACAACCACCACCACTACGACAATCATTTTTGCAGCACCCAAACCATAATATTTATCACTAACACAACTTTGTCCACCTTGTTTAATTGCCAATACACCATCACCACTGTCGTGGTCGAATATTCCTACACATAATCTATATACAGCTATTTCAAAAACGTTGAATAGTGCATTGCAAGACCGAAATGCATTTTGGGTCATGTAATATTGTTACAGTTAGCTATTTTATTCTTAGTGCATTCCATTCAAAACAATATACGAGCTATAGTTATTGGGATAAATATCACTGTATTGCCCTTTGGTCTGGGAATGCACTTTTCAATATTCAACGTTTTTTGAAATAGCTGTAAACCCCATAAAAAATCGCATCATTGGCATAATTATCATCATCAAGTCGATATTATTCAGTCCCATTATACCTGAGCATTGACTTCAATCTCTTGCTTGACTTGTGCTGCACCAGCGATACTGGCAGAAATATGCTGTACGCCGTCAAGTGTTAGTACTGGTAGTTTGGAGAACTTGACAATAATAGATGAACGGGTCTGAAACGAGCAATACTATTTAGCAAGTAGCAATCTTTTCTTTATTGATGCAAATGACATTGCATTAAACTTCATGACTTTGCATTGCATTACATTACATAACATTAAATTAAATTACACTACATTGCATTACATTCCACTACTCATATTAAAATACAAATTGGTTTGACTCTGGCATCACTCAGTTTGTAACGATCACTGATGAAGGTCTAAGTGTAGATCGAAACGTCTGAATAAATTAAATCAAAATCAGACCAGAGACAAACCAATTTGTATTTTAACATTACATTACATTACATTACATTACATTACATTACATTACATTACATTACATTACATTACATTACATTACATTACATTACATTACACAACCTTACATTACATTACACAACCTTACATTACATTACACAACCTTACATTACATTACACAACCTTACATTACACTACATTACATTACACAACCTTACATTACACAACCTTACATTACACAACCTTACATTACACTACACTACACTACACTACACTACACTACACTACACTACACTACACTACACTACACTACACTACACTACACTACACTACACTACACTACACTACACTACACTACACTACACTACACTACACTACACTACACTACACTACACTACACTACACTACACTACACTACACTACACTACACTACACTACACTACACTACACTACACTACACTACACTACACTACACTACACTACACTACACTACACTACACTACACTACACTACACTACACTACACTACACTACACTACACTACACTACACTACACTACACTACACTACACTACACTACACTACACTACACTACACTACACTACACTACACTACACTACACTACACTACACTACACTACACTACACTACACTACACTACACTACACTACACTACATTACATTACATTACATTACATTACATTACATTACATCACATCACATTACATTGCACTACATTATACTATATTGCATCGCATTACTTTACATTGCAGTTGTGATGGAGTTTCTAACTAACAGTTTTAGGCTTAGCTCAAACGTCGCTCTCACATGTGTCGAATTTAATGCAAATGAATTCAAACAATTGGTTTTGCTCATTGCATTCGGCACATCATGTGAGATGCGACGTTTAAACTAGGCATTAGCTGTTTTGCAGTTAGAATAAATATATATTGTACCTTTTTCCTTTCAATTATCCGGCTCTCTGAACTGTTCTCTGTAGTAGCCTCATAGTTCAATAGAGACACAATACCGCTGACTAGTTCTGAAGCTAAATTGACGTTACCACTGTCAATAAAGAAGTCAAGTTTGCTATTGTTTGCTAAAATAGATCGAGTGAGCTCAGCTCTATTGATTGGTCTTGGTAGAACCTGGAAAAAGCAATGAACTTCAAAATAAGAGCATGTTGGACATGGAACTGAAACGCGCGCTTTTTTGTAATTGTTTGTTGCTGTTGTTAATGCTGCTCAGTTGTTGTTGTTGGTGGTGGTGCTGTAGTTGTAGCAGTTGTTTTATTGTTGCTGTCGTCGTCGTTGTTGTTGTTGTTGTAGGTGCTGCTGCTGCTGTTGTTGTTGTTGGTGCTGTTGTTGTTGCTGTTTTTGTTGTAGGTGCTGTTGCTGTTGTCGTCGTTATTGTTGTTGCTGTTGTAGGTGCTGTTGCTGTTGTCGTTATTGTTGTTGCTGTTGTTGTTGCTGTTTTTGTTGTTGCTTTCGATATTGGTTAGTGTTAAAGTTGTTTGTTGTTGTTGTTGTTGGTGGTGGTGGTGGTGGTGGCGGTGTTGCTTTATTATGGATCAGGATCTCATTTTTAAACTAAATTTCTCATTTCTATTAGAACTCACCTTAAACGCTATTTGCACAGTTGTGTGCAGGCCATTATAATCAACCACAGTAATAGAAACATTCAGAACTGATTTTCTATCGGGATGACCCGCGGGTAGTTTAACCTTCACTTCGGGATCGCTCGTGACGTAAAGAATATCAATAAGATCTGTATAAACATTGATATAAGCGAACTTATAAGATGCAGGCTCGGTTTCCATCGTCCAGTTATGACAATGAATAAGGAAAAGCGTTTCCAACGCAATCCCTTTATCTGGATGCACATCACAAGCACCACCATAGGGGGGGATACTGGTGGTAAATTGGTGCTCAGTGATTCCCTTGGGTCCTCCCACAGCGTCCCACGCTGCCATTCTTATGACGTATTTGGCGCCGATTTTAAGGAGATTTTGCTTTAGTACGAAGTTAATACTACTGATGTTAGACGTTGTCTTTGATTCAAGACTATCAACAGGTTGCCAGAACCCAGTGTTTTCTTCTTGTTTGAATAAAGACCAATTGATGATTATATCGCGAGGGCAGTTTGCAATGCATTGACCAACATAGGAGAGAAAATCGTCTACAATTTTCTTCTCTTTGCAATTTTCTTTGCATCTGAAAAATGAATAAGTATATAAGTACATTTTGAAATTTTATTTATTATTATTATTATTATATATTATTTTAAAATGGCCATGTTTATCAATGTAGTGAGTGATACCAATAGTCCCCTTCACAGTTCCCTGCGCCATCTTGAAAGGTAGCAGGGCCTTTGCATCGAAGCGAGACGAACGTTGAGCTTGCAATGATAGAGACCTTCTAACACCTTGTGGGGCAATTATTCACGTGTCTCTAACATTGCAAGCTCAACGTTCGTCTCGCTTCGAAGCAAAGGCGCGGCTAGCTTTCAAGATGGCGCAGGGAACTGTGAATGGGACTATTATGGATATGATAATGATGACAATAAGGGTATATATTATATCAAGAACATATTTTGCCAATTCTGCCCATTAAAGTGAAACGTATCACATCACACATGACAGTATTCGTACCAAAATACATCCATTTTCAAAAGTATAATAAAACTAAGGAATGGAAATAATTTTTCTGCCAGAATAATAGAACGATTTCACATACGCGTTTTTAAAAAACAAATGCAAATATGTTTTGTCGAGTATTTAATATGCAAATGAGTTGTCACCTTAGATGAGTTGTCACCTTGCTAATCAAGAAATACGCATGGCGGCAGTTTCATGGCTATTTAGCGGCTACGTAATTTCGCACTAAAAGATAGTTGACATATTTTGACAATTTCTGCTCAACTTTTTTTTTTACAGCGAGAATCATACCCCAGTGAATGAGCCGTGAAGCTGCCCACGTGCGCTTGCCTCAGTTGTCGAGGTGACAACTCATTTGCATGTTAAATACTCGACAAAACATATTTGCATGTTAAAAACGCTTATGTGAAATCGTTCTAATAATCCAATATACCAACCTTATTTCAAGTAGTGGTACTGATTTATTCACTCTTTGAATCACCGTAAATGCCGTTGCGTCTCTGTTTCCTTCTTGAATCATAAGCTGTACCAGAATAGTCGATGTACCAGGAAACAACGATGCTGGCACTACAACATCTGTATTATCACTTCCTGGAAAATTATGCTTCAAACTTCCACACACTTGCGTGACATTCCCACAAATTCCGTTCGTACACGCAAGTGACGTCAGAGCCGTTGCAGTTAGATTTACTTCCTTATATGGAATATCACAGCAGAACCATTTATATGCCAGCGAAGTATTGGTTCTTTCGTTGCTATCGGGATCACGTGATTCTGATCCGTCGAGCTTGATTGGTTGATTAGTTTTCCGCGCGATTGCCGACCCTTGGAGAACCACTGCTACCAAAGGTGTTTTCGTTACTTCAAAGTACCCTGTGCACGTATGATAAACTCCTTTCACCCCCTTCAGCGTAAGAGTCAGAATGATTTTGTACACACCATACGGAAGAGTCAGTGGTTCTACTAGCAGATCAGAAGTAGTAGTAGTTTTTTTACTGTGATGAACAAACGCTTTTCCATCAAACTTATGGATGTCCCATATAAGAACAGCACCTGTTGCGTCACGGCATTTAATGCTGTACTGGGATCGTATAATGAAGCTTAAAGATCTGAGGATTCGAGTTGCAGATGATGAAACTGTTGCAATATTTGCTATGTTCACGTCTATGATACGACAAGGATTTGGAGTAATTGCTATAGAGCTCGTGGTCGTTTCGTTTAATAATCCATCTGTCCCGCTAAATTGTATCGTGTAGACTCTAGCGTCGGCATAAGTATGATTATAATACATTAGTTTACCTAGTGGTAAGGTGTTTTCTATATTGTAGTGGTTCTTACTACAGGTATTGTTTCCATAAGCAACTTTAGCTCCATCTCCGAGAATCAACACAAAGCATGACCCAGGTGCAGGATTTTTCACTCTCATTGTCACTAAAATAGGACTTTTAACAAACCCAGGGCCATTATTCGTGAGTGTTAAACCAAGTTCAGGCCCTGTGACGACGGTTTTGTACCATGTCGATAATGTCCCTAAGCTATTGCTACACTTTAGTATGATCCTATATGTCCCGTATGTCGCATATGTATAATTTAAAAAGTTAGGTATATTTTCATAAGTGTAGTTTCTTTCGTATCCATTGCCTAAGCTCAGAACACACTTATATGCTGATCCTTGAGTTATCTTCATTTCGCACCATGTTTGATTCGAAAGAAGAACAGTTCGATTGCATGTCAAAGACCCTTGCAGTGGCTTCACTTCAAGCACTGTAATTGTATGAGATACATTTTTCATCGTCACATTATTGAAGGCAACAGATTTGACGTTGAAAACACCATGTCCAAAACGCCTCACAACCTTCGCTTGAAATCCTTTCTCAGTATGAATCGTACCATCATCCATATCAATCTTGATAGTGGGGCTTGTTCCATTTTGAACTGTAACATTTATAACTACATCATCATCTGTAAAACAGTCTTTAAACCTTCTTTTACAAGTAACAGAAGCGTTGAACGTTTCTATTGGGATCTCTGAGATGACATCAGTACATGCTGTTGCATTACTTATCCTATTTGAAGCATTGGCACAGATTTGTGACACACCAACTTCTAGAAAGGTGCGGTTCAGGACTATCCCACCAACAGATGTATTCTTAAATGTAACAAACTTCCACATAGAGATACCGATGTTCGAAGAGATGTACATCAAAATATGACTCCCAGAAGTCCACATCAGAGGTAGTTTGGAAGAAACACCAACAACGAATTTATAAGTTTCCTGGCTAAACCGAAATCCGGAGATACTTTCCTGGACAACAATATTGATGTACTTTGTTAAAAAACTGACTTTATTTTTTGCCTTTACCCTTAAAGAGTAGTTACCAGGTTTTGTGTAAGAGTATTTAGTACTGAAATTAGTCGAAGATATCTCAGGAGTATCGTCACCAAACCTCCACAGAATTGTAGGCGGCTCTAACGAAATTACAACTAACGACATCTCAAAATGGCCCACTTCTTTCACGGTCAGAAGAAGAGGCGCGGATACATTCATCCCAGCAAGTTTGACCTGGATGTACACTTTAGATTGAAGTGTTAGATTATTAATCATATTGTAGGCTATTAAGGATAAATTGAACTCGCCTTCTCGTGTGTAGTTGTGAGTTGTGGTCTGTGCTAGAGGACTTGTGGCGTTGGCTTGTTGGTCTATCATGATTGTGATATTTGTGAGATCACCCCAGGTAAACATTGCTGTAACATTGGTGCCCATTTTCATTGACCATTTCACGTTAGTTAAGTCGCCCAACACTGTCCTGTAACTCTTGTACACTTCGTTCACAAAGGACAATTTGGTAACTGAGAAACATGATGCAAAATGTGTGTTAATGCAGCACTTTTATTACCATGACTACCACCTTCATCGCTACCACGAACATCATAAATGTATTATCAACATCACTACCATCATCATTACCACCGACCCCAATCCCACCATCATTAACATCCACATCATCATAAACATCATCAATTTCACTTCGTCACCACCGCCACCATTAACATCCACATCATCATAAACATCATCAATTTCACTTCGTCACCACCACCACCACCACCATCATTATTATCATCAACATCACTACCATCATCATTACCACCGACCCCAATCTCGCTATCACCGATATCATCAATTTCCCTTCGTCATCACCACCACCACCACCATCATTAACATCCACATCATCATAAACATCATCAATTTCACTTCGTCACCACCACCACTTGACCACCACCACCATTATTATCATCATCACCCACATCGATATCATCATAAACATCATCAATTTCACTTCGTCATCATCACCATAGCCGTTACCACCACCATCGTCATCAAACTACATACCAGGGCATGGTTTCTGGCAGTTGGCTGTTTCCTTCACCAATGGACAGTGCGCCCCATTTGTTGTGGTTACAGGGCTCAAACATGGCTTCTTTCGAGTTTTCATGGCATTAAGTCCACATTCTGTACAGTTACTCCAAGGTCCCCATTCATTGTCGAGCCCACCAGATGCTAGACAACAAACATATCATTATTATCTACTTTCACAATAACCATAATACCATCTGTTTTTTGGGGGGTAGTTATTGTAATTCAAACCAAACCAATTGTAATTCAAACCAAACCAATTGTAATTCAAATCAAACAAATTGTAGTTCAAATCAAACCAATTGTAATTCAAATCAAACCAATTGTAATTCAAATCAAACCAATTGTAATTCAAATCAAACCAATTGTAATTCAAATCAAACCAATTGTAATTCAAATCAAACAAATTGTAATTCAAATCAAACCAATTGTAATTCAAATCAAACCAATTGTAATTCAAATCAAACCAATTGTAATTCAAATCAAACCAATTGTAATTCAAATCAAACCAATTGTAATTCAAATCAAACAAATTGTAATTCAAATCAAACCAATTGTAATTCAAATCAAACCAATTGTAATTCAAATCAAACCAATTGTAGTTCAAATCAAACCAATTGTAATTCAAATCAAACCAATTGTAATTCAAATCAAACCAATTGTAATTCAAATCAAACCAATTGTAATTCAAATCAAACCAATTGTAATTCAAATCAAACAAATTGTAATTCAAATCAAACCAATTGTAATTCAAATCAAACCAATTGTAATTCAAATCAAACCAATTGTAATTCAAATCAAACCAATTGTGATTCAAATCAAACCAATTGTAATTCAAATCAAACAAATTGTAATTCAAATCAAACCAATTGTAATTCAAATCAAACAAATTGTAATTCAAATCAAACAAATTGTAATTCAAATCAAACCAATTGTAATTCAAATCAAACCAATTGTAATTCAAATCAAACCAATTGTAGTTCAAATCAAACCAATTGTAATTCAAATCAAACCAATTGTAGTTCAAATCAAACCAATTGTAATTCAAATCAAACCAATTGTAATTCAAATCAAACCAATTGTAATTCAAATCAAACCAATTGTAATTCAAATCAAACCAATTGTGATTCAAATCAAACCAATTGTAATTCAAATCAAACAAATTGTAATTCAAATCAAACCAATTGTGATTCAAATCAAACAAATTGTAATTCAAATCAAACAAATTGTAATTCAAATCAAACCAATTGTAATTCAAATCAAACAAATTGTAATTCAAATCAAACCAATTGTAATTCAAATCAAATCAATTGTAATTCAAATCAAACCAATTGTAATTCAAAGCAATTCAAGTAGAGACATAACCATAATACCTTATTCGACTTTGTGCATGTAACCGACCTGTTTCGAATCTAAACTTGTACGTGGCATAAAACTGGTCTACGTAATTCAATAGAACCAACAAAGACTCCAAATTAAACAATAGAGCGAAGCTAACAAAGAATACAATACGTAATTCAATAGAAACAACAAAGAAACCGAAGCTAACAAAGAATACAATACGTAATTCAATAGAAACAACAAAAGAACCGAAGCTAACAAAGAATACAATACGTAATTCAATAGAAACAACAAAGACTCCAAATTAAACAATAGAGCGAAGCTAACAAAGAATACAATACGTAATTCAATAGAAACAACAAAGAAACCGAAGCTAACAAAGAATACAATATGTAATTCAATAGAAACAACAAAGAAACCGAAGCTAACAAAGAATACAACACGTAATTCAATAGAAACAACAAAAAAAACCGAAGCTAACAAAGAATACAATACGTAATTCAATAGAAACAACAAAGAAACCGAAGCTAACAAAGAATACAATATGTAATTCAATAGAAACAACAAAGAAACCGAATCTAACAAAGAATACAATACGTAATTCAATAGAAACAACAAAGACTCCAAATTAAACAATAGAGCGAAGCTAACAAAGAATAAAATAGGTTCCAGTACACCACGGACGAGCCTGCGTGACACGTACCTGAGCGCGTGACGTCGAACGTGTAACGTACCTGTTTGGCAGCTGTACCATATGGTGAGTTTCTTGGAATTTTGTTTACATGGATCACCAAGCTTGTAGACGTTGTGATAAAGTTTACAATATTTTTTACCATCGCACCAATCCTTTACTAGGCTATTAGTGTTTGGCTGCTCTTTTGGACATTGACTTGATTTCCACCTGGCTTTGTGTGATACAATAATCATATCGTCATAGCATGTCACGTTGCTGGGAACTAGTTTATAGTTTTCAGTGCCAGTGAAGGTGTACACTAAAAACAAGTAAAATTGAAATAATCAATTGTCCTATTTTACTATAAAGTCACATCAAAACATTCTATTGTCTTAACGCTAAGGATCATGGACGCCAGTGGGGGACAGATTCATAACAACAATACGAGAATACACAATAAAATTGCGTAGAGGAAATAAATGAGGAAATAAATGACAACAAAATGCCATAAATATGAAAGTATAAACATAGACACATAACATACATAAAAACTAGATAATATGAAGCTCAATTTTCAAAGAGAAGGAAGATTTAGTTGAAATTGCCATTGTTTTCGGCGATTCTATCCCCCACTGTAAACACATTGTGACGTCATAACGAAATAGGGCAATTATTAATCCATTTTATGGAGCAATCCAGCACCAAATCAATATGCCAATGCAACAATAGAAAAAAGGCGTCACTGTCCCGCCATGTACGATCCCGAGCGCCTTTGCGAAACTAGATCTAAGCCAGGCCGCAACTCGATTCATCATTGGCTAATAATCACTTTTACAGCTCTTTGCGCCATTTTGGAAGGTAGCTGTGCCTTTGAATTGATACTGAACGAACGATGAGCTTGCAATTATAGAGAGATGTATAAATAATTGTCCTGCACGAGCTGTTAAAAAAGGACTCTATGATTGCAAGCTCACCGTTCGTCTCGCTTCGATGCAAAGGCACGACTATACCTTTCAAGGTGACGTAGGGAACTGTGAAGAAAGAAACGAGTTGCGGCCTGGCATCGAGTTTTGCAAAACCATGTAACAATCCCAAACGCCTTTTGTGAAACTTAACTCGCCCCAGTCCGCATCTCATTTCTACATGCAGTGGCGAATAAGTTACTATTCAATAAATAGCGTACGAAATAGCTGTTTGTAATCTAACAGTTTCTATGACGTCATACCTGGTTGGCATCTGTAATGAATGGTAAAGTACTTGGAGCTATTGACACAGGGATCCTGAAGCACCTTGGTCAAGTCATCAATGATACAGTTGTTTCTACCTTGACACACTTTCTGGATACTTTTCTTACTGGTTTCCAGGGATGTGCAGTTGGTATTAACCTCACCACTTACTGGACATATGGTGTTCGTTGTTCTTCCATAAAATATTGAACGTACCTCGACCACTGTTGGGAAGCTGACTACTTCGGTGTAAGGCGGGCAGGTGATATTGACGCTATTGCCACATGTCGTGATGTTGCGCTCTTAGAAGGCAACAGAGATTGAATCGTGTTAGGATGATAGCAAATTAACCAACATAGGGTTGACGATATTGTTACATGTCGTGATGTTGCGCTCTTAGAAGAAAACAGAGATTGAATCGCGTTAGGATGATAGCAAATTAAGCAACATAGGGTTGACGCTATTGTTACATGTCGTCATGTTGCGCTCTTAGAAGAAAACAGAGATTGAATCGTGTTAGGATGATAGCAAATTAACCAACATAGGGTTGACGCTATTGTTACATGTCGTGATGTTGCGCTCTTAGAAGGCAACAGAGATTGAATCGTGTTAGGATGATAGCAAATTAAGCAACATAGGGTTGACGCTATTGTTACAAGTCGTCATGTTGCGCTCTTAGAAGGAAACAGAGATTGAATTAATCGTGTTAGGATGATAGCAAATTTTAAAAGCAACATAGGGATTTCATGGCAGCCATGTTTGTGGTCAAAACAATGGAGCTTTTCTCTCAAGGCAACTGAAATCCTTTGTCATTCAAAAACGTTTATCTTGTACTTGCCCACAAACATGGCTTCCATGAAATCCCTTTATTGCATATTTACAGAAGAATCCGAAAAAATGTTGTTTCACTAAAGAGTAAACGATAGGTAAGGAAAAGTACTCAAATATTAACGTTTAGACAAGGGCCAGTTGCACGATTTGACGAATAGTAGTATTCACTAGATAAATCCTTGCCAGAAAGTTGTTTCCCACTTCGTGCGACTTTTTATAGGAATTGTCCTTCGTGCGACTATTTCCAGGAATATATAATATAACGTAAAAGTATAGACTGTTTTGGACCTTAATATAACGTCAAAGTTTAGACTGCTTTGGACCTTCCAATAGTTACCTTGACATGGTAAGTAGCAAACTGTGTAGTCTTTCAAATGGTTTCCACCATGCCAGCCCCAGTAAAGACTTTGATCTCCATAGATTAGTGCTCTTTTTCTTACTTTCTTCGCGTGCATTCCACATGCTTCACATTTCTCCCAATCTGACCACATGGTATAGATAGCACCAGCTAAAGACGGGAAAATGTACAGAGAAAATACAATCAATCGATCAATATTCCAGTTTCACGTTATCAAACACCGCTGTACTTTTTGACAAAAGGCTTATTTGTACAGATCTGGTTTTTTTTTAAATATTCACAAATTCCAAGCAAAGCACGCAAATACTAACGATAAATTTGAATTTTCGCTGAATCGAGGTTATCCCTGTATAAATGCTCCTTTCGTACAAACAGTACAGAGGTGCCACTCAGCCAATAGACCTGTTTCATGTTATCTAGCACCGCTGTACTATTTGACAAAAGGTGCATTTGAAAAGGCTAAGCCTCAATTGGAGGTAAATTCAAATGTGTTTTCTATTTAGGGTTGCATGGGTGGCCTATAGCGGCTTAACACTGTAACCTGGGTTCGATTCCCGACTTGGGCGACAAGTGAATAGAGTTTGTTTGATGTGTTGTTCTCTCTCATGCCACTAGGGCTTTTTTTTTTACGGTATATCGAATTTTCCTCCCTCGGCAAAAATCAACATGTGAGCAGAGTTGGGGGTGAAGGGTATCCCCTTTATTCAAGTGGTAGGGGTGATCGGCGTACCTTTTAGGGTTAAAATATTTCCTGTGTGTACCTTTTAGGGTCCTTTTAGAGTTTTGGCTCAAAAATCAGCTATAAGCGTCATTTTTACTCTGCTTTATTTGTATCTGTGTGTGGGGTCATTTTCAAAACCTCCGCCGATCATTCCCATTGGATCATCCCTATCATGTCCCACTTGGACAAAGGGAGTACCCCTCCCCCCGGGAAATACTTACGCATTTGACAGCTGTATTGGAAAATGATTTCCTTTTCTTTACCAGGACAAGGATCAGTGGACAGAGCCAGCTTTTCAGCAGATACAGGCTCGAAATTACACTCGTAGCCATTGCAAAACCTATGCATCTTGCCAATATTTTGGTTTGAGCAGTTTCCATCAATTCTTCCATAAGATATTTGATTGTGAATAATGAGTCTCCTGTCGGCTGGACATTTTATCTTTGCAAAATCTCCTTCTGCGAACGTCCTTCTCACAACTGTTAAAAATAATACAGTAAATGTAAAAATTACAGTGGCTAGAATAAAATATGAAACAAATACACCTATTTCAGAAAACGTTGTCAGAAGGAGATCTGAATCTGCAATCTGTGACGGAAATGAATTCTGGGGTACGGCAGATTTTTCTCATTGCATGCACTTTCAGGCTTCGGATATGGCGACGGTCAATATAGATCTGAAGGTGCTAAGCGCAAAAAACAAAAAATCTCTAAAGTTACTCCAACCAATTACCGCCCTATATCTACATTCTCAACATTTTCACAAAGGCCCGGGCAAACGGCTTGAACATTCGCTTCAAAATTGGTTCGATTTTGTTGAACGCTGTAGAATGGTTGTTGAACGGCCGAGGGAAACATTGAGATTCTCGGGAAACAAAACTAACTAATTTCCCGAGGGATCAGTCAATAAGTGTATTATTATATACCCTATTCAAACGAAGAAAAATTTTCACTAACGAAAAAAAATTCGTTATGAATTACAAAGCGTGGTGAAAATTGAATTTTTTAGTCGACCAAAAAATGTCAAATGACAATAATGTAATGTTTAATTCATTTTAAGTGAAATAAAAAGGGAAAATGTTTGTTGTTCACTTATAAGTTGGAGTTTAGATTGATGGTTACATTGCAATTAAAAAATGCTCCTGCTTCGATGGACTTTGACCTGATCACGTGGATTTATTCCCCTCCCACGTGACGTGTTCTCGACCAATAAGAAAACGAGTTTGAATAGGATATATAATAATGTCATTTAGCTTCCGAGAATAACGTGACCCCCTCCCCCACATATACTAATAAATGAAAGGCCCCTTAACGAAACATAAAGATTGAATAAGAAACATCTTAGCCTGTAAGAACCCTACACCAGTTTTCTCGGCGTTTGATCTCACAAATATTGATTTTGAAATTATTTTTGGTATCCTCGGTTGAAGTAGTTGCATTGTAAATGTTTTCACTTACCAGGCGTACAGGTGAAATTTATTTGTACATATTTACTAAAACCAGGGCACGGGTCCTTAAAAACACTGAACGTCACATTCAAAGTACAGTTTATCCTATTTTGGCACTGCTCGTATGCTCTTATGTTGTTGTACTGCTCAAGTTCCTTGGACACTGTGCAATTGAGTGGGACATCCGGGGAAGCATCGCATGACTGAGCTTTTCCAATGACAACTTTGTCTATGTTGATGAAAGTGCCAGCACTGCAGTTGAGGAATTGGGTCTGGTTCTCGCAGATGGTAAAGTTATCCTCTGCAATCATTCAAAAAATACCACAGATTACTACACGAAATATAGTTAGTAGTCCCTTTCAGAGTTCTCTGTGTCATCTTGAAAGGTGGCCGTGTCTTTGCATTGAAGCTAGCCTCCTCCGCAGGCAAATTCTCGTTTTTAACGCTTCTTTGCTTTTTGGGGTTCCTGTGGGACGGCCGAGAAAGGACTTGGGACTCTTTTTTCTCGACAAAGGAAGCCCAATATAGAAAGGAAGTCCGAATTCCGGTTGGGTTGCCTGCGGAGGAGGCTACATCGAAGCGAAAAGAAGCTGAATTTGCAATGATAGAGATATGAAAAATTGACCGAATGTGTTAAAAAATGTCTCTATCATTCGAAGCTCACCGTTCGTCTCACGTCGATGCAAAGGAAAGGCTACCTTTCAAAATGGCGCAGAGAACTGTGATAAGGACTATTAACACAACTTGTTACCTTTGCAAGCCTTGAAGCAGGGAATAGCTTTTATTTGTGATTCTTTTCCAGAACAGTCAGCGTCTTTATTGTAACACGTCCGTCTTCTGGTTATGTAATGGGGAACTCCACATTCTACAGGACACTTTGTCCACGAAGTCCATTGCAAAAACCCACTGTTAGCTATGAAATAATATCAAATGTGACAGTGATGCAAAGATGTTTTCATTGATGATAATCTGATAATAGAAGAATAAAGATAAAATATGGAAGAGTATAACAAGAACAAGAAGGAAATAAGGGAGCTAAAGGCTGTAAATGAATAGAGAAAGCAGAGGTAAGTGGAGGATAAGATCGGGGGGAGTTGGGAAGAGGGAAAGGATCGAGAAGAAGATAATTATCAAGTAAAAAAAGGGAAAGGAAAGAAGAAGGAAAGAAGAAGAAGAAGAAGAAGAAGAAGAAGAAGAAGAAGAAGAAGAAGAAGAAGAAGAAGAAGAAGAAGAAGAAGAAGAAGAAGAAGAAGAAGAAGAAGAAGAAGAAGAAGAAGAGGGAAGGAGAAGAAGGGGGAGGATGAGGAAAAGAAAGTCAGAATATGTATACATCCATACCTGGCTGACAAGTGTAGTCAAATTCGATTCTCTTCTTGTTAATAATTCCTGGATAAGGCTCACCAAACTTGGCCGTTGTTGCATTAACTTTACAAGAGCTTTTTCCTGGACAATCCGTCTGCATGGGCCAGAGATAATTATTTGGAAGGGGTACACTGAAATTCAGTGGTTTTGAGCCATTACAGTTAACTAACGAACAGTTACTAATGTTTGTCTGGTTATTGAGGTTTGTCTGGTTATTCAAGTTTGTCTGGTTATTGAGGTTTGTCTGGTTATTCAAGTTTGTCTGGTTATTCAAGTTTGTCTGGTTATTCAGGTTTGTCTGGTTATTCAGGTTTGTCTGGTTATTCAGGTTTGTCTGGTTATTCAGGTTTGTCTGGTTATTCAGGTTTGTCTGGTTATTCAGGTTTGTCTGGTTATTCAAGTTTGTCTGGTTATTCAGGTTTGTCTGGTTATTTAAATTTCCTGGCTTAATTGTGTTGTTTGAGACGGTAAGTCCTCTCCATTTCAACCTTTGTAAAACTACGAAATCATCAACTTTGCTGCAAATAATGGTAATAGCTTCATTTTCTTGAAGAACGACAAAAGTCACTAAAAGAGAACAAAACCAGGCTTAATAACAATGATTATAATAGAGCGAAAACACTAGAACCATGAAACAAAATCAAATTGTTAGTTTGTAATGGTTCTTATTTAGCGACTATTAGTTACTATAAAAGACAAGTAAAGTTGTAATGAGGTATTGTTTCCTTTTGTATTTGATGTTTCTAGCTGGTTGAGTGATACTGACTAAATAGTCACTAAATAAAAACTATTAGTTAGTAACTATTTTGTTTTTATTTCATGGTTCTAGTGTTTTCGCTCTATTCAATTCAATTGAATTTTATTTAGTACAGGCTATCTATAATAAGGGCTAATCTAGATAAATAGCATATAGATATTTTATAGCAATATCTGGATATGCACTTTGATTGGTTCCTCTACTACTAGGCTATCAGCTCATTTACCGTACCGCGTGAGTAGAAAAGGAAACAAAATGACGGCGCGTTTTGCCAAACTGACTGTGGACCGAATGAAATCTTAACTAGAAAACTTACAAAAATATAAAAGATCCTGTTGGATAAAGCATCATCCAACATTTCTTTTGTTCTCGTGTTGAACAAACTGTATCGCAACAATGCTGGTCCAACATGATGTGCCCGTTTAAAGAGGCCCTCAAGACAGATACAGATATATACAGACACTGTCCTCGGGGCTTTTCAGTGACTGTTTACAATTTCTTATGTTACACACGGAGGACTTATCGGACTGCTAGAAGCAGTTTACAATCGTGAGTGTGATTAGTGTATGCCTCCGAGACTTATGTTCAACGAGCGAAATGCTAAAAAATAATCTTCAAACTTCCACTAGTTTGCTATGGATTACAGCAAAGCGCCCAAAAGTGTGACCAACGCTAATGTATTCGCATACTTTCGTCTATGCTGTTATCCAATCAGCATTACAGGATTGTCTTATCTTATCTCTGATCTAAACGCTAATTGGAGGATGACGCTACAAAAGTATGCGAATACATTATCAGTGGTTACAGTCTTGAGCATCTTGCTGTAATTATTTCAATCGAGCGCACTTAAGGTGGATACTAAAATATCACACGTCAAAGTCAGTGAAAAGTGTGAAGAAGGGCCAGAACTCTGACGGTTACGAAAAGCCCTTACCATTTTGACAGTGGTATGTGACGTTCAAATAATAAAACCCTTACCATTTTGACAGTGGTATGTGACGTTCAAATAATTATTTCCTCCAAAGCAACTGCTGGCATTAAATAGTGCGGGCGATGGTTGTAGGTCACATCGGTCATGGCCCTGACAGTGCGCTCTGACTTGCCCCAAAGCTTTATCCTCATTTAGACATGTTTTGTTTACAGCGCATGGGTAGTGAGCTGGACAGCCATAGGAGACAGTGTCTATGTAGACAGTCGTACCCAGTCCACAGTCGAGTGTACCTAGCTGCGAATCAGGCAAGGAGATGGATATTTCTAGAAACAAATTAAAAAAATATCAATTATTATTACTGATGAAATATTTACAGCTATTTCAAAACTGTTGAATACTGAATAGTGCATTCCAAGACCAAAGGGCATTGGGTCTATTACAGCCAAAGGACATGAAACGTGCCCGTCTAGACTGCATTATTCATTTCATTATTCGATTTTTGACTTCATTCTTCGTTTTTCAAACTTCTCAAAATTCATATAAATAATTATGATATCAAAAATATTTGATACTATTATTAATATAGATAATAAATCTGATTATTCCGTGAGATTTAAAGAGGTTTCAGACTTCAGTAACGGAATTCTGGAAAACGAAGAATGAAGTCAAGAATGCTTATGTAAATTAGGGTGAATCTTTATCAGGATTTAGACCACTCGTCATGGTTACGATTTCTCATGTCAATTTGGACAAAATAGTCATTAATTATTCATGAAGTTTTTAATATCTGTTAGAAATAGGTAATTGAAGACTACAATGGCGGTCATTATTTGTCCTACCTTGTGCGCATGCCCATAGACTGAAACAGATGACCAGTACTTGTAGCACATACGACCAATTCCTCATTATGTTTTGGTCGGTACTAGCAGGCATTTAGACTAAAAATAATATTACAAAATCATGAATTATTTGAACGCAGATACTTAATTATAATTATACTATAATACTATAATACTATAATTTCTGCTTTAAATACACCTATTTCAAAAATCATTGTCGCAGCCGAAGCTACAGTCCACACTCTGAACCCCGCAAAGGATGTCGGTAATATGAACTGAATGTGTGATTTAAAACGTGCTTTTTAAGAAATATTTGTTTCAGAATCTACCACTACAACAATTTGTTATGTTTATATAACACAAACATGCACATACAATCAAAATATGCTATGAATAAATCGATGACAAGGGAAGAAATACCGACATCCTTTGCAGGCTTCAGAATGTGGACTGTAGCTTTTTTTGCGACAACGATTTTTGAAATAGGTGAATACACCTAATTGCAAGAACGTTATCCTGACTTTTGTGATTTAGTGGTAAGGAATTAATTAAAAAAAACAAGGGAAGATCACTCAAACTGAACTCTTAATTTTGTTATTCCTTTGTTATTAGATTACTAATGTTCTTTTATCATGTGACAACATTCTTACAATTTGGTGTAAATACAGAAGTGATTATTTCAAAAAATAATTAAAAAAAAACAAGCCTTTTTGAAGAAAACCGCTATAGGTGATTAGACTAATCACACTGCATCTTGAGAAAAAAGCGGCATCTAGTTACGTTTTTGATATCAAAAATAAATAAACAATTAACACATACTTGGAAAGCAGTTTCAAAATATAAACATAAAATTGTTTTCTTACCATTTGTATGACTATAATAAATGTACTTATTAGGGCAAATAGAGCGACTTGAGATTTTGCGATGAACTTTTAAATTGGCGATATTTGAAAAAAAATATTAAAAGCGATGTGAAAAATTCCGTTGTTTTCTTATTGAGGCTTAGAATTTGTATGGATATTAGAATGCTATATACACATTAAAATCCTCACTTGATAGAGCGAAAACACTAGAACCATGAAATAAAAACAAAATAGTTGCTAACTAATAGTTTTTATTTAGTGGCTATTTAGTCAGTATCCCTCAACCAGAAACATCAAATACAAAATGAAACAATACCTCATTACAACTTTACTTGTCTTTTATAGTAACTAATAGTCGCTAAATAAGTACTATTACACACTAAGGGGCCGTTTACATGAGATAGGGTTACCCTAGGTGTAGGGCTAACTCTTATTGTTTTCTTTTCTCTGGGGACTCTCAAACAAAAGAGTTAGCCCTGCTAGAAGGGTTACCCTATCTCCATGTAAACGGCCCCTAGCAATTTGATTTTGCTTCATGGTCCTAGTGTTTTCGCTCTAATGACATTGGACGAAACGATAAAAATCTTTTTATCACTACTATTAACTGTTTTATCGTTATCGTTATCGTTATCTCGCGTATAGTCCCCCATGATGCTTTGGAAACGAACACAGGAAGCCCAACGTAGAATTGTTTAGCCTCCTGTGTTGATTTTATGACTAGTATAGCCCGACTTCACGCTTCTAGAGCGTCTAGTTTATAATAAAAAGCTGGTATAAGGGCTATTTGTCTTGTATATACTACTTTTCTTATATATGTTTGATCTATAATTTTGAAAAAAACCGACAATCGTTAAGTAAACCAACAAAAATTAATACTAAAAATTGTTGTTTCCTCGGAACTATCTTATTCACTATCAAAACTAGCAAACCTATTTGAATAGGAAAAAAATAATAATAACACTGTATTATTTAAACTAACCTTTTCATAATAAGGATTTGTCCTAAAACTCTAGTTTTGCTTCAACCATCAGCCTAAATTTCACGGTTTTTTTCCAGCTATTTTTTAATTCATTACTGATTTTATAGAAGACCTTATGATAAAATCTCAATCTAACTTTGCCGAGGTCTTATTTCAGTAGCTGTTATATCAATTAAATGTTAAACGGAGTCACCAGGATATAATTACTTGAATATTGATTTAAAGTAAAAATCTGAATGTAAAATTCTGAATTTCTCTCTGGAAAATTACGTAAAAAACCTTCAGTTTCATTAGTGTATCTTGAGAAAAAAACGGTATCTAGTTACAATACGTTTTTGAAAACAAAAATAAATAATTAATATACACATATTTGGAAAGTAGTGTGAAAATATAAACATAAACTAAACTTTTTAGCATTATTATGACTAGTAGATTTTCTACTTATTAAGGCAAATAGAGAAACTTGAGATTTTGTGTTGAACTTTTAAATTGGCAGTATTTGGAAGAAATAAAGCCATGTGAAAAATTCCAGAAATATCGTTTTATGCTGAAAACTTTGAATGAAAAGTTGTGATAAGGGAAATACAACTATAAAATAAAAATGGGGTGACACCACGCTCTTTTCCGAGTTATAGCACGAAAACCCATTAAAAGTTTTATTCCGTGAACCTGTTTTTTTTGTCTGTGCGGAACTGGTAACAAGTTCCCTATAAGATCATCGTAACAAACTTTAACACTTTTTGGTTCTCTGGTATATATCTCTAGAATCGATGTAAAGCTACTTATGACCAGTTGAATTCGTAATTCTTACCCAAAACATTAATTTATGTGATGCATTATAGTTCCAAAAATCGACACTAAAAGGACCGATTTGAACGCGGCAAAATCATGACTTTAATGAAAAATCTTGATTTCTCGTGAACGCGGATCTAAATTCAGGACATTTTTTTTGCACAGTCGATGTGGTTGTCTTGTGAATGGATAACGTTTCCACGATTTTTAAATCGGAAAATAATAAAAGCTAAAAAACGAGATTATGTGAATTTTACGTACAACGACTGGGCCCCGAACTACCTTACAATTGTTGTCCAATGACGTAGGTTTTTTTTGCATTGAGCATGTTGAAATGATCCTCACGACAGGTATATAAGATGTACCATCTATTACAGTCTACACATCGTCTCATGAAGACTAACAGTAGCAGTCGAGGCCAGAATCTTTGATATTCGTGAGACAAAAATACTATTTAAACTAGGATATGTTTAAAAAAATTAGTAGGAATAATCAAAAGCAATATCTTATGTTAAACTTTTTTTTGTACTGAAGATTACACGATTTCAATTAGAACTGAAAAGAACAAAAGCATCATTAAAAATACAAGTTTATTATTTATAAGACTTGTTTTAATCAGTTTTCTTTTTGCCATTATACATTTAGATTGCACTTTAATATTGAAAAAATGCTAAAAAAATATGCTTTAGAAAATATATTAAATTTGACACCCATGAATATAGTTCGTTGGTAGCATTTCATCTACACTTGCCCAAGATTGTGCATTTGTTTTTGTATGTAATAAGAAAATAATCTAAATGATCGCCGCACTTTTTTCGCTTTCTTAAAACTCAGTGCTATTTGTGTTTGATAATGTACTTCATTTAAATATCCCATTTATTTGAAAATAAAAATAATTTACCTTTAGAAGTTGTGAGTCGTGTCCCATCCAAATGCAGCCTTCAATTTCGACTTTTTATTCTTAGTGATAAGCTGTATTGTGTGTTTTATACGGTACTAATTTTCCAGCCAATCGTAGTACAATTATGTAGATCACTACCTGCAAGACCTTTCCATCTGTTAATAGACCTTTGAATGAGACTCATTACCGCTTTTATTTAGATATGTAAGATTTGCTGATATTAAAGTGTGAAAACAGACCCTCATAAGTCTTTATGGAAGCTGTTTCAATAAAACATCAAAAAGTCTCTTTCGCCCAATTATGTGATTTAGGTCATTTTGAAACATTGTGTACTTTTAGGTTCTATTGCAGAGATATTGACCTACAAAATCAAGACGAATCTTTTTACAAAGTTGAAGTTTCACGTCAGTTTTTACATTTACTTGAAATTATCACTAGCAAATCTTTGAATTGCATTTTGTAATGGTGTTTACATTTATGCGATAATGTCAATAATAGAACCTTCACATAAAATTCACATTAATGAAGTTTAAACTATAGTTTTTTCTTCTTTTGTGAAAATTTTAAATGTAATTCATAATAAGTATAAACTTTGGTTCATTACCATACAAATAACTAATAAAACTTTCATATAAGTTCCACATTAAACAATATGTAAACTATAGTATTTCTTTCTTTTGTGAAAAATCTCTTCAAATCATGAATTTAAATACAATTGATTTTTTTCCGAAAATTTAAAATGTAATTCAAAATAAGTAAGCTTTGGTTCATTAACATACATCTTTTGATTGTTTGTAAAAGCCAAAGAAAGAAAAAAGTGAGGAATAGGGGAGGAAAGAAGAACGAGGAAGAGAAGGAGGAAGATTATTTCTAATCAGTGTCGATTTATGGATCGCAACCGAATGAAATTTCGACTGAATTTTGGATGTAAAACTGTTGTACTTAAATTGTTCTCTTGATTTTATACTTATTATACATAAAATGTTTTTGAAAAAGTACGTATTTTACAGTGCGAATCGAAAAACAACTCTAACGCTAACTCAAAAACAACTAACTACAAAGATTTACTACACATCAGTCAAAATTATTGCGGTGATAAAGTAATTTCTGAGTTGTTCAACGAACAATAAACGATTTCTAAAATATTTCTAGGTGCCCGCGGTTTTTCGATTCGACTGTAATCTTTGATGATGCATTTTAGCCAGCAGAGAGTTCTCAATTTGTACTTATCGATTTATAATTGTACTTATCGATTGCACTTAAAAGACAAAAGTATAGATAAAACAAACTCTTTTCTGAGACAAGTTTACAAGTTTATGACAATGTAAACGAAGGGTGATGGCTTTCGACAAGAGGAAAAGTTATGTCACAATTTATTGACAACTACAGTGGCACCTCATATATAAAATGTTTGAAATTAATGCGAAACTAAGTTGAGGATATTTATTTACAGTGATACCTCTATTAGCGGTCACCCTCTAGACTGATGTGTAGTATGATAAACGTTTTGTAGTTAGAGTTGTTTGTGAGTTGCTATTATACGAACAATAAACGATTTCTAAAATATTTCTGGGTGCCCACGGTTTTTCAATCCGCACTGTAAGGGGCCACTTTGGACTGTAGTTTTCATCGCTATCAACAATGGGTTCAGTTCTAGTCGAAATTGAACTAGCTTCAATCGTTATCAGGGGCGGATCTAGAAATTTGTCAGGGGGTGTCCCAATTTTTTTTGTTTTGTGTTTAGAGGATTTCACCGAGAACAATTACAAACTCAGGGGCGGATCCAGGGGAGGAGAATTGGGTGACTTCCCCCCCCCCTCTTTTTCTAAGCAGTTATATCTTACGTCCAGCATTATTGGGGTTTTTATATATCCGAAACTAAAATCCCCCCCCCCTTTGAAAATCCTGGATCCGCCACTGAAACTAAGTACAAAGATTGAATACCAAAAAAAAAACTACACTTGTAAACGGTGAGGGAACACGCTAACGGACTAGTGGTCCCGACTAAGCGGGCCCCGGGCAAATGAATGTGGTGTTAGGGGGTGTCTGGTCCCTAAATGTCTTAAATAAAATAGGGGTATTTGCGGCGCTAGGCGGGGGATGTCCGGTGCCACCAGGGACACCCCCTAGTTCTGCCCCTGGTTATCGACCATGAGTTTCAACCGTTATCGACAACTGCTCATAAAAAATCAGCATATTGATCGACTGCCATTTTTCATTGCGTCAGTTATAGTAATTTGCTGGCATAAAACAGTACAGTGCCGACAAAAGCAGTTGCTTTCATCCTCTCGCATTTGATCATGACCTGGCATCGAATCTGAGAGCAATTCACAATAAAGGCCCGCAATTTTGTTGCACGACAAGAGCTGTGATTTCAATGGAGATTTTATAGCAGATTTGTCAACGTTACTTTAAATATGTTCGAAATTTAGTGCAATTTGCTGCGACTTTCTGTCTCCAAAATTCGAGCGTACTCGAGATTGTGTTGACAAAGCTGCGATAAAATCGCCATTGAAATCGCAGCTCTTGTCGCGCGACAAAATTGCTAATGTAAATGCGGCTTAAGAAATATCGTGCACAACAAAAAATCCTGAAAGAAAATTTTGGGAAAAGACGAAAAGTATTCGATACTTCAACGGGATTCGAACCAATATTGCCCGCATTGCATCAATCAACACCTTAGGGTGTATTTCAATCATCTATATATTGACTGCAAAGTGTTGTATCATCATAAAGCAATAATAGAGCGCCGCCTTGTTTCGACAGTATTATTCAAATACGTTCATTATAAACGTCCAAGGTGTTTACATTAGGGTTTAAATGTACTAGTAATAAAGCTGACAAAAAGATTTGTATTGACATTGTCTCAAGGTGTAACTTTCCTGCTAATAGATGTTCCTTTTCCCACCGTATCAACGAGAGAAAAGTCGTCTTTGCTCTCAACCGTTTTTTTGATGATGCCGCGTTCTCGACTTTGGACGAAAAAAAAAAACAGCTGTAGACCACAGGGAGCCCAAGCTCATCACTTGTGATCTTTTACAGTAAATGTAAGGAGTCGCGAGATATCCTTTCCCTGTTCCTCAAATATACAATAATATTTTTTTTTTTACGTAGATAGTTGTATATATATTTTCGTCAAAATCGCTCTAATTGAACTAAAACTCGGTCACAGACTAGAAAACAATTATATACAACTATCTACGTAAAAAAAAAAATATTATTGTATATTTGAGGAACAGGGAAAGGATATCTCGCGACTCCATACATTAACTGTAAAAGATCACAAGTGATGAGCTTGGGCTCCCTGTGCTGTAGACCAGTTACAAACCGGTTTTTTATGATGTCACACGTGCGCATGCTCATTAATCGTACTTATTTTTGATCACTATATATAAGTACATGTAGAAAATAAGGCATTTAGATTTGATGTCACCATGGATGTTTTTATCATCCATGATGTTACTGAAGACTTTTATACAAACGTTTTCGAAAACGTTTGAATAAAAATGAAAACGTTTGAATAAAAATCGCCAGTAACATCAAATCTAAATGCCTTATTTTCTACACCGAAGAGAGCGACAATTATGACATATAAGTACATTATGTCCTTGTGTTACTTAGTAACGGAAACGCATGCGCAACAAAGAAACGAACGGATGAGAGCAGAGGCATCTTTTCTCTCTCCGGTACGGTGGGAAACATAGCCTCTGCTAGCAGGGGAAAATGTACGCACTTTGATGCTTCAATATGGCGCCCGGCACAAGGCTTTTTCACACATGCAACATTTTCAATAAAGGTTGTCGGTGTGAACCACGGACGGAAACTGCACGACCGAACGGAACTTTGGGTTTTTAATATTGCATGAGTATTTTAGTATGAAAATAAACTTACTGAATATTACCAGCCCAATTTAGCGAAGAAGAGCTTGTAATTAATTCATTAAATTAGAAATCGAAAAGCACTCCCATGTGCCGTAGGTATAACCACGATGCATTTTGGTCGTGTTCCTTCCGAGAATCTTTTATAAAATAACTAGATATTTTGCTAGCATTTTTCGTTTATAGCTAAAAAAAAATGAAATTATTTTGAAACAGCCACTCTTACAGACAATGTAGAGTTACACACGACCACACTCTGAAGCCTGCAATGGATGTCGGTAATATGAACATCAACTATTAATTGGTACGCGTTTTTTAAAGAAATATTTGTTAAATTATCTACCACTGAAACAACTTGTTATGGTCATATATAACACAAACACATACAGCCAAAATATGCTATGAATAAATCGATAAGAAATATATACACCTATTTCAATACTAATGAATCGTTGTCGCAATCAAAGCTATAGTCCACACTCTGAAGCCTGCAAAGGAGGTCGATACTTCTTCGCTGGATATCGATTTATTCATAGGATATTTTGGTTGTGTGTTTGACCATACAAATTGTTGCAGTGGTACGTAGATGAAACAAATATTTCTTGAAAATACGTCTAATAAATCTCAAATTATGTTGATATTACCGATATCCTTAGCAGGCTTCAGAGTGTGTACTGTAGTTTTATTGCGACAACGATTATTGAAATAGGTGTATAACTATAACAGCAGCTATTGGTTCCCTGATTTGAATGTATATAGATTAAAATGTTTGATATTATCTCGTTTGTTAATGACAGTTTTTCTCGACAATCTAGGGGGCTTCAGAATGAAAATATAAAAAAACATTTTTTCATTTATTCCTAACTGTTGTTTCTTTATTTTTGTTTACACGTCAATGTTCTTCCAAGAAGGTGTATCTGAGTAATAGACCAATTTTTTTTTGCAGGATATTTTTTTTCCACTCCAAGTATGTGCAGGATTTTTTTTTTTTTTATCAGGATTTGCTTGTAGGAATTTTTTTTTACGGAATAAATTTTGTTAAATATATTAATGAAATATATTAATTAATTGCACTATTTTTTTTTCCGTATATTTGATGTGCTCGAATTTTTTTTTCCACTTTTAGGCTGTGCTCGATTTTTTTTTTGGTATTTGCCCACCCCCCCCCCCCCCCCCCCCCCTCAAAAATCTAATGATCCGTCCCTTACTAAGTCTCATTTTTACGTCATTATTATTATTATTATTATTATTATTATTATTATTATTATTATTATTATTATTATTATTATTATTATTATTATTATTATTATTAATGATTTCTTCTTTGCCGTATTAACAGACGTCACGTGACATATTTAGACAATTTCTCTTTAAGATCAGATTTCGTATGATTGTGAAAAGTTTAGTGCCGTGTGCGTGCCTTCAGTGCGTCCAGTGTGTTTACATTAGGGTTTAAATGTCCTAGTAATAAAACTAACAAAAGGATTTGTATTGACATTGTTTTAAGTTGTCTCTAATGTAAGTTTCCTGCTAATAGAGGTTCCTTTTTCCACCGTGTGCGTGCCTTGCCGCGACCACAGTGGTGGTTTAAGAAATTAATGGGTACTGGTTGTCTGGGAAAAAACCCGGAAATTCCGGTTGCCGCATTAATAGACTTATATCGTTGACAATTTCTCTTTAAGATTAGATTTCGTATGATTGTGAAAAGTTCAGTTTCGTGTGTGTGCCTTGCTGCGGTGGTGTTTCTAGAAATTAATGAGTATGTTAGAACTTTTACATAAAAAAACGGAAATTTCGTTTGGAAAAACAAATGGTACACGTCTTTCAAATGGGAAATTTCCTGCCGGAAATCTCGGACTTGTGAATGAGGTGATCACGTTTCCCGCTCTTTTCGGTTCTCTAAAGGTTTGCCCGTTTTGACTGATCAGAAAGTCGCTTACAAATTGGAAAAGAATTTCGAAGCGGATTGATCCCTTTAATTGATTTAATCCTGATTTACATGCGAAAGAATCAACTCCCAAGGGTTGCACCACGTGGTCTGAAATCGGTAAACAAACAAGGAAGGTATAAAGAGATCTATTACCATCGACATTTGAAAAACTCTTTTCGGAACATATTGAAATATTCATAGAAATTGCAGAGATAAAAAATCGTTTGTGTTTTAGTCAAAGCCATTCAGCGCGTGAACGATGACACATCACTAGTGAAAAACCATTGTTTTCATGGTAACCTGTATATCATACACCTATTTCAAAAATCGTTGTCGCAAACAAAGCCACAGTCCACACTCTGAAGCCTGCTAAGGATGTCGGTAACATAATTTGAGATTTATTAGACGTATTTTCAAGAAATATTTGTTTCATCATCTACCACTGCAAGAACTTGTTTTGGTTATATAGGCACAAACACGTACAAATAGTATATGCTATGGACTAGTCAGTAATAAATCAATAACAAGATAAAAAATACCGACATCCTTTGCAGGCTATAGACTGCGGACTGTAGCTTTGATTGCGACAACGATTATTGAAATAGGTGCATTATCCAAATAGTCATAGACGAGTAAAAATATCGCAGGAGTAGAATTGGATCGAGTGAAAACTCTTCTTTCAAGTAAACAAATATTTTGCTTTATAAAAATGAAACATAAACCTTTTTTCCTGATGGTTGGATAATAATATATTTATATTCTAATTTATTTTTATATTATTATTGTGATAGCCCGAACGAGCTCAGAAACTTGATAAAAAAAAGAAACCATCTAAATTATGATAAAGATCAGGAGAAAAATATTTATTTCACTTATTATATATACACGGAACGCATTTCAATTCATTATTCACTTCAATTCTGCGTTTTCATTAACAATGTTCAAATTTGCCTAAGAGATTAATATTGCTCTGGGACCCCCCACAGTTGCTCCATACTACTTTGTCCGGCTGCGTATCCAGCGCGGTTGGTCCTTGTAATGTAGTGGTAACACGTCGGACTAGAAAGCCGAAACCGTGGGGTTCAATTCCCGCCCAGGGCTTATGATATTTTTCTCAAGATCTTTATTTCACTTATACAGTGGAACCCCGTTAATCCGGCCACCGAAGGGTCAGCCAAAAGTGGCCGTATTAACGAGGTGGCTGTACTAAGTGGGTAAATTTTATAGAAAATGTACGGGCATGCATTTCGGTCGGGACCTAAAAAACTGGCCGCAATAACGAGGTGGCCGTATTAAGCGAGTGGCCGTAATGCGGGGTTTCACTATACACCGAACGCATTTCAACTGATTATTGCAATTATGACACAATCTAGAAGGACCAAGATGGCCGCCAAACATAACAGACCTTGCGAAACCTTTTGTCATCTATATGATAGGTAATATAATGAAAATTTGTTTAATTTTAAACCACTTTGGAAAACAATGCTTTTTAATTATTTTTTATCAAACATCATTTCAGAATCAGAATATTAGCGCTATAAATTTGCGACTTTATTTATTGACGAGTTTTCCAGTTCATATTGAAATTTAGTTTTTAATAACGTCTTTAAATACTACTATTAATATTAATAAAATTCCGTAGTCTAGACAAACTAGCCCTTTTCCAGCCCTTTTCCAAAAATGCCACATTTCAAACTTATTACAATATTTTTTCGAAACCTTTATCAATATTAAATGATTATCCAGTATATTATTTTTGAGTGTAAAAATTAAAGTTAAAGTTATTGACGATTTGTTCTTAAATTAATCAAGATAATTTTGTATGTTAATTGACAAGAATGATTCAAACTTCATATAAATACAAATATAAACCGGCGGCATAAACACATTAGAAAAACAAACAAGCACCGTAAATGCCTACTCTTTCTGAAGATCACTCATTTGCATTTCCGAAAAGGACACTTGTTCAAGCTTTTAAAACGTCAGTTTTTATCAAGTGTACCTAGCAGATCGTGACTCATTTAAATGAGTTTGTAATGTTTTATTTATTTTCATTTTAAATTTAAATTTCTCATTTTTAAGAAATAGATATGCTAGAATTCAGGAATTAAAATAGGTTTATTTATATATTATTATTAATAATAATAATAATAATAATAATAATAATAATAATAATAATAATAATAATAATAATAATAATAATAATAATAATAATAATAATAATAATAATAATAATAATAATAATAATAATTAAAAATTAAATAATTAATAAGTCTTTATTAATAAGATAAAAATACATATCCTATTTTACATCAGTATAAGATTAAAAGTATAGCAATAATAATAATAATAAATTTACAAAATACATCGATATCAAAAAAGATAAAATATATATAACTCTCAATATTTAAAAATTTGTCTCTCAATATTTAAAAATTAGTCTACTACTAAAAACGTTCATCATTCTTTCTGTGTTAATTTTAGGTCTAACTACACTAGGTTTTCTTAATGCATATTTTGTTTCTTTTTTCTTTGGAAGGAGAGGACGTAGTGGGTGATTATCCATTTTTTTTCACTTTATTTGTCACAGTGATGACAATTTCAGAAGAATAATACAGAGAAACCCCTCTATACCGGACCCTCAATATACCGGAATTCTCTCTAAACCGGACAAAAGCTTTGGTCCGGAAATTTTTCCATATATCTTTTGTAAAATTAACCTCAGTATACCGGAACCTCTCTACTCCGGAAACCGGACGATATTTTCGGTACCAAACGATATTTGACAGTAGAATTCAACCCCGCTAATCCGGAAAAACTTAACCTAAACACTCATTTCTTTAAAGATTGATTCATTGTTTTACTACATGTACTAATAATATATACTTGCGACAGGAGAAAAAACAGAACTTTCGTTCAAATTAAATATCCTACTCCTATACTTTAATATAAATAATAATATGCGAAACAAATACTAACTAACAAATACAGTATCTAATGAAATTAACTTTTCCTCCTTGCTTTCCTTGAGTTGCACATGCATATTGTGTTAACTGATTATTAAAACATAAAAACACGGTCGGAAGAACGTTAAAACTTCCCTCTTTAATAAAGTGTTTTGTAGTTTGATATCATAATTGTTACCACTTGTGTCTTCAATCAGTCACATTTTATCACGAATTTTCAGATAAGACAAAACGTTTTCACAGTCAACTAACCATATCTTGTAATAGCCCTACTGAAATGACGAAAATCGGAGTAAAAATGGCAACTTTAAAATGTCGATGGCCGTTACGTTAAACAACACACTGCAAAAGGCCTGTAGTCTCGGAACAAAAGCTCAAAGTCAACAACATAAAGCAATAGATAAAAATTAAGAAAGCCTTGACATTTTAGGTGTTTAATTATTCACTCTTGTGCGTTTTTAAACGAAAAGCAAAATGATTAAATTCTTCGTAAAAATTCTGAATCTGCTTTTGATCGTTTCAAGCATTCTCAATGCATCTAATTCAGAATTTTGAATATTCTATTTTAAATTATATTATAATTTTAATCCTGTATACGGCGAAGTTTTGTAAGTAATTCAAATAGGAATCTTACCTTGGAGTTTGATAAAGCTAGAACTTCTCACCAAAACATTGCTCCGATTTTCTTACAAGTTTTGTTGACAGAGTTTCCCAGACACGAAACCATTAGCTAATGATGAGGTTATTCGCCCCCTTGTGAAGAGCTCTTGTGAATATTCATACTGATATGAAATATTCAGGGTTGAACGTTGGTTGCATAGGGACCGAAGGATGATGAACGCATGAATAATGTTGAAGGACGTTTGGTATCACCTATAAAGAACAAGATGAAGACTGATGAAGACTAGCAGTAGCAGTCGTTACCTCGCGGTTTCAAACGTACGACATTCGTAAGACAAATGAATTACATACTTTTTATCACACACACCTCATTGCAAGAATGTTGTCACATGAAAAAAGAACATTAGTAATTAAGGAATAACAAAAAAAGAATCTTCTTTTGTCTTTTAATTAATCCCTTTCCCACTAATTTACAAAAGTCAGAACAACGTTCTTGCAAATAGGTGTATCCACGAAGTGTAATATCTATAATTTTAAAGAACAACAATTCGCAGCTAAGTCGGGGAGTACTGTGTTTCTAAGGGAATAATAAGAGCTGTTTTCTGGAGCACAAGAGAGCTAGTCGCAATGTTTTCGTTCTTCAGTGTAGTTGATAGTTCGGTTTCAATACAAAAAACAGCAGTGGCGTGGTTGTATTTCTACGAAAAATAAAGTTTTGTGAGAAAAAAAATTGCGTTGTGGTAGAATAAATGCCGGAAAAACACTAATATTTAGCGTCGGTAGTTCTTTCAGCTAAGAGCAAGCTGGTAAGTCTCCCAGGAAGCCATTCACCACATCTTCCCTCCATCAATGCGCCGTTTTACGTGTATTAAAGCTAATCAGATCTACACAGGACGGAAAAAAACCAATGTGGTAATTTCTGTATTGTCTAGTGTAGATATTATTTCCGTTTCAACTACCACACGAAGAAAGAACGATAGAAGTAAACAGTCCTTTTTAAAAGGCCCGGGCAAACGGTTTCAACATTTGCTTCAACATCCATTCGATTTTGTTGAATGGCAATGTTGAAACGCTTTTAAATTGTTTCAACCTCAACTCAAGAGTTGAGAACAAGAGTTTAAAAGCGTTAAAACATTGCCATTCAACAAAATCGAACGGATGTTGAAGCAAACTGTTGAAACCGTTTGTCCGGGTCCTTACAAGTCGACTGGGTCGTTGTAATTTCTTAGAAAAACAACCAGAGCAAGAAAAAAAATATATCGATGTTTTCCCTAATATAAACAATTGTCGTTCGCACGCTCTTCCATATGTAATATATCCACTAATATATTCTTATTATTTATTTTTCACAATTATACACTTGAAAGAAATACTAATACTAATACAAAGTATATACACCTACTTGCAGTAAGGTTGTCATACAAAATACAACATTTGTCACAAAGAAAATAGCACATTTGTGATTTAGTGCGAAAGGAATTAATTAAAAGACAAAAGAGAGAGTTCAGCTTGAGTGATCTTCTTTTTTCTTTTAATCAATTCCTATCGTACTAAATCACAAATGTTCTATTTTCTTTATAACAAATGTATATTTTTGTATGACAACCTTACTGCAAGTAGTTGTACTTGCGACAGAAGAGGGAAACTTTCGTCCCAATTGAATATCCTACTCCTACTTAAATATAACTAATCATTAATAACATGTTCATTTTTGTCATGCTAAGTTTACTAGCGTCTGCCATTATTCGTGCCTGATATATAACTAATACTAGAATTATACATCATTAATAATACGTTCATTTTTGTCATGCTAAGTTTACTAGCGTCGGCCATTATTTGTTGGTAAAATACACAGGGATTTACAAATATGTGAATATCTCGATAAAAAATACAATAGCTTGTATTATAACCACTGTTTGTCGCAAACAAAGGACGAACGTCAACAACAACAACAAAATGATACGAACAGTTTTAGCTGTTTGCCAGTAGATGTGTAGATGCGCTGTGAAAGTGTAATTACTCTTAGAAAAAAATCTTAGAAACTTACACCTGAGTTCCCGAGGTTTGTAGTTCTTAGTAAACGACCAGAGTAAAAAAAACTAGCAGCTTTAGCTGTTTTCCATAAATAGTGGACGCGATGTGTAAATGTTTTTTACTTTTCAAACTATAAATAATATTATTCCTTCACCCTCAAAGAAATCGTAGAAGTTCAAAACTGAGTTCCAAGATTTGTAGTTTCTTAGAAAACGACCAGAGTAAAAATCGTCAATTTAGTTTTTCGTTGTAAAAGGGTGGACGTGCAAGTCACCAGTAACCGCGTCGCGACAAAAGAAGTCGTTGCCAAGTTTCCTTAGCAAGTGTTTAATAATCAAGTATATATACACACTCGTTTTAACTCAAGTCTGACAAGCAATAATTAAATCACACGTACTCAGTTAATTCATGACGTTTTTCAATTCCCGATAATTGCAGGTAATCAGGTATATACCGTCGTTTGCACCTATCCGTTAACGGTCGTGACAAAAAACATGCTCTGTCTAGACGTAAACTTCCAAAGTTTGTCGCTAAACTTCGCACTCTCCCAATGCGATCCTCTAAAATAAATTCAATCAGTCAAAGAAAATTTCGCATATTATATTTTTGTCGTATCTAGATATCTATTAACGGGTTTAGATCCAAGTGCAGTACATATCTCTAAATTTCTAGCCTTGTTTACGACAGTGGTTTACAAATTTGCGATGTTTGGATCACCAATCTTTGAAGTTTGACTGCGAAACAGAGCATTTTTTTTCGCGACCGTTAACGGGTAGATGGTACTACGGTAATACCAAACCTTGGCTATGACCACTATCAGTGACAGGCTCATACTAATTCCACAGTTGCCCTATTCTACATTGTCTGGCTGCGTTTCCGGCGTGGTTGGTCCTTGTGGTTTAGTGGTTAACACATCTGACTAGAAACCGAAACCGTCAGTGAGGTTCAATTCCCGCCAAGGGCCTATGATATTTTTCTCATGTATCTTTATAAATTCCTTAGCATATCATCATTAGTCTAATGATTATTAGCAACACTGAATATCCCAACAATAACCGCTATGTTTTGTAGAGGATAATGATTATAAGCAACACTGAATATTCCAACAATAACCGCTATGTTTTGTAGAGAATAATGATTATAAGCAACAATGAATGTCCCAACAATAACCACTATGTTTTGTAGAGAATACTGATTATATGCAATACTGGATAGTCCAACAATAACCACTATGTTTTGTAGAGAATACTGATTATATGCAATACTAGATATCCCAACAATAACCACTATGTTTTGTAGAGAATACTGATTATATGCAATACTGAATATTCCAACAATAACCACTATGTTTTGTAGAGAATACTGATTATATGCAATACTGAATATCCCAACAATAACCACTATGTTTTGTAGAGAATACTGATTATATGCAATACTGAATATCCCAACAACCACTATGTTTTGTAGAGAATACTGATTATATGCAATACTGAATATCCCAACAATAACCACTATGTTTTGTAGAGAATACTGATTATATGCAATACTGAATATTCCAACAATAACCACTATGTTTTGTAGAGAATACTGATTATATGCAATACTGAATATTCCAACAATAACCACTATGTTTTGTAGAGAATACTGATTATATGCACTACTGGATAGTCCAACAATAACCACTATGTTTTGTAGAGAATACTGATTATATGCAATACTGGATAGTCCAACAATAACCACTATGTTTTGTAGAGAATACTGATTATATGCAATACTGGATAGTCCAACAATAACCACTATGTTTTGTAGAGAATACTGATTATATGTTTTGTTAGAGCTAGATTAATGATTATAAACAACATAACCTCTATGTTCTTGATGAATATGATGATTATAACTGAGAAACACTAAATATCTCAACAATAACCGCTATGTTTTGTAAAGAATAATGATTATAAGACACAATGAATATCTCAACAATAACCGCTATGTTTTGTAGAGAATAATGATCATAAGCAACATATAACCGCTATGTTTTGTTAGAGATTAATGATTATAAACAACATAACCTCTATGTTCTTGATGAGAATAATAATAATTATAACTGAAGCGATGGCCCATTTGCTGCGATTTTCCGTCTCCTAAATTCGAGCGTATTCGAAATTGCGGCGACAAAGCTGCGATACAATCGCCATTGAAATCGCAGCTCTTGTCGCGCGACAACAGTTGCTAGTGTAAACGGGCCTTTAGAATAGTTAATGAATTTGATATTTCCCTGCATTTTACTATTGTTTGTTATACGAGAAAATAAGGGGCCGTTTACATGGAGATAGGGTAACCCTCCTAGCAGGGCTAACTCTTTTGTTTGAGAGTCCCCAGAGAAAAGAAAACAATAAGAGTTAGCCCTACACCTAGGGTAACCCTATCTCATGTAAACGGCCCCTTAGTCACATACTCATGTCCGCCATTTTGCTCAATAGAATTTCTCATACAAGTAAATAAACAGATAGATAAATCAAGCAATAAATTAAGTCTAATGTAGGTTTGCAGGTTGGAATCAATAAATCAATAAAATATCAATAAATGAATGAAAAAGAGCAATGTAGTGTCTTCGTTCCTTCAACCTTTAATTGTAAAGACCGTAACAGCCAACTGAACAACCTTGAATTGGGCATAAATGATATTATGAAATGGTACAAAGAAAATGGTCTGATCTGCAATGCTGAAAAAACAGAAGTGGTACATATATCGTCTTGTTTCACGAAAACCATCAAGGATGTTAGCAGTATAAATATTGGACACAAATTAGTTCCATCTACTAATTATGTAAAAGACCTTGGAGTTTTTATTGATAATCATTTGAAATTCAACCAGCATGTGAACAATGTCTGTAAAAATGCATCGTATGCAATTAAAAACATTGGAAAAATAAGAAAATATATCTCAAATAAGGACTGCGAGAGACTAATACATGCGTTTATCACCAATAAGCTTGACTCTTGTAACGCAATACTCTATGGCTTACCAGACACTACGATCAACAAACTTCAAAGAATACAAAACACTGCAGCACGATTGTTAACAAGAACCAAGAAATCAGAGCACATTACACCTATTTTACAAAAACTTCACTGGTTACCCGTCAAAGAACGGATCGTCTTCAAAATCATGTTACTAACTTATAAATCACTACGAGGACAAGCACCAGTTTATATTTCTGAGCTACTTACAAAATACAACCCTACACGTAAACTCAGATCATCTACTGCCAATCTTCTAACTGTTCCTACATCTAGACTTAAAAACTATGGAGACCGCGCCTTTTCAGTATGCGCACCAAAACTCTGGAACAGCACTCCTGAATATGTTAGAAAAAGCGAAACACTTGAACAATTTAAGTCAAATTTAAAAACATTTCTATTCAAAACAGTTTTTAAGGATCATTAATATATATATATATTTTTTATCATATTTTACACATATTATATATTTATTTATTAACTATTTTATTCTACCTTGTAATCATATATGTATATATTTCTAAATAATAATTAATTTATATATTTATCTATTTTTTTAACATATTTAAATTATTTTTAAACGTATTTGTAAGAGTTTCGAGACTTTGTATGAAACTCTTAATAAAGTTATTTATTTTATTTATTTAAGAATTCAAAGAAAAAAAAAGAGTTTTAAAATTCCTACCAAATTTTGCAATACAGTAATATGCGTCACATCCGGATTTTTTTTCATGGGCTTAACGGGGAAAATGACCGGATGTGACGCATCAATGCAACAGCTGCTTTCGTTATTCATTTTCCATTGTGTTACTCTCCCCTACGCCATGGGAGTTTTTCTGCCGGTTATCCGGTTTTCCTTCCTCCGCAAAAATCAACATGTGAGTAGATTTTTGTAACAGCTGCTTTCGTTATTCATTTTCCATTGTGTTACTCTCCCCTACGCCATGGTGGTTTTTCTACCGGTTATCCGGCTTTCCTTCCTCCGCAAAAATCAACATGTGAGTAGAGTTGTGTGCCAAAATATTCAATGTAGCGATAGTGAGTCTCAGTCTTAGTCTTCCCAAATCAATTAGTAGGACACTTGTGTCTGGCTTTAAGATTCAAACGCTAAAAAGGTGATTTATTTGACATTGAATCTAGGAGATCTTCTAGTCTCCCTCGCAGCCGTTTTTAGTGTCGGGCTTCCTGTGTCCCTCCACTAAAAACACTAAAAACGGCTGCGAGGGAGACTAGGAGACCTTAATGCATTCTGAGAATTTTAAATGGGACATGCATGCCATACTAGACTTTCAATCACTATTAAAATTGCAAAATGTACAAATTTTACATTCAGTTATATAAATTAATCGGCAAAAAGGTAAACCTTTCTAAACGCTACCTTCTGACTTTCTATACGAATTAGACCTTCAAATACAGACTAAACAGATTTTTCTATTTGTCTTTTTGCCAAACCCTTTTTCCTAGTACTCCTTCACTTCAATTTCAGAAAGCGTCAAATCAATTTAGTCATTTTTTAAGGGAAAAAACTCTGCAACGGACATTTTAGTGTGCATTGCCCTGGAAACACAGTTGATTGACGTCGACCAAAACTCTATCGTTTGTGTTCGAAGGTCTAGTTGGTCGCGTGAGACTGGGAAGCACAGTAATGGTGATTTTCTATTATCTAAAGTTGTAATCGAGTTGGTCTTTTAGTGTGCGTTGCCCTGGAAATACAGTTGATTGACGTCCACCCAAACTCTATCGTTTGTGTTTGAAGGTCTAGTTGGTCGCGTGAGACTGGGAATCACTGTAATGGTGATTTTCTATTATCTAAAGTTGTAATCGAGTTGGTCTTTTATCAAGTGTGAAGTTTGAATGGGTATCCCTTTTAAGCAAGAAGTCGTGACGATAATGACAACATTAGAGGATATGCTAAGTGGAACCTATTAACGTTTTACACTCGGAAATTGTTTACATATGTCGACATCGCCTAAGGTGAATAGCTACAAAAACAATCTAACAAAATAATTAGTGTTTATATGAAAAGAAATAAAGTTATCCCGATAACGATAATTCAGCGTTTGTTTGAAATTGCACGAATTGCATATATCTTAACTTTTGAACCAGAGTCAAAAAACCTTTTGTTCTTGTTTTTTTTTTTTTGTTGTTGTCAAGAATCGACTTTGAAAGCTCGTTTTCATATGTTAATTTTTGTAATTAAATGGTGCGGATAACATAAAATGAACAAGCAAAATTCTATAATTGATTTTGAATTATTTCTTTCACCAACAATGACAACTCCATTTTTTTTTTTTTCTTGTCAGGAATCGACTTTAAAAGTTCGTTTTCATATGTTAATTTTTGTAATTAATTCGTGCGGATAACATAAAATAAACAAGCAAAATTTTACAATTAATTTTGAATTATTTCTTTCAATTCAATTTTATTCAGTACCATGAGTTACAAAGTGCATACGTATATTGGGTAGAATTTTACAAATCTTTAGGTACAGGCTATCTATAGCAACCACAAGGGCTAACCTAGATAGATAGCATATAGATATTTTAAAATTTAGAGTTAGGGTTAAAGAAATAGCACACACACACGCACGCACACAAAGTATAAAAGGATCAGAAAAGTTATATTACATGTGTAAAGAGGAAATAAAAGAAACGATGGTGATTTGATATTATTTTAGGTTAAAGCTAAGTATGAGCTCAGCAAATCATCACTAAGCTTCTCTTTGAATTTATCCTTGGTGTTTAATTTCTTAAGAGATTCATCAATTTTTTTTCATCGACAATGACAACTCCATTTTAAAAAAAATTTCCGTGTATACCTTTTCTGAAATTTGATTATTAATGCCAAACAAAATTAATTAAGTTGGAAAAAATCCAAAACGTCCTGCAAAACAATTTAATTTGTTTTTCAATTACTTTAGTAATACCACTAGAAGTCACACAAAAAGTTGAGCTAAATTTCCACGATTTTTAGACATATTAATAACAAAGTTTTGAGACATAAAAGGAATACAAATAATAGAAATTTGTTATTTTAAGCATCCTGTTTAAATCAACTTCAGTCTTTTATTGAATAACAAGCCCTGTGTGATAGCAAAACTTCAAAAACAACAGCTATTTACATCACAAAACATCGACATTTTTACTTTTTGTGAAAAACATAATTTGCGCGAATTTCTTAACGGATTGGTTTTTTTAAAAATGCCAGAAAAAATAGATTTAGTCAGGGAAGGAGATAGCTTAATATCTATTTACTCGAGAAACTAAAACTCGAAGAACTACTTTTCAAAAAGTAACTTTTTTTCATAAATTTGCCCAAAACTACACATTATAAAATAGCACTTCTTTATCGAGTGCGTTCTAGTTTTCTTACTATGGGAAAATCTCAACAAATACCCGCGAGTAAGAACCTGAAAATTAAGAACCTGTTAGCCAAAAAAATTCCATTTAGACCCCCTATGAACAAGAACCTATTTAGAAAAAAAAATTGAAAATCAGGTTCTTCTTTTCTAAAATCATATTAGTGATCAAAAATCTTGTTTGGAGAAATAGGAGCTTGCCGTTGCTGTGCACAAAAAAGTGCAAATTTATCGATGTAATAAAAAAAAATATATAGTGCAAGAGTTAAGGATGATTGAAAAATAGGCCGATTACCATTTTGTTTTGTAGCTGGATTTTATTTGTTTTTCACAGAAATAAGAAACTATTCAAGAAACTAAAAAAAATAAGAACCTGTTTAGGCAAATTCCAAAAAATGTTGCTAGTCTTACTCGAGGATTTTTACTGTATTGCTAAATTGTAGAGAATTTTACAAAATCTATCTTTCATTCATTTGCTCCAAAGGGGGTAACCTTTTTTTGTAAGTTTGTGAAAACTCCAAACAAACAACTATTCAACATAGCATTTAGCAATGTTTTTTTGTTCCTCTCCGAATAGAATTAACGCAAAGTCGAAATTGTTAATTTAAAGAATTCAAGCTATCGTTTATGTTAGTGGCGGGGAAAGGAGGAGCGAAAGAACGTCTGTGTTTAGCTAGTCTCAGACTATTTTAACTATATAAGTTAGATATTACGAACTAACCTGTACACCATCCAAGACGAAAGCTAATTTTCGTTAAGTTCAAATAGATGAGTTCCCAAACATATGACTATAATCACGAAACAATCCAGACGAGGCTCTAGTGAATCTATATGCTCTCACTTTATATTATCCACTTTAGCCTCGGCTTGAAACTATTGTTTTACGATCCGTGAAGCGAAAAAGCCTAGCTATTGTTTAAGGGCCGGTTGTACGAAGGGTGGATAAAGTTATCCGTGGATAAAAGTTATCCACTACATAGGTTTTTAATAGATTTTATCCGCTGAATAAGGAATTATACGTTGGATAGCGCTATTTACCATTCGTACACCGGCCCCTGAAGGTTTTTCAGTAAACATAGTTAATATGGCTATGTTATAAATTTCAAAACAGTTTAACGTATTGATCATGAAAATGCTGTAAATCTCCCCAAAGCGATACTTTTTCGCGTCAAAACTTGCATCACTTAAATAATTATCGATTAATCATGTGTCAATATAAAAAAAGTGAAAATGGTAAATATTTCAGCTTACCGTTAAATGCCAATTCTTCAAAATGCCATCAAACGAACTCAGTTGCCAAAACTAACCAATTTTTTACACCAGAAAACTCCAATAGATTTCAATAGGGCGATATCTAAAATGTCTAAAACTGGCAAAAAACATTATCTTTTGTCAAGAGCGTAATATACAACATGTTAAACTTTAATGGCTTTTTACAATTGTTTATTTATTTTCAATAAAAATATGTTTTATTGATCACATAAGCATATCAGTTTAGGCACCAGTAGAGCGTGTGTCATGCGTCAACCAAAAATTAGAATATATAATTGTATAGCAACGCCATGAAGATATCAATTCATAATCAACTTTATATATCATTCGATTAAGACTAGAAGTGAAAACTTGAGTCGCAAGTGAAAACCTATAATAGTGCGGCAAACGATGTTTAAACTTTCTGTTATCAAATACATAGCAATCAACCGCGCGCGCTATTTGGTTTGAAAACTTCGGATTATATTTTCGACACTAACCTCGGCTTTGCGGTGGAATAATTGTCTCACAATAACATTCTGTTAACAAAACTAGTATTACCAGGCAACTATAGGTTGGGGGAACGTCTGTGGCATTGAAAAAGGAATACAAGACGTATATTACAATCAATGTTGACCATATGATACTAATACAATCTCCCGTTACGCATTTTCAACATTTCTGAATTGAAAAAATAAATGTCGATTGACAAAAAAAAATAAAAAAAAATAACAATGATAATAATAATAATAATAATGATTGAAATTCTAATGCTTTTTGAACTTTTGAGCGATATCACACCTTTAAATATTGATGTATTTCAAATAGTTTCAAAATAGCTTGCAAAAAGGTCTATAAGCCCGCTACATAAAACTACACGTGAAATTTATGGTTATTATCTTTAAAGATTGAGGCATTTCAAATAGTTTCAAAATAGATTGGAACAAGTTCCTAATCCGCTACATAAAACTACCCGTAAAAGGTAGGATTATTACCAAGATTAACGGAACTAGACGTTTTTACTAAAACCTTAAACAAACAAAATACTTTAGTCAGAGTTTGAGAGAACCATTATTACATATCGAAAGCTTTATCGAGTGTCGCTCTCGAACGATAACAAATTGATCCGATAAACTACATTGGTTATTACATATCGAAAGCTTTATCGAGTGTCGCTCTCGAACGATAACAAATTGATCCGATAAACTACATTGGTTATTACATATCGAAAGCTTTATCGAGTGTCGCTCTCGAACGATAACAAATTGATCCGATAAACTACATTGGTTATTACATATCGAAAGCCTTATCGAGTGTCGCTCTCGAACGATAACAAATTGATCCGATAAACTACATTGGTTATTACATATCGAAAGCCTTATCGAGTGTCGCTTTAAAATGATACCAAATTGATCCGATAAACTACATTTGGTTATTACATATCGAAAGCTTTATCGAGTGTCGCTCTCAAAAGATACCAAATTGATCCGATGAACTACATTGGTTATTACATATCGAAAGCTTTATCGAGTGTCGCTCTCAAAAGATACCAAATTGATCCGATAAACTACATTGGTTATTACATATTGAAAGCTTTATCGAGTGTCGCTTTAAAATGATACCAAATTGATCCGATAAACTACATTGGTTATTACATATCTAAGCTTTATCGAGTGTCGTTCTCAAAAGCTACCAAATTGATCCGACAAACTACATTGGTTATTACATATTGAAAGCTTTATCGAGTGTCGCTTTAAAATGATACCAAATTGATCCGATAAACTACATTGGTTATTACATATCTAAGCTTTATCGAGTGTCGCTCTCAAAAGATACCAAATTGATCCGATGAACTACATTGGTTATTACATATCGAAAGCTTTATCGAGTGTCGCTCTCAAAAGATACCAAATTGATCCTATAAACTACATTGGTTATTACATATTGAAAGCTTTATCGAGTGTCGTTCTCAAAAGATACCAAATTGATCCTATAAACTACATTGGTTATTACATATCGTAAGCTTTATCGAGTGTCGCTCTCAAAAGATACCAAATTGATCCGATAAACTACATTGGTTATTACATATCGTAAGCTTTATCGAGTGTCGCTCTCAAAAGCTACCAAATTGATCCGATAAACTACAAAGGCAAAGACCTTCATGGTACGTGCTTGAATCCGGCTACAATTAATTCGTTGACTTAAGAAACAAAAACTATGTCTTTTATCAATGACTGCGTGTTTTTGTTGTAACAGAAGTTGCCATGACGTCCTGAATTATATCTTTCTCCTTTGTCAGTTAACTATACTGCGCAATTAAAGAAAATTAAAACGGTCAAGATGGCGATCGCAAATTTAAATTCTAGATAGTTCGAGATATACAGAAAGCAGATAATACCATGATAGGTAATATAATGAAATTTGTAACACCGTAAAAAATGTTAACTTAACTTTACTGACGTTTCTTGCTTTAGTCCTTCGTCGGATTAAAAGGGTTAGACTAAGAGAGATACCAAGTATAAATATGAAGCGGGAAAATCTAACTCTTTTATTCCGACGAAGGGCTAAAGCTCGAAACGTCAGTAAAGTTAAGTTAACATTTTTTACGGTGTTACAAATCTCATTATATTACCTATCGTTTATATTAAACACCGACGCAGCCTATACTAATTCACTCTCTACTTTTCATTTAGAAAATCTCATGGACAATGCATGGATGGAACCATATACAGTCACTTTTTCCGAGAAAATTTCTCACCTGTGGAAAGCCTACAAGCTGGTGGCAAAAAGAATCGCCGATCTGTTCGGAAACGAAGTGTGCAAAAGGCATATCTAAATGTCTACTACCAAAAGAATAACAATTACTTACTTGATATTCCCTTGTTAATACATTGAAATAGTCATTTCCCAATAACACATTGACAAGTGTAGCGATGAAATCCCGGTGTTTAAGTAAAGTTTTCAAACGTTATATCCTAGAGGCTTCTTCACTAAATACATACATACATACATACATACATATATATATACATTCATACATACATTCATACAAAACGGATGAATGAATGAATAGTTAGTTATATATTGTAAAAAAAAAATATAATATGGCTAATTATTGTTCAAATGATAAATTATTGAAGAGGAGTCCGGATATTAAAGCTAAGGATGTTTAATCAAGATGCATTAACCTTGTTCATCCGTTGAAGACACAGACAAACGACGCGACGTTTACAAGAGACGCAATCAGTTTAGTTTACATTATTAAAACAATTAAGGTGTCCGCCACCTTCCCAATTATATGGAATCGCCAAAAATGAAAACTTTCTAGAAGATTGGATGACAATTGCTTGTAATGAAAGGTGTCAACAGAGAGAATAATACATGGCCTTGAAACTCTATATCTCACGAGCGCGCGCGCCAATGTATTATTGTTTATTAAAAAGTTTATGCAAAAGTGAAAAAAAAAAAAAAAAAAAAAATTCACATATGAAATTATCGTATTTTTACATGTGCTCAAATTCGATATTTCTCAGTGGCAGAAATCTCTGTAAACCAATGCTATCTATATAATAAACTTATTTTTAACAAGCCCGGGCTGCCTTTGCTGTTAGGGGCTTAAAAATCGTTCATGCATGATACGCCCTTTCTAAAGGAGTTCCGGTATTCCCTTTGTCCAAGCGGTAGGGGTGATCGGCGCTCCTTTTAGGGTTGAAAATATTCCCTGTGCGTACCTTTAAGTCCTTTTAGGGTTCTTGCTTGAAAGTCTTTGACAGGCTTTGACAGATCTATTAATTTATGCGTATCTTGTAGGAGTCATTTGCGAAATCGACCGCCGATCATCCCTACCACATGGACAAAGGAAGTACCCCCCTCCCGGTGAAAATCCCCTCCGAGTATACCCGATATTTTTATCGTAAGTTACGTTCCCCTTGACGGGATATTTATTGACAAAGATGGAAAAAAACATCATAAATTAGGAACGCCTGGATCCTAGCCATAAACCAACCTCGTTCCCAGGGCCCTGTCCCCGTCGCTTTCGGGAGGAAACAGCTTGTAGTTTTAAAAAAACAAATATAATTCAGTTTGAAATTAATGTTTTTTTAGCCCCTGCTGACTTTGCAAAAACATTCACCATTTCAGAGATAAATTAGATATTTAAGGAGAAATGAAGTCGACGTTCTATTCTTTTTGCCTAATTGACCGCCCATTGATTTTCAATCTACGGCGGAGTTAAGCAATCAATCTAGAAACAAAAGAAAAACCTCCAGCATCTCTAAACCTATTTGTAAAGTAAAATAAAGTCCCTTCGAAGCTGATCTTCCAGAGAGTCGACGGTGCGCTCATTTTACTTCCCTCTCTCCATCAGTGCAGTACTCAGTTTACGGGTATTTAAAGCTACTTAAAGCTACACAGAAAGAAGAGAAGTTGAAACAAGGATGCGAGGTCACTGGGAATCGAACTCGGGACCTCTCGCACAGACCAACTGTGTCATCTTTGGACAACATTGTCGTTCCCGCTCGCTTGGACTATAAGTTTACTGTGGTACCATTCGGACTAAGTACTCTGCGATACCATTTAGAAAAAGTGGACATGGCAGGAGTAAAATAACTAATAAAATTATAAAGGTTATTCATGGGGGACATGAGATAAGTAGAATGTTAATCGTTTGTCTCACAAATGTGGAAGGGGTTTTAGAATTACATCGAGCCGTTTTAACCATAGTTAATAGAGTAGAGTGCGCCGGAGCAGTCCCTACTTTTTCCTCCAGATTCCGAGGAAAACGAGAGCAAAATGAGCCTTTAATTCAAAAACTCATTAATAATTCACGAGAAATTGACAAAAGAAATCGTAATCGTGATGAGTGCTTTAACCTGAATTTTCTCTTATAAACTTTCAATAAATCCCATGATTTTTTTTACAAAAACACAAAATATAGGTTGGAGTTTTTTCAAACGGAAATTCTCCATCAAATATTAGGCCCTTTAAGATGAAATTAACTATTATTACGATTTATATTGATGATTTAATTTTTTTTCTACCTTTTCGAGACGAATAAAAAAGACACATTTTTGGATTGCAATTGACTTAAAATATTCATCAAATCTTGGTACATTTAATACTATTCAATTGAGTATTTGCGCCATCTGAGACCAACGTTTTCGAATTGTTTTCTTTGTATTTCAAGCGGCAAAATTAAAAGGATGACATTTTATAATCGCGATCAATCAATCAATCAATCAATCATTCAATCAATCAAGTGAACGATGAATCAATCAATTGATCAATCAATCAATCAATCAAGCGATCGATCAATCAATCAATTGATCGATGAATCAATCAACCAATCAATCAAGTGATCAATCAATCAATCAATTGATCGATGAATCAATCAATCACACAATCAATCAATCAATCAATTGATCGATGAATCAATCGATCAACCAATCAATTTAAGCGATCAATCAATCAATCAATTAAACGATGAATTAATCAATCAATCAATCACACAATCAATCAATCAATTGAACGATGAATCAATCAACCAATCAATCAAGCGATCAATCAATCAATCAATCAATCAATCAATCAATCAATCAATCACACAATCAATCAATCGATCAATCAATCAATCACACAATCAATCATTCAATTGAACGATGAATCAATCAACCAATCAATCACACAATGAATGAATCAATCAATTATTGAATCAAGTGATCAATCAATGAATAACTCTTTACGCCTGCAAAGTTTCATGGGTAACTCCAGCCGCTTTCAACAAGAATAGTTTTCCAAGGTCCTCTTTGATCAACCTCAGCCTCGATAGCGTGTAATATACTTAGAATGTATTTACAGCAATGAATTAAAGAATGTACACATTATCAAGCAATTGAAACACTTAAAAATTCCACGTGCTGTATTCAAATTCTAAAGAAATATATTGCACGCTATCAAGACAGAGGTTGATCGACGAGAACCGTGAAAAGGGCCATTCTTGTTGAAAACCCCTGGAGTTACCCATGATACGTTGGTCTTTTCCTGTCTATAATTTGTTCTATTTCCTATTGTTTTTTAATGATTTATGTCGCGACGCCTGGTGATTTAAAAACATGACGAATACCTTTTACTCGGTTAACAGTGGGAGTATATTTGGATAAGATTACCATGCAGAGATCTAAAAACCTGACTCTATATTTAAGGTGGTTCCCAGTTGTTTTATTTTGGTCACACTTCCCGTTATTAAGATGGTTGGAATGGCTGAAATGCACTATAATTTATCGATTTAGATCAATTCGTATTTGATATTAAAACAATTCTATCAATAAATTTCGCCATTTTTGTTGCGAAATGTCATATAAAATCAATGAATTTGTCGTAGCTAAGTCCACCATTTTCGATCGCCATATTGAAATAAGATATCATCTAACTGTAATGAAATTGAAACCCTTTGAAACTCATCGAAATCTTCTCGATTTTCAAGCCAAGATTCGTGAGGTATATACTTACTATATAAAATTACCCAATTAACTTTAAAAAGCCATTGCTCAAAACGTTCATCCAAGTCTTATATCTATTAATAAATTCGGATTCATATTTAACAAAAGCACGATTTTATATAGACCTATTTCAAAAATCATTGTCGTAGCCGGAGCTACAGTCCACACTCTAAAGCCTGCAAAGGATGTCGGTTACATGGACTTAATTTGTGATTCATTGCATGTTTTTTAAAGACATATCTCTATTTATATCTACAACAACAACAACTTGTTATGGTCATATAACACAACCACGTACAACCAAAATATGCTATGAATAAATCGATAACAAAGAAGAAATCCCGACATCTTTTGCAGGCTTCAGAGTGTGGACTGTGGCTTTGTTTGCGACAACGATTTTTGAAATAGGGTGTATAAGTGTTTTAATAAAGGGACGAGCGACCACTGAAGAAAAACTGCTGGGAGCCACTTAACGGAATGGAAAAAATGGACCATATGTTAGTGGTATTCCCGCGTTGTCTGCACTTTGTTGCAAACGGTTCTTTGAAAAAAATCAGTACGCTATCTGAGGCTACGTTTACACGGTACCAGACGAATTTTTGATAAGACATAGATCGGCCTGGACACTGCTGTTCACAAAAACCGATCAATATTTTCATTCTTTTGGGTGGCATTGATGGCCTAGCGGTGAGAGCTCTGGCCTCTCCGGCACCACTGTGGTCAAGGTTCGAGTCCCGGCTCGGGCATGGATTATATGTGAGTTGAGTTTGTTTGATGTGTTCTTCTCTCCTATGCCACGAGAGTTTTTCTCCGGGTTATTCGCGGTTTTCCTCCCTCAGCAAAAAAGAACATGTGAGCCGAGTTGTGTGCAAAATATTAAACGTAGAGGTAGTGAGTGTGAGTGAGTCTCCCCGATTAGTAGGGCGCACTGCGTCCAGCTCGAAGATTGAGACGTTAAAAAAGTTATTATATTATTATATATTATTATTCTTTTCAGACGAGACCATCAGAACCGGGCAATTGTTTTGTCAGTGGTTTTAACATATGCCCATGCTCACTGGGCTGTTTATGGCTACGTATACACGGTACCGGACGAATTTTTGACCGGTCAAACTGTTTATACCGTACCGGTCAACCTTTTGACCGAGCTGGCTGTAAAATCGTCCTCTTTACTATTGTACTGTAAATTCGTTTTCCGCCACAAAAGTTCAAAAAAATATTATATAGATATCAAAGGACCACAATTCCTTTCGGTCGTGCAATGGTCGTTAAATATTCTGCCATAATGGTCACGGATGAATCAGTCCTATAAGTAATGTTTAATAAACGAGCAGGAGTGTTTTATCAGGATTTAAAACCACGAGGCGCAGCCAAGTGGTTTTAGACCTGATAAAACACGATCTGCGCGTTTATTGAACGTCTTCAAAAACTCCAACATATATTTTATGTTTTTGTAAAAAAAAAATCAAGAATTTATGAAAGTTCATTATAGAAAATTCAGGTTAAAGGTTATGTAAATTAGGGTGAATCTATATCTTCAGTTAAAACACTCGTCACGGTTACGGTTTCTTTTGCAAATTTCTCATGAATTATTAATAAGACCGATGCATGTCATAAAAATGGCCGCCACTAATAATCATGTCTTAAAATTTGTTTTTAGCAAAAGGAAAACTATCAAATGATAGAAACCTAAGTTATTAAAAACATATTAAAGTTTGAAAAATATATATTAATTTTTGATAAAGTTATAAGGATTAAAAAAATACTGAAAACACCAAAACGAGGCATTTTAGGACTCAGTAGAAAATTACATACAAATCTTTACATATTTATTCCACCATAACTTCGTTCACATTTTGTCCAGGGCTGTAAAACTTTCCAAAAATGTTTATTTTTGTTAGTTCTTAAATATGCCAGTGAAAAAATATTCATATCTGGCATAATTCCGAAAAACACAATGGCAGGCATTTATGACATCGGTCTATATATACGTGTGTCTTTGGTCGACAAGTTCCGCGTACGTGTCAAGAAGCATTTGCTAAAATCTCCCCTGGGAAACCAACCTATTGGCCAGACACCAGATCAGTAATCATTTGGTAAACAAATGAATCACGTACATGGTTACATTCAAGCTCAGGTTTTTTTGCACACGATAAAAACAATTACTATTCATTTATTCACAATAATAAATAATTACGAATTCATATTTAAGCAATAGAAGCCAGTTCCTATGACTCTACCGGTGAAATAGAGCACGCGGGATGTTGGGAGAAACACGAGAAAAGTTATAAAATCACGAGCTGAAAGCGAGTGATTTTATAACTTTTTCGAGTGTTTCTAACAACATCCCAAGTGCTCTATTTCACTGGTAGAGTCATAGGAACTGGCTTCTATTGCTTTTATAATATAGCAATGCAGGTTTTCCCGTAAAAATGTAGTTTTATTTGCTGATTAAAATTGTAATTCTCAAAACTAACACCAGTGCCCAATGAACCAATCACAATCAGTGTACTATTGAGCAATCTTGACCAAAAGGGACCAAGGTGCTGTTCACTTTCTTCCCGGGTTTTTTTTTCTAGCTAAAAAGAAGGAATTTTACTAAAAAAACCCGTTAAAATATAGCTTTGGCTGACTTCTGTGCCTAAAAACAAAAACCTTTAGCTGAACTCTTGCATGAGACTGCCATGTATACAGCAATTCAAGCGAATTTGAACTTTATTTGAGTGGTGAAAGCCGAGCCGACTGACAGCAATTTATTCACTGAAAGTACTGAGAGAAAAAACAGTTTGAACAAGACAAGCTTGTTGTGTACAACGTTTTCAAGTTAAAAAGAACAAAGACCACATCTACAAGATTACTTAGGCTGCTGAAAGTATGTATTTATTTACTTTAAATCAAACGTTTGCAGGTTTAAAGTTGATCAGTTTCTGACGAGACAATTGAAAGATAATTGTAAATCTGCCTTTTTGTCTTTGTTCACATTGCGTGTTTTCAAACGTGGTTTATTTATAAGAATAAAAAAACAAGAAAACACATATATAATTCTGTACTTGATTGTGTGTTTGGTTGTTTGTTTTTATGAAACAAAATATAATATTTTGCCTTCGAGAAATTCAACATGTAATTGTTCAAGATTAATCAAGTTCAATTGCAAAAAAATCTCACTTCTTCACTATGAAATTATCTTAAAAATTATCTTCATATTTCAAGGATAAACTGAAGTAAAAATTATTGCCACTTTGAAACGCTGTTTTCCTTTTGTTTTTGTTTGCTTTGATCAAATTCAGTTTGTCTAAAGGCGGCGCATTTTCAAAACCATGTCTATGATTTTTGTCGCGTTTGCATGTCATTGAATTGCACCGTAGGCTTTAGGGGTTTATAGGTTAACAGAAAGGTCATAAGATGGAAAGTCTTTTTACATTTTAATAACCGTTTTTAGTAAATGTAGTAGCTTACAGAAATAGTCTTATTAAAATTGTGAGCTGTCAATCAAAAACCATGTCTCTACCGGTGAAATAGAGCATAGCTTTTTTGAGTGAATAAACCAATCAGAGCTTACGTACTATCTAAGCTATATTATAAAAAATGATAGAGCGAAAACACTAAAACCATGAAATAAAAACAAAATAGTTACTAACTAATAGCAAAAGCTACTCATTGCAGGTCCAGGAACCCGTAGCCCGTGACGATACAAAGAAGCGGCTGCATAGGAGGCTAAGGAACCCGGGACCAGTTCGCATGTTGCTTTTAAGGTTTATGATTTAGATTAATGCTTTTCAAACAAACTTGCATTAGCAAGAACAACACATGCTGGATGACTGCTAAGACCAAGTCCAGGAACCCTGGACCAGTTCACATGTTGTTTTTCATGTTTTAAAGATTAGATACAGTTCAATGGCTCATTAGGTTGCCCATCGACACGATCAACGAATTTGAATTAATGAAGAAATTAAGACTTTGTTCGATCACTGAATTTATTCATACGATCATATACTATCCCGATCCCTTTTCAATGATCTCTGATTACCGCTTATTCGGATTATGTGATCCCTGATCCCAGGCATGTGATCCCTGATCCCTCTTTACGACCCTGAAGATTTAGTTTATCAAGTAATTACACTAGTAAGCTATTTACAGCCATTACATCGGCATTAATGAGTGGATGAATTGTTCATTAAGGCTACGTTTACACGGTACCGGACGAATTTTTGACCGGTTGAAATATCGACCTGGACATGCTGTTCACACGAATATTTGACCGGTTAGGCGTCCAAATTATTGCACGTTTAGCGCGGTCCAGTGTGAACGGAACCCGTAAGCGGATGTGTTTTTTGACCGGTCAAAAATTCGTCCGGTACCGTGTAAAAGTAGCCTAACTGCGAAAACTGCGCGCCGTATCATATAGACGGTTTCAATAGTTTTAAGGAATACCTAAAGCTTAGACAAAATTAGACTTAATGGTCCCGCGCTAATTTAATAGTGTTATTGCTGTCGAGTTTTTTTCCATGACTTATCGAAAACGCTGAAGTGCTTTGTTGTGCGAGAAAAGCAGCGATTTGTTTTACAAAGAGGAAAACTTGGATCGTCTGTAATCGTCTGATTTGCTCAGAGCTTAAAATGGACAAGAACTTTCATCACGAAGCAGTTAAATGTCTGCACAAGTGTTTTATTTGAATGCAAGAAGTGATCAAACCTTCACCAAGCACTATAACCCAATCGTCGAATACGAAGTACCCCTTTGCTGTGCAATGTATAAGGAATGTCTGGTATTCGATGATTCATTGATTGATAAATCTTTTGATCTAGCCGAGTCATGGAATAATATTTACACGCTAAAACTAACATATCATAAATAGTCATACTAGTTAAACTTTGTAATGTTTCCTGGGCTTGACTGCATTGCTGACATTTCAATCTGCGGTTTGCAGGAAATGTCCAGAACAATATCCAGGAAATCTGGACCAGTTCGCATGTTGTTTACGATGTTCAAAAGATTAGGTACAGTTCGGTGACTTTTGGTAGTTAACAACACTTAAGGTATATAAGGGGAACAGTTGTCAAAGCAGCATTAGTTGCCACAACGTTACCAGTGTAGACATCGTTATATTTTCCGGGGAAAAACCGAGCTAAAAAACATGGCCGTTGATTTGAATCCATTGCGAAGTTTCGTCATCTACGTTCTGGTTTTAATGGCTTTTCAGATCGGATGGGTTGTTAAAGGAATACCATTCATTAATAAAGTTATAGTGAAAGGCTTTGATAAAATGTCTGGATTATGCCTCCCGTTGGACTTGTACTGGGATTCTCTCTTCAGCTGGGAGATGCTTGAAACAGTATGGCGAACCATTCAGATTGACTTGAACAAGACGATAACTTTGAAGGAAAAAGCTCCTGACGCTCCTGTTGTTTATATTGACGAAAACAACAACAACAACAACAACAACAACGACGACGACGACGGAAAGATGGCACATCTTCTTGACCATGCTACAAAAGGTCGTCTTTTAGTAATGAACTTTGGGAGTCTGACCTGCCCTGTGTTTACAGCTAGATTGAACGATTTCTTCTCAATTGAAAAAGAGTTTGAAGATATTGCAGACTTTGTTATTGTTTACATTGAGGAGGCGCATCCATCTGATGGCTGGGCGTTCAAGGTAAGAAACTTTTCATTCATATAAACTTATATCTATATCATACCATTTTAAACATATCGCTTTTAAGTTTGCCAATATGGATGTAATTAGAATGTTCAGGTCATTTTTGGCTGAATAAAACTCACACAGGAGTTTGATGTAACAAAGCCTTGTCAAATCAACGGTTTGTGAACTGGTATTTTCTTTTTTGACCAGTAAAACAGTTTCGTGCATGAACCACGAAAATATACCTCTTTCTGTAAACATTATGAGCCTATTCATGTTCCTTTATTGGTGCAAACAATGAATAACAACAGATCAAACAATCAGGTACAAGAAAAACGTACAATAGGGAAGGACAATACACATTTCCTGTACATACTTAGAAAAACATTTAGCCAGGAAAAGTGCGGAAATATAAAGATCATCGAGGATGTTATTAAAAAAGTCATTTGAAAAAGATCTAAGGTTAGAAAAATCTTTGTCGAGGAAGCGTTGGGTTTAAGTACAATGATCACTACCTGGCCCATTATGGGATTTTAGGTGGGCGTCCATTTTAATCTAAAAACCTACGCAGTATTACCGGTTATTGTCTGTGAAACGTTTGTGGATTTCCGATAAACAGGATGCAAGCCAATTTCCATAACATGTAGATCGGAAGGTCAAAATTGGACTGGGGCATGGCTTGGTTGTGTGTGGAATATAAGTGTGTTTAACGCGAGGTTATATTCGAATAATTAGTTATGTCATAAATGTCATTAACAAGGCATGTAAAAACATGCCGCTTGCAAGACATAAAACATACAAAGCATTACACATACCATTTTATAAAGAGGACATTTTATATCCTATACCCTAAGTAAAAACATGCTGCTTGCAAGACATAAAACATGCAAAGCATTACACATACCATTTTATAAAGAGGACATTTTATATCCTATCCTAAGTACCAGAGGTTATTTTCTACTTGCTTTATCGTTTGTAAATCTGACGATTTGTGCAGCAACGGGAAATAAACACGGGCGTACAAATGATAAATACAAATACTAGAAAAAGAAACGCTGCAGTGTTCGGGATATTTATACCACTAACCAATTTTTGTATTTCGTCAACTTATGCTTTTAATACCGCGAATGTTGCTGTGTAGGTTATAGTATTAGTTAAAGACCACGAGGAGGAGGTCGTCTATTTTACAGCTGTTCTCGCAAACTGAAATGCAACACAGAAAAATACTTTTGGCCTTTTCTTCCATGCATTACTTTCTCCAAGCAATCTTTCATTTGAATGCTCTTTGAAAGAACTCGTTATGAACATAAAGCTAGCACTATCGAGTTGCCGTGATCTTATTCTAGTCCTTGATAACGGCTCCGTGAACTAAGAATAGAATATAATGTACAAGAACATTACTCATCGCCTCAATGTTCAAGTACAATAAGAGATTACTGACTTATAATGTACTGTACAAAATTATACTAATCGATTCTGATTGGACGAGAGGATTCCGGAGTACAATTAAATCGTAATTGTACTCTACAGATACTCGCCTTAAGGGCTCGTCCAATTTAGAAAACTTTCAGAATATCACTCGTACCTATAAGTTACAAATTGTACACAAGATGTAGATTGGGCGATTTCCTATACATATAATCTACTTAATTCTGATTGGACGAGAGAAATCATAAATTGTACTCTGCAGATACTCGCCTAAAGGACTCGTCCAATTTAGAAAACTTTTAAAATAGCACTCGTAACTATATTAATATATTACTACTAAATGGTACTCAACATCGTGTGAATTCCTATTCAAAACATTAATCCAAATTATGTCTTTCTTCAGAGTGATATAAAGATCAAGACCCATCACTCCATCAAAGACCGCTGTGAAGCCGCCAGGCTGCTCCAAAGAACCTTCAATCCAAGTTGTCCAGTGTTAGTTGACAGTATGCTAGATGCTGCCTGCATGTCGTACGGAGCTACTCCAATTCGCCTTCATGCCATAAAGAACGGGATTCTAGAGTACGAAGGAGGGACGGGGCCGTTCATGTACAACATGGAAAACCTTCGTAACTGGCTTGTACAATATAAAAACACTACTTGAACTAAAGTGTAAACGATGCAAAGAAAAGAGCTTTGAAGTGGTGAGGATGTAATGGTCCCATTCCCCTTCACGTCATAGAGAACGGGATTCTAGAGTACGAAGGAGGGACTGGGCCGTTCATGTACAACATGGAAAGGCATCGTGACTTGTGGAATGTAAAAAGACGTCCCGTGAACTTAAGTGCAAAGGAAGCTAAGTAGAGAGCTTTGAAGTGGTGAGGATGTAATGGTCGCATCCGTCTTCACGTCATAAAGAACGGGATTCTAGAGTACGAACGATGGACTGGGCCATTTATGTAAAACATGGAAAGGTATCGTGACTTGTGGAATGTAAAAAGACGTCCTGAACTTAAGTGCAATGGAAGCTAAGTTGAGAGCTTTGTAGTAATGGCCCGGGTAGGACAGGAAGCCCGACACTAAGAACGGCTGCGAGGGAGACTAAAGTTTCCCAAGATCTGAGAAGGCTCCCAAACTGAATGAGAGTCCAACTGAGCTAATATGATAACATCAATTATCATGATTCTGTGGACAAGTTCAGTTCAAGATCATGAAGCTAAACGAACTGATTATTGAGTGCAGTTGGAAACGCGTTTATTATAAAGCTCTATAATGAGCTGAAGGACATACCATTCATTACCAGGCAGTACTAAAGTTTCTGGACGGGATTCCTGGTTTTAAAAGGATTCCAAAATCAAAATGCTTTAAAAGGTTTCAAAATTCAGTATGACATTGAACACTAATGTATATTGCATTTGTATGAACGTTATTGCTATTATACATCTTATTTATATTATTTGTAAATACAAATTTTATAACGGTTTTTAATAATCCCTATTAAATCAATAGTTGAAACACATTTTTGATTTGTCTTATTACCCTCATGCAATTAGTAATTGCAGCAAAGGAATATACATAATTTAACCGGAAAGAAGCTTAAATACCACGCAATACCGCACAAAAACACAACCGCAATACCACACAATTCAATCGACAAAAACAATCAAAACTGCACAAATTATAATCGAAAAGAACCGCGGTACCGCAAAAATATATCGACAAAAACCGCAAATCTTCCATTTTAAAGAATAACGACGAAACACTCTATAGCTATGGTGTACTATTCCTAGTCTATGAAATTGTTATCTTTGAAAACCTGACGCAGTACAGTCTTCTTTACCCTTGTTACACAGGGGTACCCCAAAAGAAACTGGAAGTCTTTTTAAAAGGGCGTGGCGCGGACGATTTGTAACCCCATATAAAAAAAAACACGAGTTTGTATATACAAATCAATGCGCTTTTCCATTGTCGGCATCCTCAAAGATGAAGAAATGTCAAAATCATAATTGCCCCCCCCCCCCCCCCCCCTCCCAGGTGTACTTGACAAGTTAACATCGAATGACTATCAAACTTACCTACTTGCTAACGTCCATGACACTGTGACTTGTTTGGTCTAGCTAGTCTCTTTCAGTTCTATTATTCCTTTAACATCTGTTCTTCCTGATTATCTATAAATTCACAAACACAGAAGAAATTACACTACTCTACTGATGAACTATTGCTATACCTCGATCCCAGGACCTTATCCCTTCGCTTTCGGGTGGGGCGGGGAATCAAAAGTGATGAGATAAGGTCCTGGGATTGAGCTTGCTATTTTGAGGCAAGGTGCCCAAGGGGAGACCGATCAGATTTCGTATGACTGTGAAACGTAGGTGTGCCTTGTCGCGATCGTGATGTTTTAGAATGCCTTGCCGTGCCTTGATCGCGTTCTTGCCGTGAGCTTGTCATAGTCGTACGAAATCTGCTCTAGAGGGCTGTTTATATGAAAACGAGTTGTCCCTGCTAGCCGGGATAACTCTATTGTTTTCAGTCCCCCGGGGAATACAAAACAAAAGAGTTATCCCAGCTAGCAGGGGCAACTCGCCTTCATATAAACAGCCCCTAAAGGGGGTATAAGTGTCTTATGTGCAAGTGAAGATCAACTAAGTATTGAATCAATAAAATATCAATACTTGGCTGTTCAAAAAGGTTGGGGGTGGGGTGGGGTGGTGGTGGTGGTGGAGCAGTTGAGGTGGGGATGGAGAAGTCACCCAGATCACCTTACCTGGATCTGTACCTGATTTAAACAAACGTATTTAAAAGACATTTTACAGGCTTTGCAGCATTATACAAGTTCCATCGTGTAAAACCAGAACAATGTAACCATTTATTTTGAATCAAATATCTTTATATGTTTTATTTCATTTACAATTTAGATTTATCTATTTATTCGTTTATTGTGTGGAGCAAGGGTAATATGTAAATTCACATACCATGCCACATAAATACCTATTTCAAAAAAAGATGTCATAGGTCAAAGATCCAATAATAGCTAGAATAATATGTGTTTATTTATTTATTATTATTTTATTTATGACAATTTCTTCATTATTGTTTAGTTTTGTACTTATAATTCCTTTCCGTTTTAGAATGACCTATCATCTTATATACATGTACAGTCAATTTAAATTTGAATTTTAAAGACGTAACGTGCTTCTGCCTATTGTGCACCAAACGGGATGAAAGCTGGAAGTTTGAACAGGCCTATGTTCAAACACAAAGAATGTTCATTTAGTATTCATTTGTACATAATTCTTTATTTACATTATTATTGAATAGAATACCAGTGAATATTCTCTGCTATATTTCTGTCCTTGCCATGAAGTAGATATCAGCTATCGCCACTAAACAGGCTAATACGATACCAGTGATGACTCTCTAGGAAGAAAATAAAAATATTTTATTAGCCTGCGTTACATCTGAAATTTTACGAAGAAAATTCCGGATGTAAACGCAGGCTACATTTTATAAGCTCTTTGAAGCAATTAACTAATTATTGTCGTTATATCTTACTGCGCATGCTCAACGATGTATCTCATACACTCAACGATATATCTTGATATCGTCATACATGCATAGTTAGATTTAGTGACAATGGGAATAAGATTGTTTCTTTGTTTCGGTTTTTAACTGTATAATGAGTAACATAGAATATGGAATAAGAATTATGAAATCTATGTACCAAGCTTAATGCTAGCATTGAGTTATTTTGAGCAAGTTTATGTTGTGTCATGTGACATTTCTTTTACAAAGTGTCTATGTCTTTTTGGTGGACAACATTAATGACATTGACTGTATAAAAACTCCAAAAACGACAAAAAAATCAGTTAAATGATGGTGTTAAATGTTTTCTATTTACCATTGCTAGATTTGGAAAAGAATACTGTGAAGCCATCAAACCAAAGAGAAATGCTGCTACAATACTGACTATGAAGCTGAATATAGATGATAACTGCTTGGATGTTGTTCTTACTGTAAAATAGATAAATGTAAACTATTATAAATGGATGGATGACAAATATGGACAGCAGAATTACTAATTTTAATACTGATCAATTATCAAATGAAAATATACATGTATGTATAATTGCATAAACAGATAAAAGCTTCTAACATTGATAAATAAATGAGTGTATGGATGCATGGATTGATGGACAGAGTGATGGATAAATAAATGAATGAATAAATGAATGAATTGATTGATGACATTAATGAATGAACCAATCATAGGTAATATAATTAAATTTGAAACACCGTAAAAGAAGTGTGTAAAAAAAGAGGACTCTTTTAGTCCGATGAAGGGCTAAAGCTCGAAACGTCAGTAAAGTTAAGTCAACATTTTTTTATGGTGTTACAAATTTCATTATATTACCTATCGTTTTAAATATCAAACACTGAGGCAGCCTATACAAGTTTACTTGCTAGTTTCTATTTAATGAACCAATCAGTCAAACAATAGGTGAAAGGATGGATGGTTATAATATAATATTAAATGGAAAATTAATAAAATCATGAAGAAATGAAATCAATTGGTGAATTAATGTGGGAATCAATGAGTAGATAATTAGATGAATGAAAAGGAAAGATACTGAAAAACATTTTGTTTTAAATTTTTTACAGATCTCATAAACGTGTTACCTTCTGTTGCCAACTCTTTAGATGCATCATACTGTTGATATGGAAAAAAAAAACATTTTCAAAAAAATAAATATGTTGATGTGCTGTGATCAGACCATTCTACACTCTTAAATAAAATGTACTGTAGCCTCAGACGATACACCTATTTCAAAAATGGTTGTCGCAGCCGAAGCTACAGTACACACACTGAAGCCTGCAAAAGATGTTGGTATTTCTACTCTTGTAATCGGTTTATTCTAAATATATTTTGATTGTACGTGTTTGTAGTATATGAACATAACAAGTTTTGCAGTGATAGATGATGAGTCAAATATTTATTTAAAAAGCGCGTAATAAATCACACATTCAGTTCATATTACCAATATCCTTTGCAGGCTTCAGAGTGTGGACTGCAGCTTTTATTGCGACAACGATTTTGGAAATAGGTGTATATAAAGTAAACACTGTCATGGTGCTAGCTTAACTTATAGAGGGCTGTGTAACTTATTAATTGAATTTAATTCCAGACAAAGAATGTCCCTGTTCACACGCCACCACCTCCACACACTATTCATGATGACTTAATCACGAGACATTGACTGAGGCAAACTTCCAACCCTCTGGCATAACCACCTCGAGTCTCACCAAGCAACAAAGTGTTACCAACCCAGGATACCAGAAAGCCAGACGGTCTGGGTGAGGAACCTCAAGTCCCAACACCCCACGCAACACCACCAAGCCCACTGCCACCAGAGCCACCGAAGAGGAAACAACCCCTAGAGCCATGAAAGCTAATGGACTTCAACAAGAAAGGACTACTGGAACAATGAACTAACAAAAACCAGCTGTAGCTTTTTATCATTTTATGTTAATTTATAATTGAACTTTTGGAATATTAGTAATTTCGATGTGCTCTTTCTAATAAAAGCAATGGTGTCTTCTAAAACTGATTAGCTAAGATATCATTATTGCCACCCCTTTATGAATAGGGTGTATTGAGTGAACTATTTATTCATAATGAATGACTTTAACCTACCTTTGGCCCTAGATTAGAAACCATAGCATTATACTGTCTCCTTTCATGTTGTGCTTGCAGCTTTTTCAGACGTGCTACAAGCTCTGGACTCTGATAAACAAAAGTATTCATTGACAACTAATAAACACAACTTCATTATTTATTTAACTTTGTTCGTATTAATGTTGTTCAGACTATTTGCAAGAACCCCCAGGGGACTCTCTTCGTCAAAGTGGTAGGTGTTGATTGGAGGTTGATTTTGAAAATCACCCCTTTATTGTAATGCATAAATTAAAATACTAGCTGTCTTGTTGATTTCAACACCTAAAGACTGTGCACTGATCTTAGCAGTTATGATTTTTTTAGTAATAAGCGTATTTGAAAATTTGCATTTGAACAAATAAATTATTATTATTATTAATAAAAAAGTAAAAATTACACATATTAACCCTTGAGCCTGAAAACTAAATAGATTCAAGATATTCATGAGTTTAATAATTATTTACCCTTTCTGGTGGCTTTGGTGGAGGAACATAAAGATCACTTCCTTCCAAAAGCTCATGTAAATAAATTTGACTTGAATCGCCTGAAACACACAATTAGTTATTATAATTATATCTTTTTTGTAATAGATATAATTATAATTTGCATATTCTCTACTTTCACACAACCATAAAGCCTTCTGTTTTTGGGGGTTAGATATTGTTTTTTGTTTGACAATAAATGATAGGTAATATTAATAATGAAATTTGTAACACCGTTAAAAATGTTGACTTAACTTTACTGACGTTTTGAGCTTTAGCCCTTCGTCGGAGTAAAAGAGTTAGACTAAGAGAGATACTTTGTATAAATAAGAAATGGGAAAAGTGATAAACCAATCAAAAGGCGATAGAAAATGTAGGAGGAGTTAAAGACCAATGGAAAAATTAATTGAAAGCAAATTGTTCATTCATGCCAAAAGGTTGCTGTGTTCCTAAGGAATAAATAAGTTGCATTTCTTTAGATTTAGGGTTATTGTTAGTTCCAGTAATATGAGTATACTAGTTTACTCCCTAGTTTCCATTTATAATTTTTGTTTGCATGACAATAGCTAACCCCAAAAACAGAAGGCATTATGGTTATTGTGAATGGAGATAAATGGAATGTTTTGTATTTAATGTATCTGAGAAGGGCTAACCATTTGCAGATGTAATTACAAAGGTACAGTAGCACCTTCTCTTAAATTATTAACCAACTAAGACTACTTGGCAGTGGTGCCCCAAAAAAAACAAGGCCAGATTGCAAGCATCACAGCTTTGACTCATGGTGCTTTTGTATTATTAAGTCAAAGTTTATTATTAAGAGGTTCCATAGACTAATGAATAAATTGGATTGTACCACTTATTAATGTTTTCTTTGTCAAGATAAAAATAGGATAATTTTAAAGCTATCTTACCTAATGATAAACTGTTTTTCTTCAAAACTTGCCAAACTTCCCGTACAAGAGAGAACTCTATACTTGCGGTTTTATCAAAATTTTTGTCCTCATCTTTCGAGTTGTATTCTGATAGTCTATCTATCAAATCTTTAGGAGTTTTGTCAATATTTTGCACATCTAAAATAGCATTTTTGATCCTTCTTGTTAGCACAATGTTGACCACCATTTTGTTTTCGGTAAGTACTTCATTTGTCGTAAATGTAATCGATCGAAATACTCTAAGTGGGTATCATAATAACCATATGTATTCCCCTGTATTCCCCTGTATTCCCCTGTATTCCCCTGTATTCCCCTGTATTCATATGTATTCATATGTATTCCCCTGTATTCCCCTGTATTCCCCTGTATACCCCTGTATTCCCCTGTATACCCCTGTATACCCCTGTATACCCCTGTATACCCCTGTATACCCCTGTATACCCCTGTATACCCCTGTATACCCCTGTATTCCCCTGTATTCATATGTATTCCCCTGTATACCCCTGTATTCCCCTGTATTCCCCTGTATACCCCTGTATTCATATGTATTCCCCTGTATACCCCTGTATACCCCTGTATACCCCTGTATTCCCCTGTATTCATATGTATTCATATGTATTCCCCTGTATACCCCTGTATACCCCTGTATACCCCTGTATACCCCTGTATTCATATGTATTCATATGTATTCCCCTGTATACCCCTGTATACCCCTGTATACCCCTGTATACCCCTGTATACCCCTGTATACCCCTGTATTCCCCTGTATTCCCCTGTATTCATATGTATTCATATGTATTCCCCTGTATACCCCTGTATTCCCCTGTATACCCCTGTATACCCCTGTATTCCCCTGTATTCATATGTATTCATATGTATTCATATGTATTCCCCTGTATTCCCCTGTATACCCCTGTATACCCCTGTATACCCCTGTATACCCCTGTATACCCCTGTATACCCCTGTATTCCCCTGTATACCCCTGTATTCCCCTGTATACCCCTGTATACCCCTGTATTCCCCTGTATTCATATGTATTCATATGTATTCCCCTGTTTACCCCTGTATTCCCCTGGATACCCCTGTATACCCCTGTATTCCCCTGTATACCCCTGTATTCCCCTGTATTCATATGTATTCATATGTATTCCCCTGTATACCCCTGTATACCCCTGTATACCCCTGTATACCCCTGTATACCCCTGTATACCCCTGTATACCCCTGTATTCCCCATGTATACCCCTGTATACCCCTGTATTCCTCTATATTCCCCTGTATACCCCTGTATACCCCTGTATACCCCTGTATACCCCTGTATTCATATGTATTCATATGTATTCCCCTGTATACCCCTGTATACCCCTGTATTCCCCTGTATACCCCTGTATACCCCTGTATTCCCCTGTATTCGTATGTATTCATATGTATACCCCTGTATAACCCTGTATACCCCTGTATACCCCTGTATTCCCCTGTATTCATATGTAGTCGTTTTGGCCCTCGGTTATAGTCGTTGTGAGAGGAAACTTTCATAGTTGCTGAGACGGCAGAAGTTACCGACATGGATATGCACACGTGTTAAAATTAGCAACTCGAATAACCATTTCCGCCATATCGGAACTCTACTATAAATGATTTCGAAATGCACGGGATGTAACTAGATCTACTCACGCAGACACTTAAAAAGTCAAAACAGTCGAAAACAAGTCTAAAGTTATAGTCTAAAGTTGGTCTGTCAGCAAACACCTTATGGAAGTTTAGGCCAGTTGAAATGCCTGGTGAAAACATGCCGCTGTTTTCACCAGGCATTTTTACTCGCGTAACATCCCTGAAGGTGTTTGTTTAATGTTTTTTAAATGTTTTCGCTGGAGCCGATTGTTACAGTAAGACATTGCTTGAATAACCTACAGTCATTTCCAGAAAGTGATAGTCCAGAAATTTCAATATTTGACATCTCTAAATGTGAGACTAAGTTATCATAAGTTAATGAATATTTTTCAATGTCGGCAAGTTGGAGAAAAGATAAATCTCTCTTGAAGATCATATACTTTTATTTATTTCAATAATTTTTTTTTATGACCTTTTTTATCGATATAGCGATTTAATAAATAACATGGCATTTATCTGTTTAGAAGAACGCTGTGATTGACCGATTTGTTTACTTGGCCAAGTTTAATAATGAATACATATGAATACAGGGGTATACAGGGGTATACAGGGGTATACAGGGGTATACAGGGGTATACAGGGGAATACAGGGGTATACAGGGGTATACAGGGGAATACAGAGGAATACAGGGGTATACAGGGGAATACATATGAATACATATGAATACAGGGGAATACAGGGGTTTACAGGGGTGTACAGGGGTATACAGGGAAATACAGGGGTATACAGGGGTATACAGGGGAATACATATGAATACATATGAATACAGGGGTATACAGGGGTATACAGGGGTATACAGGGGAATACAGGGGTATACAGGGGTATACAGGGGTATACAGGGGTATACAGGGGTATACAGCGGAATACATATGAATACATATGAATACAGGGGATTACAGGGGTATACAGGGGTATACAGGGGTATACAGGGGTATACAGGGGTATACAGGGGTATACAGGGGTATACAGGGGTATACATATGAATACATATGAATACAGGGGATACAGGGGGATACAGGGGGATACAGGGGTATACAGGGGTATACAGGGGTATACAGGGGTATACAGGGGTATACAGGGGTATACAGGGGTATACAGGGTTATACAGGGGTATACATATCAATACATATGAATACAGGGGAATAATATACAGGGGTATACAGGGGTATACAGGGGAATACAGGGGTATACAGGGGTATACAGGGGAATACAGGGGTATACAGGGGTATACAGGGGAATACATATGAATACATATGAATACAGGGGAATACAGAAAAATACATATGAATACAGGGGAATACAGGGGTATACAGGGGAATACAGGGGTATACAGGGGTATACAGGGGAATACATATGAATACATATGAATACAGGGGTATACAGGGGTATACAGGGGTATACAGGGGTATACAGGGGTATACAGGGGTATACATATGAATACATATGAATACAGGGGATACAGGGGGATACAGGGGTATACAGGGGTATACAGGGGTATACAGGGGAATACATATGAATACATATGAATACAGGGGTATACAGGGGTATACAGGGGTATACAGGGGGTATACAGGGGTATACAGGGGTATACAGGGGTATACAGGGGAATACATATGAATACATATGAATACAGGGGAATACAGGGGTATACAGGGGTATACAGGGGAATACAGGGGTATACAGGGGTATACAGGGGAATACATATGAATACAGGGGAATACAGGGGTATACAGGGGAATACATATGAATACATATGAATACAGGGGAATACAGGGGTATACAGGGGAATACATATGAATACATATGAATACAGGGGTATACAGGGGTATACAGGGGTATACAGGGGTATACAGGGGTATACAGGGGTATACAGGGGAATACAGGGGTATACAGGGGTATACAGGGGAATACATATGAATACAGGGGTATACAGGGGAATACAGGGGTATACAGGGGTATACAGGGGTATACAGGGTATACAGGGGAATACATATGAATACATATGAATACAGGGGTATACAGGGGTATACAGGGGAATACAGGGGTATACAGGGGTATACAGGGGTATACAGGGGTATACAGGGGTATACAGGGGAATACATATGAATACATATGAATACAGGGGAATACAGGGGTATACAGGGGTATACAGGGGAATACAGGGGTATACAGGGGTATACAAGGGAATACATATGAATACATATGAATACAGGGGTATACAGGGGTATACAGGGGTATACAGGGGAATACAGGGGTATACAGGGGTATACAGGGGAATACATATGAATACATATGAATACAGGGGAATACAGGGGTATACAGGGGAATACAGGGGAATACAGGGGTATACAGGGGTATACAGGGGTATACAGGGGTATACAGGGGAATACAGGGGAATACAGAGGAATACAGGGGTATACAGGGGAATACATATGAATACATATGAATACAGGGGAATACAGGGGTATACAGGGGTATACAGGGGAATACAGGGGAATACAGGGGAATACAGGGGTATACAGGGGTATACAGGGGTATACATATGAATACATATGAATACATATGAATACAGGGGAATACAGGGGAATACATATGAATACAGGGGATTACAGGGGAATACAGGGTAATACCAGGGGTAATACATATGGTTATTATGATACCCACTTAGAGTATTTCGATCGATTACATTTACGACAAATGAAGTACCAACCTTGTTTTCACTGGACATACCGCTGATCTTTTACTGAAGGCTCTGTAAAATAACACAGGGAACCCAAATTTACTTTTAAACCAAATCGTTTAGAAAAACGCCAAAAAACTTACATATGTCAATTTAGCTTTGAGTAGAAAATATTACAAATTTTCAGCCTTTTAATGATTATTAAAACAAAAGAGTGAAAACAGAGACAATATTTGGACTGTATGAGCCAGCGATGACAGAACTTACAGCGGTGAACTTTCCAAAAAGTATGCGCTTCGTTACGTTGGCCATGCGTTTCAAAATGGCGGCCGAACTTCAATAAACTTACATTTTGTCGCTATTTGGAACCTTTATTCAACATAATGGCAAGCATTGGCAGAAGAGACCTTGAAGAATTGAAAACATGGGTTGAAGGAAGTGTCAGAAAGCGGCTTGGCTTCAATGAAAAGTCCGTGGTTAAAGCAGCATTGGACTGCATTTCGATGAACCTTGGGAAACGATCATCTGTAAAAGAGTTATCAACTTTCCTTGATGATCTTGCTCCTCAATTTGTCGAGGATTTGTTTGATAAAGTAGATGAAATTAAGAACAATAGGTCTTCTAGCTCGCATAGAAGTTCAAGCTCGAGAAAGCGAACATTGGAGGATGTTTTCGGGGATGATAACGAAGATACGAGTTCGTCAACTTCAACTACTACTGTCAAACGGAAGCAAAGTCGATTTGATGCTTTGAAGGAGGACAACGACCCCCTTCCTCCTGCTATTCCTGAGACTGAGGAAGGACCTACGCACTTGAATAGTAACCAGATAACAGAGATGGTAGCAAATATGAAAAAACAGATTGAAGAAAGAAAAAGACAACTGCAGGTTTGTGTAAATACAAGTACTAAGGCTGATGACGAGGTGGAAAGGTTGTGTGTGTTGTTCAAGTCGTTGTCATGTCAACAGTCTTCAGTGCATTATATATGTACAAGTGATGAGGACGAGGTGGAAAGGTTGTGTGTGTTGTTCAAGTCTTTGTCACTTCAACAGTCTTCAGTGCATTATATATGTACAAGTGATGATGACGAGGTGGAAAGGTTGTGTGTGTTGTTCAAGTCTTTGTCACTTGAACAGTCTTCAGTGCATTATATATGTACAAGTGATGATGACAAGGTGGAAAGGTTGTGTGTGTTGTTCAAGTCGTTGTCACTTCAACAGTCTTCAGTGCATATATGTACAAGTGATTATGACAAGGTGGAAAGGTTGTGTGTTGTTCAAGTCGTTGTCACTTGAACAGTCTTCAGTGCATTATATATGTACAAGTGATGATGATGAGATGGAAAGGTTGTGTGTGTTGTTTCAGTCGTTGTCTCTTCAACAGTCTTCAGTGCATTATATATGTACAAGTGATGATGACGAGGTGGAAAGGTTGTGTGTGTTGTTCAAGTCTTTGTCACTTGAACAGTCTTCAGTGCATTATATATGTACAAGTGATGATGACAAGGTGGAAAGGTTGTGTGTGTTGTTCAAGTCGTTGTCACTTCAACAGTCTTCAGTGCATATATGTACAAGTGATTATGACAAGGTGGAAAGGTTGTGTGTGTTGTTCAAGTCTTTGTCACTTGAACAGTCTTCAGTGCATTATATATGTACAAGTGATGATGACGAGGTGGAAAGGTTGTGTGTGTTGTTCAAGTCTTTGTCACTTGAACAGTCTTCAGTGCATTATATATGTACAAGTGATGATGACGAGGTGGAAAGGTTGTGTGTGTTGTTCAAGTCTTTGTCACTTGAACAGTATTCAGTGCATTATATATGTACAAGTGATGATGATGAGATGGAAAGGTTGTGTGTGTTGTTTCAGTCGTTGTCTCTTCAACAGTCTTCAGTGCATTATATATGTACAAGTGATGATGATGAGATGGAAAGGTTGTGTGTGTTGTTTCAGTCGTTGTCTCTTCAACAGTATTCAGTGCATTATATATGTACAAGTGATGATGACGAGGTGGAAAGGTTGTGTGTGTTGTTCAAGTCTTTGTCACTTGAACAGTCTTCAGTGCATTATATATGTACAAGTGATGATGACGAGGTGGAAAGGTTGTGTGTGTTGTTCAAGTCTTTGTCACTTGAACAGTATTCAGTGCATTATATATGTACAAGTGATGATGATGAGATGGAAAGGTTGTGTGTGTTGTTTCAGTCGTTGTCTCTTCAACAGTATTCAGTGCATTATATATGTACAAGTGATGATGACGAGGTGGAAAGGTTGTGTGTGTTGTTCAAGTCTTTGTCACTTCAACAGTCTTCAGTGCATTATATATATGTACAAGTGATGATGATGAGGTGGAAAGGTTGTGTGTGCACTTCAGTCATGGAATTTACCGTGCTAGAATGTAGTGATTGATCCTTGGCTGTTACTGCTAGATGCTTGAATAAATATACCATCATACTTTGATACTTCAATATTTTACTAACCAATTTACTGGACTATATTTCTTCAGGCGATGGGCCAAGCTAGGGTCGTCATGCCAGGTGTGCCCCAGATGATGCCAGGATTCAACCCTGCCATGCCAAGTGTTGAACAACAGCAGCAGCTGATGAATGATGCAATAGAGAAAGCAAGAAGAGCTGCGGAACTACAGAAAAAGATACAAGAACAGCTTGCTAGTAAACCTAACTTAGTGAGTAGATTAATTACTGCTGCATCAGTTATGCAGCTTACCACAAATTTTAGTACTAAGGACCCAACAAAGTTTGTGAAGTGGGTTGGAATTCTCTTTTGTCAATCAAACACAATTCTAGTCTAGACTTTGTGGATACAAATCTAAATTAATGGAATTAAATTTGTAATAGATTTCTTTGAAAATTGAAACACAATAGCTGTTTTTTTATATAGTTATATGCAAATGTTTTTAAACAATGCATTCAAGTCTTGGTTCTTGGGCAAAAAAAAAATTTGGCCCAAAAGTCTCAACTTGAACCCATTGTTCAAAATCATTTGGATATATCTATATTAACAGCTATTAGTTTAGATTTTTTGGATACAAAACTAAATAAAAGGAATAATATGCAAGTATTTTTTGTATCTTATAATACACTTACTCGATTCCGATTGGACAAGAGGATTACAATTACAATTACTATACAGAGTACCAATTAGTTTTTCAGTGTATTATAAATAAAAAATTGCACGATCTTCTAGTACAATTTGTAATTAATACTTGCAATGTTTTGAAAGCTGTCAAATAGGAAAAGAGTGGCTTTTGGACAAATTTTTATAATATAAGACAGAACGCTTATTTCACGAAGTTTCGATGTCGCTGACATCATTTTCAAGTAGGGTTTTATTCAATAAATTTGAATATTACATTGAGATGAAAGTTATCCTCTTGGGATCAATACGCGTGACATGCACTTATTAAACAAATACTTTGGCACGTAAGGAGTCTGATTGTGTGTTTAGACTAGGTCCTTTGTTTCTTATAAACAGCATTTCGTTGATCAAGCAGTCGAGCTTGTCCTTGCATTTCTTTAGGATTGTAAAACAGTCAGGCGGGACAGAGTCAATTGCGTGAACGGACTTGAGGTGTTTGCCGATTGCAGAATATTTATGCTCATCGATCCTTTGGTGTAGATGACGACACGTATAACCGATGTAGCTTGCATCGCACAAGCTGCATTTAAATTGGTACACAACATTCAACATTCAAAACCATGTTACACCGTGCCTTCAGACTCTCCACAACACCTGAGCTATTTACCAAGGAGTGCGACCGCCTACGTGATGTCTTCAAGGGCTTAAAATATCCTGAAAGACTCATTGATTCCATAATCCAGTCATTCAACAACTCTAGAGCGTCTGCCAGTACTCCCAATAATACAGATAAAGATCCCGAGGTCTTCCGTATCATTTTGCCGTTCAAAGACCAGAAGTGTGCTGATGTAGTCAAAACTCAGCTCAATTCTTTGAGTAACAAAATTGGCGTCGACTTACAGCCAGTGTTCACAAGTCGGAAAGTTGGGGATGACTTAAGAGTGCAAGAGAACAAACCAGCTCTAGTGAATCAGCAGAATGTTGTGTACCAATTTAAATGCAGCTTGTGCGATGCAAGCTACATCGGTTTTACGTGTCGTCATCTACACCAAAGGATCGATGAGCATAAATATTCTGCAATCGGCAAACACCTCAAGTCCGTTCACGCAATTGACTCTGTCCCACCTGACTGTTTTACAATCCTAAAGAAATGCAAGGACAAGCTCGACTGCTTGATCAACGAAATGCTGTTTATAAGAAACAAAGGACCTAGTCTAAACACACAATCAGACTCCTTACGTGCCAAAGTATTTGTTTAATAAGTGCATGTCATGCGTATTGATCCCAAGAGGATAACTTTCATCTCAATGTAATATTCAAATTTATTGAATAAAACCCTACTTGAAAATGATGTCAGCGACATCGAAACGTCATGAAATAAGCGTTCTGTCTTATATTATATCAAATAGGACTCGCCAAAAAGGCTGTCCTTGTACCTATTAATTACAAATTGTACTCAAGATCATGTGATTTCCTATACAAATTTATATCAGATTTTTTAGACACAAGAGAATTGCCAATTCACACTCAATTTACTGTTTGGTTTGTAGCAATGAAATTAAAGATAAATGATCATGGCAGTGATTGCTATAAACTTGTGTATTTTAGTTTGCAAATTCTCAGTTGACAAGTGCTGGTGCATCCTTGGTAAAGTCTGGAATGATCAACGTGACTGCTTTGAAAGAAGAAAAGCCAAGTCCACTTATTCTTGATGACAAGGGTAGAACTGTTGATTCATCAGGAAAAGCTGTCCAGCTAAGTAGTAGAATGCCTACACTGAAGGCAAACATCAGGGCAAAGAAAAGAGAACAGTTTAAAGTAGAAAAACCTTCTGAAGATTTGACTGAAAGGGTCTACTTTGATCCTAGAGTAGCGTAAGTTAATTAAGAAAAAATAGCTTTACATGTAAGTTACTGCAGTTTCGACTTTCTGAGAACTGGGACATTTCAATGGCTTGTTGTGAAATACATTTTTAGCTGCCATCGATCAAAACTAATTAGCCTTTTAAATCCTTGATTGACGGCAGCAAAATACGTATTCCACAACTAGTCCTTGGAATGTAAATGTTCGCAGAAAGTTGATAAGTAGTAAAATAAAAATAAATTGCTTTTAGGTTGTGTATGTACATACATGTAGAAATTATTCTTCTCATTAAACTTGTTGTAAACTTGGCAATGTTCAGTTTACATTATTTTTCATTTGCTAATAATTATTACTGCTTGAGTACAATTTATTTTCTCTCTTTTGTTCAAATCTTTGCCATTCTTTGACTAAAACAATCTTTGTTTTTATTTTTTCTTGTTAGTGTTCCAGCAGCAACTAGAAACAAAAGGGGCTTCAAGTTTCATGAAAAGGGTAAATTCCAAGAGATTGCGCAGAGAATAAGAGCCAAGGTAATGTTTATTCTTGTGAATTAATACAAAAATGTTTTTTTCATATTTTACTAAAGTTGTCAAGATAAAAGTAAATCTGGTCGGGAAAATTCAAGTTGAAACTTATGCAAATCAGGACGAATCTGAATGGCATTTACATACTCGTCACATACATGATTTCTTTTGTCAAATTCTCATGAAATATTCATGAGTTTTAGAATAATGTTTTTTCTTGTGAACACAATTTGATAACTGTGGTACAAATTTATATATAATATGTACATTAATTCATTTCTTGCACAGACCCAACTAGAAAAACTCCAAAAGCAAATTGCTGCAGTCGCAAAGAAGACAGGTATTTCGTCTGCCACTAAACTGGCACTGATAGCGCCAACTAAAGATATACAGGAAGGCCAGGTTCCCGATATAGAATGGTGGGACAATGTGATATCAAGAACAGGCAAATACAGTGACAATGTTAATGTCAAGAACCTACAGGGGATAACCCAACTAGTTGAACATCCTGTACAGAAACATCCGCCGGGTGAGTATTGTGATAATTGTAAAGAGCATTGAGACATGTGAAATACGCTATATAAGGACCACATAATTATAGAGGATATTACATGGGCGTGCGGAGATAAGGATTTTATCTTCAAGTGTTTAATTGATATCTCATAAGTGAGCGCAGCGAATGAGTGAGATATCATTTGAACACAAGAAAATAAAATCTGTATCTCCAAGCGCCCATGTGTTGTTCTGTTTATTATATAAACTCACGACAAATGAAATAGCCAAAGTTTTATCAAGATATGCATCAAAAATGCTTAAAAATCTAGAAAATGCATGGAGTATCAATGGTAATGTAACATGTTATTTCACGTGTTATTTCACATGTGAAATAACATGTTATTTTCACAATGTGAAGATATCACTTTTTTGTGCGGGAGTTCACCTGAAATTTCACTGAAGTTTCTATAATAATATATTATAGTTTGTGTTTATCTATTAAAAAAACAAACAATTAAACATTTATTTATTTAATATTTATTTAGGACCTGATTGGCAGAATAATATTTGAAGAGTGAATATTTCTGAAGCAGGCTAATTATAGGGTGTTGGAGTGGAATCATTAAACAATGTTGATTCATGATTCCATCTATTAATAGTAAACTAATGGCATGATAAAGAACAAAACATCAAACAAACTCTGTTCACTTGTCGCCCTAGCCAGGAATCGAACCCAGGCAACAGTGGAGAAAGGCCAGCGCTCTCATTGCTAGCCCACCCATGCCATCCATCTACATCTGACAAGTGACAGAGGAGGACAGAATAATTAACAATAGCACATTGCTGCCACGCCGTTTGCGATCACTAGTGTGGTTAATTTGGAAAACTTCAGGAACGTTCTCAAATGAACAGGTTCCCATTTAAATCTGTACTTTCCCATTTAAATCTGTACTTATGCAAATTGCGTTGATGTGTGCTAAACACACAGATCAACCAATCAGAGTATATTATTTATGAAGTGAACTTCTCTGATTGGTTGATCTGTGTGTTTAGCACACATCAACAAAATTTACATAAGTACAAATTTAAATGGGAAAGTACAGATTTAAATGGGAACCTGTTAATGGTGTTTTTTTTTCTTTACTAATTACTATTTTCATCGTTTTTTCCTTTCATTAGCTGAACCAAAAGAAGTTTCAACTGTCCCTATTATGCTGACAAAAAAAGAAAGAAAGAAAATCAGGACACAAAGAAGAAGGGAAGCAGAGAAGGAAAAGACTGAGAAGATTAGATTAGGCCTTGAACCTCCCCCTCCCCCTAAAGGTAATCATCAATAGCTGTACAAACCCACAACCAACATGATCACTAAAATGCTGTCATCATTATCATCATCATTATCATTATAATCAACTTAATGGGCTTTGCCAAGGGGCTGAATATACACCTAATCCAAAAAACGTTGTCGGGTTTGCCGCACAGTCCTCATGCCAAGCCCGTGAAGGAAAACACAGTGAATATTTTGATGAGAGTGATAAAACAAGAAAATGAAAGTAGGCACAACACTATTTCGTTGAAAAAAGTACCACACTAGAGTGTGAACATGCAAATAAATTAATTACTGATTAGATAAAACCAATATCTTTCACAGTCTTGGCGCGAGGACTGTGCGGCGGACCAGACAATGTTTTTTGGATTAGGTGTATATATTTTTTTGAACAGATGCTTTATTAATATTCATGTACATAAATATGATTGATAATATTAAACAAAGACATCAAAATCATTGTCATCATCATTATCTTCATTTACATAATCTTCATCGTTATTGCCATTATCGTCATCATTGCCATTATCATCATTATCATTATCATCATCACCTAATCATTATCTACTCAATGGACTTTGCCTAGGGACTACATGTACATAAACAAACATTATCATCATCACCATTATCACCATCATCATCATAATTGCCATTATCATTACCACCATTATTACCACCATCCTCATCATCATTGCCATTATTATTAACAACTACCATGTCATTATCATCATTGCCATTATCATCATTATTGTCATCCTTATTATCCAAATGATCTCCTTCATCACCATCATCATTATCATCATTGCCATTATTATGTCTTCATTATTATCTACCTATTGTGCAGTGTGATTACTCTCTTCTTTGTGTTCTGTAGTCAAGATATCCAATTTAATGAGAGTACTTGGAAGTGAAGCAGTTCAAGATCCTACCAAAGTAGAAGCTCATGTCAGAGCTCAGATGGCACAGAGACAGAAGTATGAAGCTAAAATATATATTATATGCATGTTCCCACACTATAATTATGGACTTTCAGATTCTTCCAAAAAGTGTACACCATTTCCTCATGGGTGCTCACTAGGCTAGTGTTACTTGTCAATCAATCAAAGCATATCAACAACAAATCAAGAAGAAGCACATCACACTTTAATATTGTTACCATGAAGCATAAATAACACTGAATGACACCAAATAAAGTCAAGTTTACCTCCTACTTGTGGGGTGGGGTAGGACCCTCTTATATATTTGCTATATATTTGCTATACGGGTATGTGCTGCTGGATAGGGTATGGTTTTTGGCCTTGCTGTCTTAAACAGAGTATGCAATCTGTCCCCTCCTCCCTCCCCTCCCTCAAATTTTCTTGAACAGGATCTAGAATTTTCTATCATTTTGTTCATGTTTTTGTGTGTCTTAGACAGGTAGCCTGCGTCACATCCGGACTTTTTCTCGGTTAAGTCTGTTGAGAAAAAGTCCGGATGTGACGCAGGCTATAGACAGGTTACCTGCTTGAACATTACCTCGATGGTACATTCTAGAGCATTTACAATCTGTTTAATTAACTTGTTATTTGTCTTGCCAGGGCCCATGAAGCTGCCAATGCTGCCCGTAAGCTAACACCAGAAGCAAAACGAGATAAAAATATCAAGAAAATAAAAGAAGACACATCTCTTGGTGTCCATATTGCTGTATTTAGAATAGAGGACCTGTACGACCCACAGAAGAAGTACAAAGTAGATATCAATGCTCAGCAGTATTATTTAACAGGTACTAAAACATTAACTAAAAAAGGGACCTGTAGGACCCACAGAAAAAGTACAAAGTAGATATCAATGCTCAGCAGTATTATTTAACAGGTACTAAAACATTAACTAAAAAATGGACCTGTACGGCCCACAGAAAAAGTACAAAGTAGATATCAATGCTCAGCAGTATTATTTAACAGGTACTAAAACATTAACTAAAAAAGGGACCTGTACGACCCACAGAAAAAGTACAAAGTAGATATCAATGCTCAGCAGTATTATTTAACAGGTACTAAACTTAGTTATTCTTTCAACATGAACAGCCATGTTGTATTAGCAGATTTGCCTGTATAACAGAACCTTGAATGTGCTGCTTAGAAACCAGGGGCCGGTTGTACGAAGGGTGAATAGCCCTATCCACCAGATAAATCCTTATCCAGCGGATAAAATCTATAAAAAACCTATGCAGTGGATAACTTTTATCCGCGGATAACTTTATCCAACGTTCATACAACTGGCCCCAGTTGGATACTGGTCAATCTTTTGTATAAACATGGGAAATAAGGAGATTTGGAATATTTACACATTACAAGTAACTTTTTATGTTCTCATGTTACAGATTTACCTCCATCATTTCAAAATGATAACAGGACTTCAAAATGACAATAACATTGTGTTTTTTTGCAGGCATTTTGTTTATTTGTGGCCAATTGTTTGATTCTACTGGGGCCACAAATAAACAATATGCCCTCCAAATACATGTCATTGTCCTATTTATACTAACTACTAATTCCTCATAATACTGTAATCCGCATGTCTGTAAAGTGCACTTATACTTTATTGTGTTGTTATACACCTATTTCAAAAATCGTTGTCGCAGCCGAAGCTACAGTCCACACACTGAACCCTGCAAAGGTTGTTGGCATTATGAACATAAGTTGTGATTTATAACACGTTTTTTAAAGAAATATCAGCGTTTCATTATCTACGACTGTAACACTGTTATGGTCATACAACACAAACACGTCCATCCAAAATATACTATGAATGGCTTGATAATAAAAGAAGAAATACCGACATCCTTTGCAGCGTTCAGTGTGTGGACTGTAGCTTTGGCTGCGACAACGATTTTTGAAATAGGTATATAAACACCACATTACATCACAGTACAATAAATTCATAGTGAATAAGTAGTCTTACTCTCAGCTGTTTTTAGTGTCGGGCTTCCTGTGTCCCTCAAACATCTGTGAGGGTGACTAAATAAATAAGGTTATGTGAGGAAATAATTTCATTCTCATTGGCTTGCAGGATGTGTTGTTATTTACAAAGAGTTGAATCTAGCAATAGTAGAAGGAGGAGAAAAGGCAATCAAGAAATACAAACAACTTATGCTTCGCCGTATTAAATGGACTGAAGGAAAGAACAGAAAATACTTTGATGATGACGAAGTTCGAAAACCAAATACATGTGTGCTTGTTTGGGAGGTAGGTTTTATTTATAAGTGATGCATAACTTCTCAAGACCAACTGCTGTCATTGGTTCAATTTGATGTATGGCACGCACAATCACGTGATGATAAATTTATGTTGGTGTTTGTGCTCATGATGATAATTGAGATATGATAGCCTGCAAAACAAGCGTTCTTGTGGAGTTGTGAGGGAAAATCGGGTTTTGGTGCTCCTGTGTTGTAACGAGCTAGCAAAAAAGAAGACATTCCAGATAACACAGGAACCCCAAAACCCTCAATTTTCTCCAAAAACTCAACAAGAACGCCTATTCAGCAGGCTAGTGATATGATGATAATAGTAAATAGCATAGTGTTTATGGTGCTCTTCTCGAGGGTATTTCTCCGGGTTATCCTTTTTTCTTCCAGAGAAAAAAGAGTTGTGTTGGTTAGTGTGTGTGTGTGTCGAAGTGTGGCAGTTGTTATGGTAACAGGGTTCGTGCTACTCCTTAAACTCCTTGAAAACTCCTTAGATTTTATTTACGTTTTTAAGGGCACTTGAAAAGCCCTTGAATTTTAGAAAATCAGCAGAAACTCCTTAAAAACTCCTTAATTCTATCTAAAGTAGGGTAAAAATTATAGTATTGCAAATTAAAGTTAAGTAAAAAATTTAGTATTGTACTTCATTTTCGTAAAATAATTTCAACAAGATTAATTAAAATCGCAAAGGAATTATATAGCTCTATTGAGGGGTACTGGGAACGACCATCCAAAACGACCGTCCCCGCAAAAAGTGCTTAAAAAAATACTTTTTGGTCCTTGAAAACTCCTTAGATTTTGTTTACTGACATCAGCACGAACCCTGTGGTAATTATATAGATACACGCACCGTTTTATTTTCCTTAAATGTACATGTATCAATTTTCCAGGGAACGGCGAAAGAACGCAACTTCAGCGACTGGAAGTTCAAACAGTGTACAACAGAAGTCATGGCAAGAGATCATTTGAAGAAATATGGTGTTGAACATTTCTGGGATCTCGCTAGACGAGAATCGTTACTTGAAGATAACGATGATTCATAACGAAACAACAAGATATCAAAACTGAACACTTAGTACTGAATATCGACTAGTTTCCCAGACATTGCTATTGTCCGGGGGGGGGGGGGGGGGGGGGGTAGGGGTTCTGCGGACTACAAAAACAAATAAATAACTTGCAAAAAGTATTACTATGTGAATACTGTAATCTAAAATACTGCAAACATTTCCAAGATTATTGTATTCTCAGCCAGATATCAAAACTAAACACTTAGTAATGAATATCGACTAGTTTCGCTCGCAGTTAATGTCCGTAGGGGAATGGAACCCGCAGTGTTTCACTATAACGGACAACAAAAACAACTTATAGAAAATATAACTGAATACTGTAATCTAAAATACTGCAAACATTTCTAAGAATATTGTATTTTCTAGTTACGTTTCTAAGATTAGTGTTATGTTCAGAAGTGTCAATCACTAAAAGATAGCAAAATCAACAATTGTCGCTTTCTGAACAGTCCCCTTTCTCCTTCTTAAGGCCCGGGCGAACGGTTTCAACATTTGCTTCACCATTGGTTCGATTTTGTTGAACGCTGTAGAATGGTTGTTGAACGATGTTGAACGTAGGGGTGGCAAACGGCTTCCACATTGTCATTCGACAAAGTCGAAAGGATGTTGAAGCCGTTTGTCCGGGCCTTTAGTGTGTGTCACGTGTGACGCAGACTACATGCACCTCATACAAAATACTGAAACCAAAACTCATGGAGAATATTGGAAATGGATCGGGTGAACGAAAATATATCAGTTTATTGTAACTCAATATATGATGCCAGTACAATAATAATAATAATCTATAATGATGAAAAGCTAAGTAAACGACGATTGCCAGGAAAGCCAGAAAAACCTACAGAAAAACCTCAGAAAGAGGAAAAGCGCAGGAAATCTGGGTCGGGACCATGGCAAAAACCGCCTTCCCCCGACTAGAACTAAATTCGTAGAGTCTTTGTAACTGCAAGAATTGAATGTCTGCATGATTTTGTGTATTTGATATCTTTGTTTAGTTTTTGCATGTCGCCATCGGCGTGTCTGTCAATTAAATCAGCGTCTAAGGGCCTACAACCTGGTTTGGTTGCAGCTCCTGACTTCAGGCTAGCTGTGCATGCTAAATTGTTCTACATTCTGCACGAATGGCTTGATATGATATTTGAATTATTCCATAATTCGAGACAATGAAATTCCTTTAGTTTCATGAAAATATTCTGAGGACTTGCTCTTGATTATAGGTCTAATTAAAGGGCACTGCGTACTAGACCTTTCCAAATGCTTAATTAACTTATCAGTTAGAGATACTGGACATTTTAGTTTGCCTTATTTGGCAAACAGGATGGTATTGCCTTCTCTATATTGATCGTTTTATCTTTCAACTATAGCGATAGTCATGTGATCAGTGAACAAAACTCAACCTCGTTCCCAGGGCCCTCTCCCTTCGCTTTTGGGTGAGGCCGGAAGGAAGAGGGCCCTGGGAACGAGGTTGAACAAAACTGTCCTGAACTGTAATAAGGTTCGAAGTTGATCCACAAACACGCAAGCCTGACAATAATCATTGACATCAACACCCTGTACAACACCTGATGGAAGACACATAACTGACAGCACTGTCATCATTGACATCAACACCTTGTACAACACCTGATGGAAGTCAAACATCATCATAACTGACAGCACTATCATCATCAATTTATATCATCATTTCACAATTGCCATCATCATTGTAACAACCACCATCTTCAATGCTATCGTCATGCATCATTGTATCAACAACCATCTTCAATGCTATCGTCATATATCAACAGCACCATGGCATAGTGTTTTTTTTCAGTTACGAATACGAGTCAAAAGAAAGAGGAAAAAAAGATGAGAGAAAGAACAAAAAAAAAAACGAAGTTTGTAAAATGTGATGTAGAGATGGATGATTGATTGGCAGTGGATTGAAAGATTGGTGATAAGATTCTTTAATTGAAGGATAGATGGATGAATGGACGAACAAAAGAACGTTGGATAATTTGGTGGATGGGAGGATTAGTGAATAGATTATTTAAGGGGTAGATGGAGGAATAGACGAACAAAAGAACGTTGGATAATTTGATGGATGAGTGGATGGGAGGATGAGTGGATGGGAGGATTAGTGAATAGATCATTTGAGGGATAGATGGAGGAATAGACGAACAAAAGCAAGTTGGATAATTTGATGGATGAGTGGATGGGAGGATAAGTGAATAGATCACTTGAGGGATAGATGGAGGAATAGACAAACAAAAGAACGTTGGATAATTTGATGGATGGGAGGATTGGTGAATAGATCATTTGAGGGATAGATGGAGGAATAGACGAACAAAAGAAAGTTGGATAATTTGATGGATGAGTGGATGGGAGGATTGGTGAATAGATCATTTAAGGGGTAGATGAATGGACGAACAAAAGAAAGTTGGATAATTTGATGGATGAACAGATGAGTGGATGGAATTAAGATGAATGGATGGATGAGATGATCGATTAATATACATGAATACACGAGGTGATTGTTTACAATAAAGCTTTATTTTTCTCATCTATCTTCCATTATAAAACCATGCAGCTAATAGTTTAAAGCTACTAATCATTGTTATTTTCTATTTTATTGACCATGAAGATTAATATATAGATTTGTTTATTTATGTTAAGTATACCGTATAAACGTATTTTGATACCTGATAAACATCAATGACAGGATTCCGTGGCATGTTATTCATTCACTTATTCATTTATTTGTTCATTCATATTTTATTTATTTATTCATTCATTCATTCATTCATCCATTCATTCATCCATCCATCCATTCATTCATTTCTTTGATTGTTTGTTTATTTATCTGTTTATTTATCTATTTACTTATTTGGTTGTTTGTTTGTATATTTATTTATTTGTTTGTTTGTTTGTATATTTATTTATTTGTTTATTTATTTATTTGTTTGTTTGTTTATTTATTTATTTATGTTTTCCTACGTTTAATTATTCTGGCTGTTTTAGTTCAATCATTGATTATTTCAAATTAACACTCACTTATTTTGATCATGAATCTATTTAATATTTAATTCATTCATTCTGTCATCAATCGTACGTTTTTATATTTGAGTGTTTTAAAACTGAGTGTATTACATCAGATATAGGATCTTATACATTCATTGGTACTTCAAAAAAACACTACACTCCTTTGGAATGTAGTACAAATCACTTGACCATCATTCAATACTACTATGTATTTGGGGCCCTTGGTTAGTTGACTTGACTGACCTACATAACGACCATCCAAGGTGAACTTATGAATCAAACAAGAACTGTCATCACAGACCAGTAGATTGCTAACATTGTCAATAGCTAGACCACGGGGATCCTTTAGCTGACCGTCAGTGTAATCCTTCCCACCAATGGTGGTTACTGTAGTGGGTGACTGGTTGTCTTCCATCTCGATCACATGAACCGGCACTAAGGTGCTATGATTACTGACATAGAACAGTCCATTGTGTGCAACTGTAACCCATGGGTAAGGTACACTAAACTGATACTTATATTCACCATCCTTTGTAAACACTTGGACACGATTGTTCATATAGTCACTTACAATGATGTTTGAATCATCATCAACGTGTACTCCACGAGGGTTATTCAATTGACCACCAAAGGTTTTCGAAAGTTTACCTGTTGTAGTGTTCACTATGCATATTCTATTATTTTGACTATCAGCAATGACTAAATCTGTTTCATTAAGAAATGCTAAACCATGTGGACATTTCAACTGTCCCATTCCACTGCCGTTACTGCTATATGTCAGTAACACATCTCCCTCCATGTTGAACACTCTAACACAGGAAGATTTAAAATCTGCTACAGCAATCTTACTGTTTGCTTTATTCACTGCAATGCCTGTAAAGTCCTTAGATCCTGTATTCAAGGCGTTTTTCAGTTTGGAATATCCAGTCATTTCCTTCATTTGTTGTGGCTTAATAAGCATGACTAGTGGACTATTGGACACAGGATTGCCATGTACCTGAATATCTGCTGTCAACTGACCAGGAACACGTGGTATAAATTCTACTGTAATCTCAATATCATCTGTCATCTGTATTTCTCCTACTTTCACATTATCCTCTGGGGTAAAGTGTATGGTTACATTTTCCAGAGATTCCTCCGTGACTTCTCCTTCTGATGTCTTGAGTTCCACTGTCAGCTTTGCATTCTTCGTGGCCTCCATATCAGAAGGCTCAACTTTTATTGAGCTCATTTTTGGGTCAGACTTTGTAAATGATTGTACCTAAGCCAGTTTTCGCTTGTTCAAAGAGTTCTTCATTAGGTTTGAACTCTATTCTAGAGATGCAGTTTTCAAACGGGTTGTAGGTGAAGTTTTGAGGACACTCTCTGTCTCGGGTGTTGATCATTTCAGTCGCTGTTCCGTTTTGTATGAAGTATTTGATGTACGCTTGTGCTTCTGCAGTGTGACGTATTATACGTAAATTCTTGTCAGCCTTCGTTATGGTCTTCTGAATTTCATTCAGAAGTTGTTGTTCGTTGTCAATGAGTGCATTGATTAACTTTTTTGTTAGTTTCTTGACTTTTTCTATAACTTTTTCTCCATCGTGTTTGATGAGGAGAGCATTTTCTTCTTGTTGTTTCTTTTCCTTTTCGTCAGTACTCATTTTGTCGATTTCTTCAAGGTTTTTAGACAGCAGATCTTTTTCAATGGCGATGAACTCCTGCAGTGATGTTACCTTGTGGTTGAGATGATGATCTTTCAAACAGAGCAGACAGATTAGCATATTGCAGTCTTGGCAGTGCAAATCCACATCTTGATTGTCGTGAGTTTTACAAGGACTTTCTCTTTTCAGCATTACCTCGATGTCTTCTTTCTTCAAATCAGACAACGAAACGACTTGGTGATTTTTGATAAATTCTGAATGATTAGCAAGACATTCTTCGCACAACGATCGATCACATTCGAGGCAATGGCAAAATGCTTGCGAATGACTCGAAGAAACTGAGCAAATTCTCTGGTTTTCAACAAACGATAACACTTGCAAGATTTTCGAGTGTACTGGACTAATCTGTAGGTCTTCGACGTCGTTTAGTTCTTGTAGCAAGGTTTGTGAGGCACATTGCGGACACTTGAAGATGTTGACTTGTTCAGTGAGTTGCAATTGTGCATGTCTCTTGATACAAGACTTACAATATGTATGAAAACATTGTAACAACTTGGGTTCAATCAGCGTCTCGTTACACAACGAACATTTGACTTGGTGTTTGAAATTTGCTAGAAATGACTCCATATTACGCTCGTTTTCAGTAGCAAACAGCGATGAATTATAATGAAAGTAACTCGGTGGTGTGTACAAACTTCTGGGCACCATCAGTTCCCGGAACTGGCAACCTCGTCCCCAGGCTCTCCGCCATTTTGCAAGTTGTCTCGATCCCAATGCCTTTGCGAAATATTTCTTTTGCAAAGTGCTTATATTTCGTTTCGTTGTAATAGTTGTAATATCTACATATATTTATACCATTTTTTAAATCAAATTTTAAGGGCATCGAGAAATATTGGAATGCACTAGAAATAAATTAATATTATAACTATACATTTTTTACTCAATTGTTTCCTTTGAAACACCGACGCAGACATGAACTACCATTGGAACTTTAGAAGCCAATGTTATATTTAACCGTAAAGAATTAGTTGAAATTCTACGCAGTGAATATAGGCCAATCTCAATGTATTTTTTAAACGTATTTGGTATGTTGGCTTGCATGATGTTTAGTCATGACGTTTTGACCACAGCAAGTTATGTTATTATAAGTGCAGCCTATCAAAACTCGGTATAGAATTCGCATTATCGCTGCCTCCCATTTGCGCTACGGGATCATGAACGTTATAACTGTTTTTGAATGTATAAAAATTTGTGTTGTTTTTCGGAGGACTTGAAATTATATTGCCAAATAGGAAAATGAAAGGATAGAAAGTTGTGATATGTGAGCCTACGAGCTGGAGTCAGTGGTAATCCGCATAAATCCAAAATGGAGGACGGTAGTGGCGAAGAGCCGAATCCATTTTCGTTTAAATCTTTTGTGTCAGGAAAGACTGTAGATCCTCCTCCTTATCCTTCAAACACCGATAAAAAAGATAAACAGAAAAACCGCCAAAAGACTTCGTCAAGAGTTAAAAAGAAAGAGAGTTTTCACGAAGACGAAGTCCCGTTTCCCGATGTCGAAGTAAACTTGGTTGAAGAACATTCCGATCACTCAAACTCTGCCAAAACTAGCCAGGAAAATATACCCTGTGAAGATGAAGCTAGTAATGGTGAGAAAGAAGTGTTATTTTAATTTTACATAACTTTGAATAATCTTATCTTGTTGTATATGTGGTATATATTTGTGCCGTGACAAATCAAAAATGTTTATCTTCCCAAGTTCACGGAGAGTTCTTTGAACCTAAATATATGCAAAGTTTGTGTAGGACTTCTGTCTTTTCTCTTAGATTCTCTCCCTCCCTCTCTTGCACCTGTGTTTTCAATTCTTCCTTTATTATTCTTACTTAATAATTAATGGATAGTGAGTTTTTCTTTTGTTTGCGAGAATAGTGTAATAAGGCTAATTTTCTATCGACTTACATTTGACAGTGAAATATCAACCGCAAACAACTCTGTAGCGAGCTTATGTTTTACCCATCAAAGGATTCCTATCCAAAGAAGTACAACTGTGTTCTCAGGTTAAAACAAATCTAAAATTAACTCCTACTATTATACGCAAATAGTTATTTAATCTTTCCAAAAAATCTAAATTTATTTGATTCTGTTGTTATACGTACGTAGTACCTTCTAATCAAATTGTAAAGATTAACATTTTTACGACCAAAAACCACAAATTTATCGTGGTTATATCGCCGATTTTGTGTTTTGTCTTCGTTGACTACAAGAAATATCTAAAGTGAGGAATTGTGCTGTTTTAATTATTGTAATTGGTGTTGTATTCATTGATGAATTGCTGTTGCAGTTTGACTCTGACTATAAATACTACTAGCGTAGCAACACTAGTATTTACTTAAGGTTTCCAATAAACATTATTTTTCTGTGCATATAATGATTTTTTTTTTATAGACAAAAAAAAAAAGATTCTTGGTCAATGACTAGAGACTATTTCTTATTTCCCTTTCTGTCAGATTGAAAAATATTTCTTTCACTTTCATTTTTTCTTTTTCCATTTTTCTTCTTCTTATTTTTTTATTTTAATATCTAAATTATTGGTACTAGTACTATAAGACTTTTCATCTTTTTAAAATTTAGAACTTTAAACTTTTTGATTTAGAATAAAAAAAATAAATAAGAAGAAGATTATTTTCTATTTTCACTGTTTCAAAGTTTCACATTTAATTATACTACATTGTATAATAATATAGCTTGGCTTTTTATCAAATTATATAATAGGCTTTTGAAAAGGGCATGTTTAATGTTTTTAGTCTGTTTACATTGTATTCAATGACCTGTCACAGACTTAAATTCAGTTTTTCACATTTTGCTTTTATCAATTGTATATGTTTCATTTTGCTTTTTAATAAAAATCCAAAACAACATTTTTAATTGCAACTTTTACATTACTACGTCATTGTGAGTATTTTTGTTCAAAAGGACATCTTATTTTTTTGTAGTTATATTTACATTATTGTCAACTGTGTGATACATGTGTGCCATATAAACTCAACTTTCACATTTCCCTTTTTTCACAATTTATCATTCATTTTTCTTTTGTACAAAAATAAAATATTTTAAACTATTGTTAGTATTTGAATTAATATGTACTTAGAACAAGCTTTTGAAAAAGTTCAAGATATTCTATTCAGACACATGTACATACAAATTTTGTATAATTGTCAATTTATCATTCCCTTTTGCTTTTCTATAATTATAATAAAACATAAACTATTTTGTTTTGAATTAATATGTACTTCTAGCTTTTAAAAAGGTTCAATATATTCTATTCACACACATACAAAATTTGTACAATTGTCAAGTGTTTTTCAAGCTCATTTAAAAACATCTGAACATTTTCATTTATTTTAAGTATGACCCAGTCAAAACAGTTTATTATATATCAGCATAGCCTTGGGCCTTGCAGCTGCACTTTGTTCATGATCCTCACTTATACTGTCACATATATTTAACGATTGTAAACATTCTTCCACCATGGGCTTATTTCAAGTTACATCTCGTAATGCATTTGGGTTGTTTAATCATTACTCTACCTGTGATAAAGCATTAGAAACCAGCAAGGAACTCTTCAAAGATGTCATATTTTTTGTTTTAATACCAATTGGAGTAATTTTCATAATTCCACCTTTACGCAGTATGTTCTCTTGTCAGTGTTTAATAAGATTTGCGTGTAAATATACTTCCAAGATTGTTCATTACTTGACAAATTAATGTCCCTTTAATTTGATAAAGCGTTTTAAACCAGTAAGGAAGCCTTTCAAAGATATCAATTTTGTGTTTTAAAACTTGCAGTAGCCTTCACTTGATAATTACACATTTATTCATTTTTTTTTTTTGCTCAGTATTTAACAATAATTTGAATGTATAATTCTAAGATTGTTCGATAGTAAATTAATTTTTTTGTGATAGGGCTTTTTAAACCAGCAAGGAACCCTTTCAAAGATATCAATTTTGTGTTTTAAAACTTGCAGTAGCCTTAGCTTGATAATTACACATTTATTCATTTTTTTTTTTTGCTCAGTATTTAACAATAATTTGAATGTATAATTCTAAAATTGTTCGATAGTAAATTAATTTTTTTGTGATAGGGCATTTTAAACCAGCAAGGAACCCTTTCAAATATATCAATTTTGTGTTTTAAAACTTGCAGTAGCCTTGATAATTTCACATTTATTCAGTTTTCTTTTCAGTATTTAATAATTATTTGAATGTAGAATTCTAAGATTTACATTCATTTGACTAATAATTAATCTTTTTGTGATATCTAGAGCATTTGAAACAAGAAAGACCCTTTCAAATATATCCATTTTGTGTCTTTAAAACTTGCATTAGTCTTGATAATTTCACCTTTATTCAGTTTCCTTTTCAGTATTTAATGATACTTGTACAGTTTTTAGATTGCTCAATGACAAATTAATCCTTTTGTGATGGTATCTAGAGCATTTGAAACAAGAAGGGTGATAGCTATTTGTACAATTTTAAGATTGTTCAATGACAAACTAATCTTCCTGTGAAAGAGCATTTGAAACCAGAAGGAACCCTTTAAAAATATCAATTTTGTGTTTTAGAACTTGTTGTAATTTTGATGGCCCCTTTGTATCTATTACAGAACTGCAACAATACCAGATACATTTATCGTACATCACAGTGCGTGATAAAACTTTAAAATGTTTTTACTTACAAATGTATGATGGAGCATTTTTAAAATTATGCCTTTTATAAAATTAATCTACAATTTATGTTTTCAAACTCAGCAATTTTTATGATTCTTTTGAATGATTGTATAATTATTAGTTTGTTATCAAAATTAATCCTCATTATTTTGAACATTTATAGCTCTATATAAATTCTGCTACGAATTGTGTCAGGAATAGCAGTCTGATTTTTGCTAAAAAATGCATAGTAATTTAAATATACCTTTATATAATTCCTCTGAGACTGAAAGATCATGTTTTGTGTTCAATGATGTTTATATTTCAAAATTCAAATTCCTAAAGTTTTTGAATGAAGTGTTTTTCTTTATGCTCATCAATTTTAATGCAACATGTTTTTTTTTCAATTGAGTTGTATTTTTTACCATGAATGGTTTTAGTTGACCTGTCAAAATGGCATACATTGAACAACAGATGGCTCCATTGAAATATTCAAACTGCTCTCAGTTGGTTTGCTTTGTGGATATTCACAACTGCCGTTGTCCCTGTAGAATGTGTGGTTACGAGACTTGGGACTTCACATTGTTGTGGTTACGAGTTTAAATCCCTATTCCGGTTATCTCAGTTCATGTAGTTTCACTGCATATTCATGAGGTTTTTTCAAAAGCCACACCGATAATTGCCTGTCTCATACTCTCCTTCTATTCAGCATATCAAATACCATGCAGTATTAGTTCAATTCATGAGTTTGACAAACATTATCAAGTTCTGTTTACAAAAAGAGAATAATAAGGCCTTTTGTATTAAGGTTAAGCCCTCCAATTGGTTCTTTAACCAGTAAGCTGTGGCATATGTTCATGTTCAACACTTTATGTTGATGATGTGATGGGCCATGAATAATCATCTCAATTCACCCAAATAGGGTTGTGGTCAATGAGTATGTATACATTTTTGTAGTGGATGACCTCACCGCTTCTTCACTTGGCAGAAATATCTGTGTTTTCCTCCAAGATGGTTGAATAGCGCCTACTAGAAAGTTTTCTCTGTTGGAAATTTATTGTTGCAGACCAAGCATGTATGTGTTAAACTCTCTTAAAGGTTCAGCATCGATGGCAATACAGCGGGCAAGTAAGCAATGTATCTAATATAGAAAACCTTTTCTAAAAGCCCTTACTAAAGTAACCTTATTCTATTGTAACAACTTTGGAATATAAGCTATCAGAAAATTATTCTTTAGAGGTTTTTAAAATCAACCAAGAGAATGTAATTCTTGATTTTTCTTCTTGATAGTAGATTCCATTAGCTGGGCTATATTTAACAATTTCATGAATTTGGCAAAGAACATCAATTATTCATCCATAATTATTTTTTTCATTTTAAATTTTCTCATGGCATGGCCAAAGCACTAAATGTTCTGTATGAAAAATTGAAGTTTTTGGCACAAGTATTAAATGTATTATTTATTAAGTGAGTTGTGACTTTTATGTTATTTAAGAATTTTAATTAAAGACAGTTTCTTTCTTTTTGGTTTTGACTTTCAACTTGTAATCTTTGGTTTACTTGAACTTGAAATGTTTATTTAAATGTTAAACATATTCGTATATATATTGTTATGAGAAAATATTCTAAGCCTTGATTAAAAGCATGACTTTATTATTTTCAATTGCTGTGAATACTATGGAATGCTAGAACTTTCATTGAAACACGTTCCTAGCTAGCTCTTTTATTTCTACTAGCTCTGACCAGGTAATAATATTCTCTGTTTCATTTACACTTTCAAGAAATTCTTATTCATATGTAATGTATTTTTTCCAAAATTTTATGAATCTTAAAAAAAACAATTTATACTAGAAACTCAAGTCTTTTTCCTTAATTTTAGAATTTTGTGAGGTGCAATTTTTACATGCAATTGGATTTTTTTACTCAATATATTCTTCTCATAGGCTGATACATTTTCACAGACTGTAATTATCTCTTTTTTGCTCAAATTCAAGTGTTGGTATTCGGGGTACAACCACATAAAGTACAATTCATGTATTTTATTTTTACAAATGTTCATTGATGACAAAATGTGCTTTGCAAAAATGTATGTTTTTAGATTCTTATTACTGTTATTAACATTTGTACAAGATAAACAACTTTATTAATTTTATTAGTAAAGTAATTACTGGTAAACCATACTTTTATTTGTTGTGTAAATACATCTACTAGATTGTAATATTTATTTTTCTAACAATTAATGAGTTTTTAGATCGGAAAATTATTTGACATCATTTCATATATTTTGCCTTAAGCTTTAGCTGGAATCAACTTAAAATATAATAAAATGTAGACTTTAATTACTGTGGCCTGACTACATCATTATATATATATTCAAAACTTAAATACAAAACTATGAAATATATGATAGCCAATAAAATTAAATTTGTAATACAGTAAAGAATGATACATAAATCTACTGATGGTTTGAGCTTTAGCCCTTTCTCAGAGTAAAAAGAAGGACCCTTTTGGTAGTAAATTATTTGCTAGTTTCCATTTTATAATATAGGATACATACTGTAGCTTGACAATAATAATAATTTTAGCCAATTATACAATGTTGACATTTTAGAAAATCAATTTATTTTAGCAAGCTTGTTTCATTTTAGCAAATCTGTTCATTTTAGCAAATCCATTCAAATAGCAAGTCCGTTCATTTTAGCAAATCCATTCATTTTAGCAAATCCATTCATTTTATCAAGTTCAAGTTGTATTCAGCTGAGCTTATGTACTTGTCTATGATGCATGATTGAGTACATGTTATAAAATGCGAAATGTGCAATAAAAGATAAGCTTATTGTGTTTTATCATATATTGATAAATTTGAGTGTTGCTTTTGATAAAATATGTTGTGAAATGAAAACACTCATACTGTTTTGTCATTATATGATACTATTTTACTCTTCGTGGTACTATTACATGAAGGTTCTAGTATGCTCTAAAAATTCACAATAAGCAATGAATTTGCTATCCAGAAAAATCCATATTAATGTTAAGTGTTTTTTTAACATTTTAAATTATGAATAATATGAATTTAAAACACTGCCTTTTACTTTATTCTTGGCATAGTTGAATGTATATGGTACTATATTCAGTATTTTGACTACAATGCTGCACAAAAATGAATTTGCTACCAGGAAAAAACATTGTGAATCCATGAATCTATACATTTTTTGTTTTTCTTGAATTTGCACTAGAATATGTGGCACTTAAAATTGTTGAATATATTTTGTCTACTTGACAATAAACAAAATGTAAGTAGACTACTCTTGATGAAAAGCAAGGGTTTTCTTCTAGACCTACATGTATTGATTTTACAAAACGACCATAGACTATATTATTTTTAAAGCAAAGTTTACTTTTAGATGTATTCATTTGACAAAACGTGAATTGACTATATTTCAAAGCAAGTGGTTTTTTTTCTAGATTTATAGTTATGTAGTAAGTAAGTAGACAGCTACTCAAAGCAAGGGTTTCTTCTAGATCTACATGTATAGATTTAAAAAAAAAGACCATAGATTAGATTTATTCATTTGACAAAAAGTGAGTTGACTATATTTCAAAGCAAGTGGGTTTTTTTCTAGATTTATTAATTTCAATTGACAAAACGTGAGTAAACTATACATTATTTCAAAGCAAGTTTTTTTTCTAGATTTATTGATTTTCACCAAACGTTTATTTATGTCAAGCAAAGCTTACCTTAAGATAGATAAAATATTTTGGTTGTCAAAAATATGCATGATCCACATATATACAAATACCTACATCAAATTATAAGAAATAGCTTAAAAGCATTCATCGAATAAGGATAAATCAACTAAAATTTAAATGTTTTTATATAAGCTCCAATTTTAATTTTAATTTATACTTAAAATTCATTGACAGAGGTCGATGAATGTTTGTTTAACAATAAGTAAAGCTAATTTATAGTTTTTATATTATTTAATATTATATTATATTCATATTATAACGTTTCTTCAACCAAATTGAAAAACCAACAAAGAAGTTTTAAACTTATTATATTATATATTGTCAGTTGGAAATTGAACGGAAGATCCCTTATGGGGAGTATCAATAATGTTTATTGTATTTTATTGTATATTTATTTAATAAATATTATATAAAATAGCAAAAGTTCACTTTCTAGCTCAGAGGAGCGGCTCCCCTTGATAAAAGTCCTTTTAAAATTAAAGGGTGTGGAGCAACAATTTTTAACCACTAAGAGATACCACATTAAGTTCTAACAAAATACAGAAGGCGATTATTAAAAAATGTTGGAATTCTAAATTCCAATTTTAATACCCCAAAGGATACACCAATTTCCTGATTTTTACCACTACGTTTACCCCTGAGTCTAACACCCCCCCCCCCCCCCCCCCCCGGCCCCCTCAGGCTTTGTAGAGTATTTATAAGTTGACAGAATGTAAAATCATATACAGACACATCAAATAAAAATCTTTAAAAGAGCAACATCCTAAGAGGATAATGAAGGCTAAATCCTCATTAAAGTTATTCTGAATTGATAATATTGTGACTTTAATGGTAAGATGCTTTTAATAAGCAAAAATGTCAAAATATACTTCAAAACATGAACACAAAATATAATCGTAGGAACAACACAACAGGCCTTTTGCAACAATAGGTCACATGACCCTACCCCTTTTAAATCGAACAGCTAGTGTCAAAATGAACATCAGAAATGAAAAAAGCACCTCAACATTAGTAAGAAGGCAAAATATCAGCTCATAAAATGTAACACGAGGGAAATAGCATTAAATTAAAAATTCAATAATATATTATGATTTGTATGGAAAATCTGCTCTGGATTGAAAGCTTTGCCATCTAGTGGACATTTTCCATACATATCCTAATCCTTATAAAATATTGAATTTTATATTTAATGCTATTTCTACTATGCTCAACATTATGGCCTAAAACTTTGGCTTCTTACTAATATGGAGGTGCTCTTTTCATTTCTGATGTTCATTTTGACACAGCTGCTCGATTTAAAAGGGGTAGGGTCACGTGACCTGTTGTTGCAAAAGGCCTATTTAGCAGTCACTGATCCAGGCTGTTTTTTTGTATGCCATTTTTGTACCATGCCCTGTAGGATTTTTTTTTTTTTTTCAAGCCAAAATTGTTTTAATTTCAAATTTCTTATTCACCATCCCTTTTTTAACTGTTTCAAAACCCTTCTTTAAAAAAGGGGACATCCTTCTTACCACTAAACCCACATACTAAATATTTTCACCTCAAATATGTGCATATATACGTACATGTACAACAACCTACGTTTAAAATTAAATTCTTGAGAGTATAAAGTCAATGACTTCAAAACGTCAAAATATACTTGCGTTAATCTTTATTTTAAATACTATAACGAAGTTGGTATAAATCTCATGCACCTTTGTTGTATTAAATGGATAATTGAAATAAAATTATGACAGAATTAAGAAACAGTTTGGTAGAAATTGTATATTATATATTTTCATTGAAGGGCTAAAGCTCGAAACGTCATTAACATTTTTTACAGTGTTACTCATTTTATTCTATTGCTGTTTATATCAAAAACAAACGGAGCCTATACTAGTTAACTTGCTATTGAGTAACTAGTTTCCATTAAATATAAACATTGCATGGTTTGGTAGTAAATTTAATATGAAATAATAATAATAATAATAATAATTTATTTCTTTATGGAACGCATTATACAAAGTCTCAATGCGTTTTACATAAAAAATATATAAAACTAGGAAAATTATACTGGAAATTACATTAAAATATCAATTTACAAAAAATAATATAATATATAAATATTAAAAAAAGTTTTAAAAAATGTCTAAAGTCTAAAGTTAAAATGAAAAAAACGGAATAGAAAATAATAAAATATTACATATTTTTGAATAGGAATGTCTTAAGTCTAGCTTTAAAAATACCAAGAGTCTCAGCACTACGTATATGTGTAGGTAAAGTGTTCCACAGTTTAGGACCAGCCGTAACTTTTGGTATTGGACCTTGGCACAAGTAGATCATCCCTAGCCATAGATCTTAGACAGCGGGTGGTAGGTTTTATTTGTAGGTGGTAGGTTTTATTTGTAGGAGAATTATGAATCCAGATCATTTTCCTGATAATTAAATAGTGCTCACAATAATCTTTTTATTGAAATCTATCTGGGAGGGAATGTAAATATACCTTCAAATGGCAAAAAGTCTAAAATCAAGAGGTTAAGTGAACATCTGAATTGTTTTCATGGTCAAAGTATTATTGACAAGAAATTGCTTTTTGTGATTTATATTTAAACCCACTTTAGTGTTGTGGGTTCATTTTACTACAAACATCTTTTTGTGGTTTTAAATTTATTGCATAATTTTCTAAGAAAAGTGTATTTTTAGTAATATATCGAATGTGAGTGAATATTGTATAGTACTTATGAAACTCCAATGTTAGTCCTTTCATGTTTTTCTAAAATTGTCAAGATAAAAGTAAATCTGGCTGAGAAAAATTCAAGTTATGCAATTCAGGACAATTTTGTATATGATATACAACCTTCATAGCTATAATAATAATGGCTAGTTCTTATATAGTGCTTTTCCAGAACTGCTCAATGCGCTTACTCAACGTGTTCGAGTTGAAGGTATATCAAGGCGCATTTAGCTGCCACCATACAACCCATGTCTGAACACGGATTTCTTTTACGTCCCTCAATGTTGTTAAGTTTTTTTTTTTTCAATTGAGAGACGGGACCGCCATTTTACGTCATTATCCAAGAGGACGTGAAGCTCTAAGCATTTGTAGATTTTTAAGAAACAAAGGCAGCAACTTCTTCTCAATTATTTAAAGACCCTGAGTAATGGCCCAGCCGGGGTTTGAACACAGACCTTCCACACAGTAATCCAAAGCTCTATCCACTGAGCTTATTGGTTGACGGCTATGATTTCTTTTGTCAATTTCTCATGAATTATTAATGAGTTTTGCAAGGAAAAGTAAAATGTTTTATAATGTTTTAATTTTAGTTATTATTATTCTGTTTCTAGGGTAAAACTAGGTGAAATACCCAATAAATTTGTTTTAATGATACTATTAAAAACTTTTCTTGTTATTTCAGGTGGAGCCACAGAAAGAGATAATGAAGCCAATCCTTTCTCATTTAAGAACTTTGTTTCAAAAGAAAAAGATGTAGCTTCCAAGAAAAAACGAGTTTTACAGGTATTTAAAACATGTTTTATAAGTATTTATCAATAACACCTGTTTATTCATTCATTCATTCATTAAATGAATCATCCATTTATTCATCCATCCATTAATTTATCATTAATTTATTTATTCATTAATTTATTTATTCATTCATTCATTCATTCATCCATTCATTCATTTATTCATTCATTCATTCATTCATTCAATGTTTATTTATTCAATATTTATTCATTCATTCATTCATTCAATGTTTATTTCAATATTGATTCATTCATTTATTCTTTCATTCATTCATTAATTTATCATTCTATTATTCATTCATGTATTCATTCATTCATTCAGTTACATGTTTCATTTATTCTTTCATTCATTCATTAATTTATCATTCTATTATTCATTCATGTATTCATTCATTCATTCATTCAGTTACATGATTCATTTATTCTTTCGTTCATTCATTCATTTTATCATTCATTCATTCATTCATTCATTCATTCATTCATTCATGCATTCATTCATTCATTCATCATTCTATTATTCATCATGTATTCATGCATTTATTCAGTTACATGATCCATTTATTCTTTCATTCATTCATTCATTTTATCATTCATTCATTCATTCAATCATTTATTTATCATTCTATTATTCATTCATGTATTCATTCATTCATTTATTTACTCTTCCATTCATTTGCTCATCCATTTGTTATTATTTATAATAATTTAAAAAAAAAACATATATATAGTCCATTTTCCATAAAAAGATCAAATGTGCTTAAATGATCTATTTTCGTATCAAACATTATCTGATGTAGACTGCCACCATTTGATATATTAGTGATACGCCTTGTTTGCACTTAGTGATAATACCTTATGTCTTGACTATGATGTCAACATGTCTATATATTAGCCTTATAAAGACTTGATTGACCATCAAGAACATCCTAGAGACACTACGTCTGGCTGTATGTATTAAATATTAATTGGATAAAGTGATTCCAGACAAGTTTGATCTTTTTTATTTCTACTATGACATGTAGCATATAAAATTATTTAAAATGTATTATAAAGGCAATATTAAATATTTTCCAAAATTCAGCTATAACTCTTAGACATTTCATAGCAGCATTTAATCAAAAATGAATAGTAATGCTTGCTTGCCTGCCTGCCTGCCTGCCTGCCTGCCTGCCTGCCTGCCTGCCTGCCTGCCTGCCTGCTTGCTTGCTTGCTTGCTTGCTTGCTTGCTTGCTTGCTTGCTTGCTTGCTTGCTTGCTTGCTTGCTTGCTTGCTTGCTTGCTTGCTTGCTTGCTTGCTTGCTTGCTTGCTTGCTTGCTTGCTTGCTTGCTTGCTTGCTTGCTTGCTTGCTTGCTTGCTTGCTTGCTTGCTTGCTTGCTTGCTTGCTTGCTTGCTTGCTTGCTTGCTTGCTTGCTTGCTTGCTTGCTTGCTTGCTTGCTTGCTTGCTTGCTTGCTTGCTTGCTTGCTTGCTTGCTTGCTTGCTTGCTTGCTTGCTTGCTTGCTTGCTTGCTTGCAATTATAGCTGAAAAAGATTGAATTGAAATTGATTTTTGTTTATTTTCTTCATTTTTCTGAAAACAACAAATGATGCCAACTTTGAATAGATCTCATTTCATGTATTTTATATATATTTATGAAGTGTTAAGATATTGGCCCTCAGGCTACCATCATTGTTTGTTCAATATCCACACTTAAGTGTAATATAATTGTAAATAAAGCTCTGATAGAGAGTGATTATCATCATCTGTATAGATGTGTATCACTATAGTAATCAATCTCAATGTCTCTGTTTGTTTGTGTTGAAAAAAAGTCCATTATTTTGTATGAGACGGACTATAACTTCGAAACGTCAGTAAAGTTAAGTCAACATTTTTTACAGTGTTACAAATTTCATTATATCACCTATCATTTATATCAAACACTGTCGCAGCCTATACTAGTTTACACGCTAGTTTCCATTTACATCAAGAAGGCTAAATGATTGACAAATGTTGATTATTGATTTCAGATAATTGGTGATGAAGTCCATGAAGTGAAACCAGTGCCACACGGTCTACATGATAATGGTGATAACTCACAATACGTCTTCGGCTTTACTCCCCCTGGATCTGACACATCTGACTCAGAGATTGATGACAGGCACAGTAATGCACTGAATAGTCACTCCCCTGATAGTGGCAGTGTGCATTACGTCGTAGCTTCTGCTAATAGTTCACATGACCAACTAATGCTTATAGAGGAATTAAACCAGGTCAGTCTGTGTTGATAACATAATAATTCACTGAATAGTCCCCCCCCCCCCCCTCCCCTGATAGTGGCAGTGTAGATTACGTCGTAGCTTCTGCTAATAGTTCACATGACCAACTAATGCTTATAGAGGAATTAAACCAGGTCTGTGTTGATAACATAGTAATTCACTGAAATACAAATTTTGTTTGTTTGTATGTTGTTATCTTTGTATTGTTTGTTTATTTGTCTGTGTGTTTTTCTGCTCGGATTAGCTTCGAGAAGATAGCAAGAGATTAAAGAACGAAGTGGAGAATATGACATTATCGCGTGACAATGAAAGAAAAAAGTGAGTACCAACAGCTTATCATAATAACCAATTGGCTCAATTTGTAAAATGCCCGATATTAAAAAGGCCTTCCCTCTAGCAAGAGGGCCAAATAGTTAAGGAGAATACCCTGCCTTTTTATTGGTACATTTATGTAGAATTGTTTGTGTTTTAGGGTGTTTACTCTTCAGAAGAAGTTAGCGATGATAGAAAAGCGAGAGGCTGAAGAAACAGCGGCATTAGAAAACATGGTCCAGATGGTCGAACGAAACTTGGAGTTAACTACGGTCAGTAAACCATCATCTATCCTGCTTGGCAGAGATACACCCTTTCCAAGAACAGAAAACTAAATGTACATTCGGTTGTCTGATAAGTCAAAACGGTCACTTCTGAATAACATATTGACAAGTGTGGCGACGTGGCCATAAAATATATGCGCTCTAGTAAAGTATACATATAGGTTACCCATAGTCCCTTGCACTACTACCTTGCAGGCTTTTCACTTGACGAGAGACAAAGTTTCTCGGAAGCGGTGTACATAAAACCTCTGCACAAATCTGCCCGTCCAGAAATTTGGATGAATAAATTTACTTCAAACCGGTCTTAAACCCGCTACAACCAGTTTGAATTACATCGCATGTCACAAAAATTCTCATACATTTGCGCATGCTCGATAGAATATCTAGCAGGTCCTTGACAGTTGTAGAGGTTTCTTTTGAAAGAAATATCTGCCAAGCAGGTTAACCATCAGCAAACCATTTATTGGAATAGTTGTTTTATTCACTTCTCGTTATTTATCCTTGACATAGATTGTGGAATCAATACAATGAGCCAAGCCTTTGCGATTTGATCTGGGGCCAGCTGTACGAAGCCTGAATAGCGCTATCCACCGGATAAATCCCTATCCACTGCATAAAACCTATACAAATTCTATACTTTGGATAACTCTTATCCAGTGGATAACTTTATCCTCAGTGGCTTCGTACAACTGGCCCCAGATAAATCCCTATCCAACTGATAAAACCTATACAAATTCTATACACTGGATAACTCTTATGCAGTGGATAACTTTATTCAGGCTTCGTACAACTGGCCCCAGCTAAATCACTATCCAACGGATAAAACCTATACAAATTCTATACTTTGGATAACTCTTATCCAGTGGATAACTTTATCCAGGTTTCGTACAACTGGCCCCTGATGTCAGTACAATGACTACTACTAGCTGCAACTTAATATTTCAATGATGTTTCTTGTTTTGGCTTTTTGTCTGATTTATTGGTTTTCTTCTGTTATAGAAACGTGCTCTAAAAGCTGAAACACAGGTCGCTAAAATGAAGGAAGAAATGAAAGGATCAAGGGTTTGTAGATAAACTTTTGTTTCTTAATGTTTGTCTGGTTGTTTGTTTGATTATTTGTTTGTTTGTCTGTTTGATTATTTGTTTGTTTGTCTGTTTGATTATTTGTCTGTTTGTTTTTCTGTCTGTCTGTTTGATTGATTATTTGTTTGTCTGTTTGATTATTTGTCTGTCTGTCTGTTTGTTTGCTTGTTTGTTTGTTTGCTTGTTTGTTTGTTTGCTTGTTTGTTTGTTTGCTTGTTTGTTTATTTGCTTGTTTGCTTGTTTGTTTGTTTGCTTGTTTGTTTATTTGCTTGTTTGCTTGTTTGTTTGTTTGCTTATTTGTTTGTTTGCTTGTTTATTTGTTTGTTTATTTGTTTGCTTGTTTATTTGCTTGTTTGCTTGTCTGTCTGTTTGCTTGTTCGCTTGTTTGTTTGCTTGTTTGTTTGTTTGTCTGGTTGTTTGTGTGTTTGTGTGCTTGTGTGCTTGATTATTTGTTTGTTTACCTGTTTGTCTATGTGTGTTTTATTGATTGATTGTTATGTAATGTAATGTGGTGCTTCAGTTTAAAGCGCAGTTCACATCAGTATACGTCTCATTGCGATTGATTCATTGATTCATTGAATTATTGATTGATTGCATGATTGTAATATTATGTAATGTAAGTAATGACATGTGTTGTTTATATAGAGAACTTCAAATACGTCTCAATGCGATTGATTGATTGATTGATTGATTTCAGACTGACACTGTTCCCATGGAAACCTACCAGCAACTCCTCGACACACATCACTCCACACTAACGTCAATCAAAGCCAAGTCACGTGCCGCATCCGATGAGATGATACTTGCAGCTAGGCGAGCAGAGCAAGCTTTAAGGTAATCAGCTAGTTGCATAATTACACGGACAACCTTGTACTAGATTTAAAACGAGGCTAGTACAAGGGACAAGCATGCATGTATCAGCCTCATTTGCGTGATTTTCCAATTTCGGTGGAATTAGATTCCGTTTGGAGAACTATAGGAGTTTTTCGTATCGATTTGCATTCGCACTTGTGAACATATTTACAAGTGTCACGACATTTTCTTGAACAAAAAATATTCTTGAAATGACATAATTTTAAAATCATAAAATTACGAAAACATTTTTCTTGAAATAATTTTTACAAAGAAACCACTTTTCAATGGACAAATGATGTAACAAAGAAATACTAGTGTTGTGGTGCCTTATAGGGATTGAGAAAAAAACCGAGTACCATTTGAGTGTGGGATTTTCTTCTCTACTCCTTTTTCCACGAGGTTTGCAGTACACTCTAATAATACTAAAGAGTGAAACAAAATTATTAAAAGCAATATGTGTTTTTCAGAGATCTATATTCTGGTGTCGACACTTTAAAGATCGTGTCCTCTGAGCTACACTACATTGATAGAATAACTGATGTCACGCCACCCACTGGGAGCTAACAAATATGGCGTTACTAAGTGATCTATAAAGAATCACTATGCAAAACTACGCCTCGACAATTCTCTGTGGAATACTAGTTGTGCAAAACTACGCCTCGTTGATTTCCCATATGGAATAAGTGATCAAATTGAGAATCACTTTAAATGCAAAACTATTCCTCACTGATTTCCCATATGGAATAAGTGATCGCAATTCAGTACAAAGGAATCAACCTGAAATCTTACGACTACAATTATCGCGTTACTAAGAGATTTGTAAAGAATCCCTTTCAATGCAGAACTACGCCTCGTTGATTTCCCAATGGAATAAGTAATTGCAATTAGAAAGGAATCAACCTGGAACCGGCTAACGACTACAAAGATCGCGTTACTTAGAGATCTAAAAAAGAATCACTTTAAATGCAAAACTACGCCTCGTTGATTTCCCTATGGAATAAGTGATCGAAATAGAGAATCACTTTAAATGCAAAACTATGCCTCACTGATTTCCTTGTTGAATACTAGTAATGAAAACCTACGCCTCGTTGCTTTCATATATGGAATAAGTGATCGAAATCCTGGAAGCAAACGGCTACAAATATCACGTTACGAAGAGATCCAAAAAGAAACGCTATGCAAAACTACACCACGTTGATTTCTCAAATGGAATAAGTGATCGAAATGAGAATGGAATCAACCTGGAAGCTATCGACTCCAAAGATCGCGTTACTTAGAGATCTAAAAAAGATCTCTTTAGAATAAGTGATCGAAATGAGAATGGAATCAAGGAAGGAAAGGCTTGGAATATTGATGGAAATAATAGAAACTTGCATTTATTGCAGTAAATTTATAAAGACAGTTTGTAGGTATTGTAAATAAGTAATGATAAAATTGTAGAGAACTTTAAAGGGAGCTGTGGAAGTTGATCATGTTAGTGATGGTGATGAGTGATGGTGATTATAACGCAGTAATGGCAACAGTGAACTATAATAGTGGTGGTGTTAATGATGATGATGATGATGAAAGTAATAAAGATGGTCATGGAGGTGATGATGATGGTGATAATGATTATGTTGTTGATGATGAAGAAGATGGTGGTGGTGATAATTGTGTTGTTGATGGTGATGATTGTGATGGTGATAATAATTATGTTGTTGTTGATGATGAAGATGGTGGTGGTGATAATTGTGTTGTTGATGGTGATGATTGTGATGGTGATAATAATTATGTTGTTGTTGATGATGAAGATGGTGGTGGTGATAATTGTGTTGTTGATGGTGATGATTGTGATGGTGATAATAATTATGTTGTTGTTGATGATGAAGATGGTGGTGGTGATAATTGTGTTGTTGATGGTGATGATTGTGATGGTGATAATAATTATGTTGTTGTTGATGATGAAGATGGTGGTGGTGATAATTGTGTTGTTGATGGTGATGATTGTGATGGGGATAATAATTATGTTGTTGTTGATGATGAAGATGGTGGTGGTGATAATTGTGTTGATGATGATGATTGTTGATGATGATAATTATTTTGATGATGATGAAAATGATGATGATGATAATTGTGTTGAAGAAGAAGCTGATGATGATGAAAGTGATGCTGCTGCTGATGATGATAATGAATATAATGATGATAAATATGATGATCATAATGTTGACCGTGATCATATCGATGATGCTGATGATGACGTCGATGGTTTTGAGGGTTATAAGATAAAGGTTGATAATGAAAAAATGATGCTGATATTAATCATTTTCTCACAAACACCAATGCTGTTATAAGTGATAACTTTCTAAGTGTGTAGGCCATCCTAGTTTTTCCACGAAAAGAGTAAACTCGTTTCGAGCCTTAAAACACAAGATTAATATCAATCTTATTGAAATAATTTTAATATAACAAATAATAAACAGAAACTAATTAAGAATAAATGAATTTTGCAAAATTAGCTTGATAACTTCATCTATTTACAAGGGAAAAAGACTGACGTTTCTAGATAATCTGGTTCTACAGTAGCCTCCTATGCAGCCGCTCCTTTGTGTCGTCACGCAATAGGGAAGACTCGTATTGCGTGACGACACAAAGGAGTGGCTGCATAGGAGGCTCGGTATACAGCTATTTCAATACATGTTGAACACTGAATAGTTCAATCCAAGACCAAAGGGCATTGTGGGTCTCATTAATTTGAAATAAAAATATATATACATCGATATTTTCTCCCCATAACTAGCTCGTATATTGTTTGGAATTAAATGCACTAAGAATAAAATGACTAATTATTATCTATTTTACTTTAAACAATATTACAGGACCAAAAATGCATTTCAGGCTACGTTTACACGGGACCAGACGAATTTTTGACCAGTCAGAAAAACATCCGCTTACGGGTTCCGTTCACACAGGCCGCGCTAAACGTGCAATAATTTGGACGCCTAACCGGTCAAATATAGTGATGGTCTCGTCTGAACAGAACGAAAATATTGATTGGTTCCTTGTGAACAACATGTCCAAGCCGATCTTTTGACCGGTCCCGTGTAAACCTAGCTTCAGTCTTGCAAAACGCTATTCAGTCGCCTAGGTTTTTTGAAATAGGTGTATACTAAAACTGTCATATCCAACGTAGAAAGCTTTAAAATAAAAACAAATAGATAAATATTTCTAATGAAGTCCTATTTGTCATTTTTATATGACAATGATCAAGCACTTAGGTGTATCCAAATAAGTAAACAAAATTCGTCAACATTATCCTCGTAAATACGAAAAGTACATCATAATTTGTATAATACATTGTACATATGAATTTTCCTTCTGCTATTTGTTCAATAAAAGTATCGAAATCCAACGTGTGGGATCCAATATCATGTATTCCCTTCCATTCCATCCCTTTTTCTTCTCTTCCTTTCCCATCCACTTACCGTCTCTTCCCTTTCTTTCCCGTCCCTCCACTTCCCGTCTCTTACCTTCCTTTGCCGTCCATTATCTTCACTTCCCGTCCTTTTTCTTCCCTTCCCTTCCCATTTTATGTCTCTTTCATTTCCTATTCTTTTTCTTCATTTCCCGTCTAATCACTTCTCTTCCTTTGCCGTCCCTTATCTTCTTTTCCCGTCGTTTGTCTTCACTCAACTTCCCTTCCCATTTTATTTTTCTTTCATTTCCTATTCATTTCCTTCCTTTCCCGTCCAATCACTTCACTTCTCTTCCTTTGCCGTCCCTTATCTTCTTTCTTTTCCCCTTCCCTTCTCTTCCGTACCCATTTCTTTCTTTTCCCCTTCACTTCTTTTCTTTTAAGTTTTTTTCTTTCCCCTTCACTTCTCTCCGTTCCGTTCTCTTTTTTTCCTTTTCACTTCTTTTCTTTTCCGTACCAAACGGGCCGTTTCTTTTCTTCGCTTTCCAAGACCCATTAACTATGATCTTAATCGATACATCGTTGTCCCTTTGTCTGGATGTTGAGAAATCTGTCTTCAGATAAGCCATAGGGTGCGTATTCACCGGCTTGTGATTTGAAGAAAGGACGTCGATTTCGACTCATGATATCATTCGTGGTGTGGCGTTATCAGTAAGATACTCTTTTCAAGAAAACTGGCGAAGATATAGATTGCTCAATATTTTGATAATGAGTCATGTATCGGATATTTTGAGAAAAGTACTGAAGAACGCAGATGTGATGAAACATTGTCGCGGCTTGGCTATAATAATCAAATAATAATCAAATAACTTGGGGGGGGGGGGGCAACTCATTATTATTATTATTATTATTATTATTATTATTATTATTATTATTATTATTATTATTATTATTATTTTTATAATAATAATTTTATTTCACAATAATTAAAATATATAAAAATTTACAACATGATATAATTTAAAAAAAATATATTAATGACATTAACAATTGTTTGTGTATAATGTTTGAAATTTATAAAATCGAATACTATAAAAAGTTACTAAATTATTTACATGTATCAAATAGAAAAAATTATAGTTATTGTTGAATAGAAAAATATATATTATAAAATATTATTATTATTATTATTATTATTATTATTATTATTATTATTATTATTATTATTATTATTATTATTATTATTATTATTATTATTATTATTATTATTATTATTATTCTCGTCTGAAATTTTCTAAAACGCCCCTAAAAGATACGTACCGAAAGTCATTTCATAAGGGCGTATCACGGAGGGTTTTTAACCCCACACTTAAACATCAAACGAAAAAAGCGCTGGACTGGCGGTGTGAGAGAGGCGAGAGAGGCGAGTAATTTAACCAGTGTTGTAATTAACTTCAAGAGGCTATAACTTTAATATTGACCATGTATTGACCAATGGGCTTAGAGTATTTGACAATGTAAATATATTCATTACTATGATACATACACGCTGCCAATTTAGATGCCAAATCAAATGATAGCTGGAGATTTGCCTCAGGAATAACTAAGTATGATTTAGTGTAGATTGTATGCCTCGTGTCTACATGGTCTGTTAGAGCGATAGCAAGCTGTCAGAAAGTAGCTTATTGTAAAGCGCTAAGCTGATGTCAAATGCGCTATATAAGTACCCATTACATGCTATTTAACAGAGACAAATGCGTTAAGAAACTGTATATAATATAGCTAGTTTTCATCATCGAAGAAGATTCTACAGGCGAGTGACCAATCTTGAAGAGAACGCCAAAACTAATGGTTTTGTAGTACAAGTGTCTTGGGTTTATCTTAGCTTTCTGCCAACTATTTTACAGTTAACGTTTTGAAGAGCACTTAGTGTACTTCAATAGTGCTTTACGTGCGAACGCTGAAGAGAGAAGACGAGATTTGGTTGGGAAAATCTTACAAATCGCCCATAGTTGAAGCAGAATACTTCAATGAAATGTAAGATTGCCGTGAATGAAAAAGTCGAAGCAAAAGATTATTGATAATAACAATCGAAACAAGACGAAGTACTGAGAATCAAGTTTGGAAAAAAGTCGTAGAGGACAAATCGTTGTATATTGGAAACAGTCAAACCAGAAAACTGCAATGGAAATATCGAAAACCACTGTCGTAACAAAAACTTACTACTGATAATCGAATTGAAAGCGTTTGAAGCAAACTATCCGACAATTGCAAACAGTCGAAACAGAAGTCTACCGATTATCGAAAACAGTCGAAATAGAAAACTGCTGTGAAAAAAAACGAAAGGCTATCGTAACAGTAAACTACTGATAATCGAAAGCTTTTGGAGCAAACCGCTCGACAATCGCAAATAGTCGCGATCGAAACAGAAGACTACCGATAGTCGAAGACAGTCGTAACAGAAGACTACCGGTACGATTATCGAAAACAGTCGAAACAGAAAACTGCTGTGGAAAAAAACGTAACAAAATACTACTGATAATCAAAAGCTTTTGGAGCAAATCATCGAACAATCAGATCGCAAACTGAAGACTCTCATAGTTGAAACAAGTCGAATTGAAACAAGACAACCGATAGTCGAAAACGGTCGAAGCAGAAGACTAAAAATCGACATCTCAAGCAGTCGATTCAAGATTTTTCAAAGCCAAAAACACTTGAAGCGTGACTAATGAAAATCGGAACCTGTTCAGCAATCAATCTGACTATACGGTTGTTAACGTTGTTAGGCTCGACTAAAAAAGCCATAAACAGTACTCGAAACGAAATACTTTCCCAAACTCGGGAAAACCTTAATTCAATAATACTCATTAAATAATAGGATTTGGCACCAAGGATTATGTTTAGTTGATTTGACCAAGGAAATATAGGCTGAGCAGTCTAAACACAAAATAAGCCTCCCATATCATCAGTCTGCTTCCCAAATGTTCGAACTCTGTAGCGTGTGATTGGATAGATCCAGTGAATCCGACGTTCAAAACAGAAGAAGCTAAAATTTGGATACAGAGAAATTGGGAACAGACGATAAACCGAAAGACTTCGAAACAGAAGACTATCATTAAAAAGAATCGACGTCGATCAGTTGTTGAAATATATCGAGGTCTTCTCGATAAATTTGACACTTGACACCAAATCAACACTATGTCCATTCTACCAATACCGAAGACAAGCATTGGAATCTTAATTCTCGAAGTAGCTATACTCTTAATCATAAACATCGCTGCATTTGTTGGTAATTTACTTGTATGTATCGCTTCATACCGTAACCAACGGCTAAGATCTGCAGCTAACGTATACATGATCGCCCTTGCTATTACAGATATTCTAGCCGCAACCATAACAACACCTATGACATTAGCTTCTATCATGAAAGGGCGCTGGGTGTTTGGCATCTATGGCTGCCGCATACAAGGATTTTTCGCGCACTTTTTAGTCTACACATCGATGTACACTCTCGCTTTGATGGCTGTCAACCGATACTTTCGAATCGTCAAACCGAAGTATTACAAGAAGATATTTGGTGGGCGTAGGCCGTTGTGTCTGATAGCCGTCGTGTGGGTTTTTGTTGCGCTATTTGTGTCAACCCCTCCGGCAGCCGGCTTGGCGCGGTTCGAGTTCGAACCAGGCGTTTCCCTCTATATGTGTATTCTTGATTTCAAGACTCCAACCGGGGGAGTTGTATTTTTATTTTTAGTGCTGATTTTCTTTGTTATCTTATCAATGGCTTTGATCATTGCTTCTTATGTGCAAGTGTCACGTGCTATCCGACAGCATCAGCAGAATCTTCAATTGACACTCAAGACCACGAGGAGAGGAATGACTAACGTAAGCGTGGAAGAAATCAAGATCACAAAAACACTTTTTATTCTGGTAATGGCGTTCGTTCTATGCTGGATACCTGTGTATTCAGTAGTGTCTATTATAAGAACAGGTCTTGATAGTACTATGACGAATGAAGGATCTCTTATCGCGACTTACTTAATCTTCTTATCGTCTGCTATTAATCCTTATATCTATGCGTTCAGCCACAGAATTTTTCGTAATGAGTTTAAGAGGATTTTATTTTGTGGAAGGGCCGTTATTTCAGTGGAACATCATCATCATCAATGTTTCCCGCTCGGCGCGTGATCGGCCTTGGGGCGTGATTGCTTGGAGCAAGGGAACCTACGCTCCAACAACCGCGTGAAGTCCTTTTTATTCAACATAGATCTTAACGCCTGTTGCCTATCTATTCCAAGTAGTTCTTCCATTTTCCTCCACGTCTTCCTCTTGTCGAAAAGTACTTGTTTTTGTATTACATCATTTTTCATTCTGCTCACATGAGCTATATATTTTAGGTACTGGATGTGACAAAAGTCCTGAATTGGTTGTGTATTGGTTATCTCATGAAGTCTGGTGTTTGAGATCTTAAAAGCCCAATCGAGTTCTCCTTTCACTTGGGTTGCCGGATCAATGCCCTTTTTTCGTTGGCTTTGTAGTGGCGCATTCTTTCGTGCATATCCTCCTGCTATCATCTTCCTAAGGAATCCGTTCCATATAACATCAATCTTTTGAAGCTCTGCACCAGATAGTTCCCATGCCCGCCTCAGGGAAGCCATTTCGTAAACTTTGCCTATACGGAGAACAAAAATGCAGGATTAGGTCCTTCATTTAGCCGGACAGCTCAACCCCATGTTAAAAGTAACCCATTGGGTCACGGAAACACAAATGAAGGACTTAGTCTATCCTTTGCTAGGATAGCTCAGCTAAGTGTACCTCAGGATTCAGGCATTACAAATACAGGACTAACGGTATCCTTTACCAGGACGCCGGAGCCCCATGTTAGAATTGTACCTCATGATTCAAGATTTACAAATACACGACTAAGTCCATCATGCTCTAGGACGCCAGAGCCCCATGTTATAAGTGTACCTCATGATTCAAGAATTACAAATACAAGACCAAGTCCATCATTTCCTAGGATAGCTCATTCCCAAAATGCGGGAAAGGGAGCATTATTCACCAGGACCCCCAAGCACCATGTTATCAATACGCCAGGTCATTCTGAAAGGGATTTAATACCACAGGAATCCCATCTGCAGAAACTGAGGAAAGTTGTCAACGAAGTCAGCATTTCTAGAAGAAAACAGTTGTTCAAATCGTCCGTAGACCCAACGATAGTTCTTGATCTCAAGGCTAATTGTAGTCCATCGAATGATTTAGTCGTAGAGACAGCTGATAACCAGGTCGATAACAGAGATAAAACTAGTACAATAGCAGAATGAAACGCAAACAAAACAAACGCAGGCATCTCTTATATCTCTTTTCATCGGGCTTCCTGTGGTGAGGAAAACAAACGAGCCGGGGAGGGGGAGATTTCCTTTTTCTCGCCTTACTAGCGCCTATAGCTAGTTCCTCTCTAGTAGCAGCACAGGAAACCCAAATCCAAATTAGATTACAGAGCCGCCTGTGGAGGAGGCTAGGGAAGAGGCTATCTGTGATTCAACCGAAATTCAGCCTGTGATTCATGAAAAGTAAAATATTCCAGCCGTGATCCGTGAAATCATCTTCACCTGTGATTTACAGATTTAAATTGTTTTAAATTAATTTAAATTAATCTAAATTGCAAATGTATTGTTTTGATCACGGTTTTTCTTAATCTGAATTACGGATAACAGTTTTTCACAAAAAAATAAGCGTTAATATTCAAGGGTGATTGTTCATTTGCAATTTAATGAGCTCCCATAATTCCTATCGGTCTCAGTTCAGGCATTTACAGAGGATCAACGTTTATTAGATAGTTGTATACATGCCTAACTATACGTATGTTGTAAACATTATGATGAAGATACATGTAATGCTGATAATGAGGATGATGGCGATGACGATGATGACAACAACAACATGTGATTAACCAAACATTTAAATATAAATACAAGCTACATATAATGTTGTCACATTAAAAGGACATTTCTGATTTAGTAAGAAAGTAAAAACGTAAGAAATAGTTCAGCTTGAGTGATCTTTTTTTGTCTTTTGATTAATTCCTTAAATTACAAAAGTCAGGACAACGTTCTTGCAACTAGGTGTACACAAATATTTAAACCTACAGTCAATGTCATGAACGTTGTCCACTTAAAGTAAATATTATTACAACAACCAAAGTAACAATTGTATGTATTTGTTTAGCAGTGAAAATTTAAACGTTTAACTGTATAATGAGTAACAGTGAAAATGGAATAAGAATTATGAAACATATGTTCACAATTAATGCTAGTATCAAGCATTTAGAACGAACTGTCACGTGACATGTTAATGACACTGACGTCGACTATATTGGCTAAAGATATACCCAGAATAGCATAGCTAGACAAGCTTTATTTGTGTAGCTAGCTGAATATATCTATGTCTATAGACATTGTTAGTTTACAAGCTCAAGGACAAAGAAAACAACAAGAACAGAAAAACAATAAAACAAAACAAAAAAACAAAAAAGAAGCAAGAGGAAAGAAAGGGAAAAAAGAAAGCAGAAGAAAATAAAAGAACAAAAGAAAGAAATGAAAGAAAGAAAGAAAAGAAAAAGAAGGGGAAAAAACCGTATCAAAGATATGGCTATTGTTCTGTTGAAATCTCAACCTGTTAAAGAAAAAAAAAATCTCGCGCGCTAATCAAAGTCTTTTGTTACTTCTCACCTACAATATCATATATGGTAATGGTATTGTTTTCAAGATTGCGTACGGTATTTCTGATACGCAAAAGAAAAGAAAACAAAACAAAAGGGGGAAAAAGAAAAACAGGAGAAGGAATGAAAAGAGCTTCTACTTGATGGTTCTTAGTAGCAAATGTTTACCACAATATGCTATAATTTCCCTTCAATTCACCCTCCCGTTTGTCATAAAATTATTGATTTTAATTAAAAGAACGGAATATTTGTTATCTTACACAATGGAAAGAAAGTTTACTTTACAAATTTATTCAAATGTCATCTAAACAAAGACAAGCTGAACATTTTAATCTAATACTGACAGTAAACGGAAGAAAGATGAGCACACCATTTTACCAGATTCAGTTTTCATTCATGTCATTTAAACAACAGTATTTTTGGAAATTTAGTAAGGAATTCAAGCCATACTAATATTATTGTAATATAACATAGAAACAAGTTTTGTATGAATTTCTAAAGTGGTTTAATTTGAGATTCGGTGAGTTCGATCATCGTATTGCATCATTTTTTGTTAATCAGTTGGATTAAAATTGTAACTTATACAATGTAAAAAGGCGAGTGTGTGTATACATTATAAACGTTTTTTGTATTAATCATTTGTCGTAAAATAACGGATTTTCTAAATGTCCGAAGCTTATCAGTAAGATATACTCTCTTTTTTATGTAAACTGAGCGAAAACAGCAACAGTAACACCAGGTCAATGTGACAATGGGACTCTCGTGAGTGAAGTCATTGTGTGAGCGCCTGCGCAGGAGACTAGCCTCGCCCTGACTCATTGAAAACGGTGACTCTGTTATATGGTGCTTTTGTTTTATTAACAAATTCAAAGAACTTAATGCTAGTTGGCCATTTGATTAAAATATTAGCAATTTACACTGAGTGAGATTTTAAGGAATGTTCTGAGATACTTGTTTTGCTCTTTTTCTTATTGGTTTTTCAAATGGTACTTGTTGTTTGACAAGATTATGTATACTATATACACCCTTTCCGAGAAAGTTTGTCACCAGTGAAAAGCACACAAGCTAGCGGCGCAAAGGATCATGGATCAGTTCAGAAACTAAATGTGCGTTCGGAACGCCTTTCTTGTTGTTTGATAAGTCAAATGGACATTTCTCAATAACATATTGACAAGTGTAGCAATGTGGCCATGAAATCCCTGCGTTCTAATAACTGAAGTATACATAGGCTACCCATAGTCCCTGCGCTACTAGCTTGTAGGCTTTTCACTTCACGGGTGACACAGTTCCTCGGAAAGGGTGTATACACCTATTTCAAAAATCGCAGGCTTGCAGGCTTCAGAGTGTGTACTGTGGCTTTGTTTGCGACAACGATTTTTGAAATAGGTGTATAGACCGAATCGAAATATGGCGTACTCTTATTGTTCTTGACTGTCCAGCCTCGTGTTCACGTTGGAAAACAATAGAGTTTTCACATGTATGCGAAGCTGGACAGTTAAGAAGAATTGTTATTCAAATTGGCCGCCATATTTCGATTCGGTGTATATATTGCCGTCATATTGTTTCTAGTTAAACTCAGCTCTTGAGAATGTTACAAGACTTTGGTTTCACCATTCAGTATTCCAGTAGAAAAGACCTTTCAAGTTATCTTGAATGTCTAAGATTGTATGTCTAAGATTATCATATATTGTTTGTTGATATCATATTATTGTCTGTTGTCCATTTGTACTCTTTACCAAAGGCGGTAAAAAGGGAGTATTTAGAGTTCAAGTGTCTATCATTTCCTGTCACTGAGTAGCTGTACTTTTTAAAAATACAAAAAGTTAAGTTACAGAAAGGAAAGAAATCATTATGATATATGTGGTACTTTCTTCGCGCATTTTTCATCATCTATCCATTTTTTCAATTTTTTTTCATATAATTTTGTACGTTTTTTTTACTTCTTTAAGATAAGATGTTAAGAAAAAATTCCATATAATTCCATAGTTCTTCCATTCTTTTTAACTAAACTGTGTTGAGATTTGTCGATTCGGTTCTGTCTGCGGATTTAGCTAGAAATACAAACATGCTTATCGTTCCCTAGAAGGGCTTTTCAAACTCGAAATATTTATTTTCTACAGTACTGATAAGTATATAAATCCACTTCTTTTCCTTGATCAATTTATTGTTGTTTTTAAAAGATGTTCAAGAAACTTATCAAATAAAAAGAGATAAATTCTGAATTTTCAACTACTCGCCGAACCGCCGACCTCGCGAGTAAGACTATTAAATGTGTTTTACAGAGCCTAGCAGTTATTGTTTGCCTGTATACCATTCCTTAGAGAGAGGACCAAGACCTCAGGGCTCGCCAAACCACGTGAAGTGCATGGATGCACGCGTTCTTTAATAGAACTCAAACACATAACTATACTTTTGAACTCTTGTCTGAAAGCTTTGTTCTTGAAAGCATATACAAAAGGGTTGATCGCACTCGTAATGTATATCATATAAGTGGCGAAGATCGATCCCCCAGGGGTCAAATTCCCTAGTCCAGAGCGAATGATAGCAACTGCAGTGTAAACAGGAATCCAACATAACATAAAAGCGAGCACCAAGAAGAATAAAGTTTTGGTAATACGGATTTCTTCAACGCTTATCCCAGTGAATCTTCTGTTCAGATGAATGGTGTTGGCCAGAAGAAGATTGTGGTGACGGATTGTTTTGGAAACTTTTACATACGAGATTGCCATGACAACCAGTGAACAGATCACGTACACAACTACAATGATAAGAAGAAACGTTACTTCGCCTAACTTAGTGTCAAAGTACAAAATACACATGTACAGCGAAGGACCTGGACGAAAATCAAACTTTGCCCAACCGAAAATCGCTGGAGTACCGACAATGATAGCCACTAATACCCACACAAGAACGAGAAAGAACCCAGCTCGATTACCGCCAAAAAACTGTCTGTATTTTTGAGGTTTGACGATGCGAAAATACCTATTCACAGCCGTTAAAGCCAAAGTGTGCATCGAGGCATAGATGAGAAAGTGAACAAAAAAACCCTGGATGTTGCACATGACTGTACCAAAGATCCACTGTCGTTTGACAATAGCGACCAAAGTCAACGGCATAGTGATGCAGGCGGCTAGAATATCTGAGATTGCTAGGGCTATCACATATAGGTTAGTAGTAGTACGAAGGCGATGATTACGAAACGAAGCCAAGCAGACCAGAAAGTTTCCTACGAATGCTACCATGTTGATGAGAAGAAGGACTGCAACTTGGAAGACAATAGCTACAAGACTGGTCCCCGGTACATCATCCATGTCTGAGAGCATAAAATGGACGATAACTAACTGTTGAAGGTTAACTAGTGGAGGTTGTGTCGGTCTTTCTGAAATGTTTTTGTCTATAATGGACTACAATTAGCAGCGAAACTAGTATAGGCTGCGTCGATGTTCCGTAAAACGGACGATAACTAACTGTTGAAGAAATGTGGGCTACCTTCCGGCGCACTTTCTAAGCCGTGACACAATCGCTGTGAAATGGTCGATAGCAGCTAGTCAAACTAGTGGAGGCTGTGTCGGTCTTTCTGAAATGTTTTTGTCTATAATGGACTACAATTAGCAGCGAAAGTAGTATAGGCTGCGTCGATTTTCTTTAAAATGGACGGTTGACTAATTGTTGAAGAATTGTGGACTACCACCGCACTTTCTAAGAATACATCCAAAGTTAAAATGGTGCTGCGTCTCAAAAGTAAATGTGGCAACGTCTACATGCACTGTATAAAATGCTGTTCTTCGTTCGAGTAAAACTGTAACTTATTCACCTTGAGATAAAAACATGACACTTGACGGTTCCTCACGTCCACGGTTCGCCGCAGTGGTCAATTCTACACCATTTCTAAAAAGCAAAGTGGTCATTATCGATGTTGTCACACGTATTTCTTCTTCTTCTTTGAAATAAGCTCTCAGCTGCTACCAAAGCTGTTTTTGAAAATTGACACTACTTCGATACATTGAAGTTTTTGCTCAAACGATTGCCAATTGAACAATTTAACCATAACTAACCAGTTTAAAACGCGAACACGTTCGTGTTTTGAAGATATTTTTTTCACTAGATGTTATGACTTGCGATTCCTCTCATGTTCAGCGTGATCTTAAGAGGCGTTCAATCTTGTGTGTACACGCGATATTTTAAAACTTGGTAAATATAGAATAAGGTAATAAGAAAGAGATGGCGGAAGCAGCACACTGGATAGTGTTGCCAAAACGTTTGATATCTGTATCTATAATTGATGTTTTCAATTAATAAAAACAGCTGTCATATATAAATAGCTTAAGTCAAAATGAGGGTAGTTTTTTTTTAAATCTAATACTCAAGTTTCATGCTATCTAGAGTACGTTCTCGGGCGACTATTCTATTTATATTTGTTTTTCTGAACATCCAGTTTCTGCGGGCAACTATCAATACAATACAATACAATACAATATCTGTTTATTTAGTGCCTTGCATATACATTTGTTAATTTAAATGTCAAAAATAAAAAAATGTTTACATAACCATATTGGTTAGCCTAAGATAGGTAGCCGATCATAATCACTTGTTACATATATCAATATAATCACAGCATTATGCCCGAGATTTGAACTGCTCTATTGTTTTTATTATTCAACAACAAAATTTTCCGAAGCGGACGAAAAGCACTCAGCGGGCACTATGCGCTGATAGTATCCCTCCGCGGCGGGCACTATCACGTCACGTGATCGAAATTTGTTGTTGAATTATAATTGACTAGGGGCGCATTTGCAAATTCTAAGCAAAGCACGGGAAATTATTACCGCCAATTTATAGAAAATACGTTCGAGTTACAGTAAAATTGAGGCTATCCCTGAGCAATTGCGCATTTTGTCAAAATAAAATAATTAAAAATAAATAAATACGATAAAAACAAAATATAATAAACTGATAATCGAAATGAAAATTATAGAAAAAAATAGAAATTAAAAAACATTATTAAAAAATATAAAAATAGTGAAAACATAAGTATAAACATAATGAGATCAAACTTATACAATTGAATAAAAAAAAGCAAAATGAACCATGATATACCCTAATGTTCCTATCAAATTACTTTAGATCTATACCATTTGTCATAATCAAATTAAGAAACTGTCATCTTTCTAAACTCAATAATAGCCTGAGTCGAACTGGCCTTTCAAGTAATGTATTTTCATCAAACATGTTTCCGTTGTGTCTTTATGGAAAAAATCTTGATTGATGCTATCCAAACATTGATGTTTTCCTAAATTGTCAAATGTGTATCGGTTCACGCCTAAGTCACATCCGGGCTTTTTCTCGGAAAAATTTCGGATGTGACGCATGCAGGCTAATCGGTCCAAGACAGCATAAACAGAAGAAGGAAACTCTTGTAAATCCCGCGCGCGGCCATGGGAATTCCCAATAGAAGGATTTCATGGCAGCCATGTTTGAGGCCAAAACAATGGAGGTTTTCTCTCAAGGGAAATGAAATCCTTTGACATTCAAAAAAGTTGAACTTTCCGAAAACATGGTTGCGATGATATCCATGTATTGAAATATATCTATTTTTTAGATTAATAAAACTTTAGTTAGTCTATTCCAGTGGTTTTGAATTGAGTGGAAACGTACATAGCAACGCGTTAGCCGATTTGATCTATTCCATTTTTGTATAGAGGGCCACAGGGTCATCAGTTGTAAAACTGTCACGTGCTACCCTCATTAAATGAAGTCTATTCATTCATTCATTTATAATGACGAGATAAAATGACACAAATTAAAAACAATATAGTAAACTATTTTTACCCTCAAGGCAGCCTTCCTTTTTTCATCTAGGCGGGTTAATTTAAGGGAAAACCGGATTGAGTACATGTGAGGAAACTAACAGATCTATAAAGGCTTCACCGAAGGGGAGGTGAGAGAGTCAAAAACTAGTTTTAGGTTATGGACGTACCTACGGCGTAACTTCGCAGAAAAAGGCAGAAAAGGGAGTCAGTTACTCAATGCAAACAAATGATTTCATTCCAACTAGCGACTAATTTTGTTGTCATGGACACACTTCTAATGATTACACGTTTTTGGTTTGTAATTTATCGAGTTATTTCTATTACTGGAGCAAAGTTTGCAGCGTATATTCAAGCTGTAAATTGGATCAATTTGCGGGTTGTAGTAAAAAAATAAAAAATACTTAAGTTCTTGAAAAGAAAATATCATTTGAAGAAAAAAACCTTCGTCAGAGTTCTATCCTTCCTAGGGACTTTTAACACTTTCGAGATATTGCCCCTTAAAACTTATGTCTCCTTACTTTTGTTCTAGTTCGGATAATTCATTCCATGTTAAGTCTTATCTTTGACGGAAAGGTTAGAGTAAGAAGTACCTCATGTTAATGTATTTAAATAAATGCACATTAAATCCTTTCAGGAGTATAGAAGTATATAGGGTCTGTTTACGTTAGCCCAGGAGATTTTAAGGTGAGAATTGACCTTATTCTGCTGCCTCAATGACTTCTTAGTGGCAATCCTTTGCGGGAGATATACCATAGTTACTTCCTCGATTACGACCCTCGATTTTTTTCCCAATACAATTTTCTTTGGAGGTAGACCTTATTCACTTGCTTCAGTGTTTTTCCAATACAATCCTCTTGGGAAATAGACCTTATTCACTTGCCTCAGTGTTTTTCCAATACAATCCTATTGGGAGATAGACCTTATTCATTTGCCTCAATGTTTTTCCAATACAATCTTCTTGGGAGATGGACCTTATTCACTTGCCTCAGAGTTTTCCCAATGCAATACACTATGGAGATATACCTAATTTACTGGACTAGATGATTTCCCAAACAATTTTCTTGGGATTAAGACCTTATTTACTTGTCTCAGTGTGTTAATCATAATAATAATAATAATAATAATAATAATAATAACTTTATTAATGTAGGTGTCAAGTGATCAAAACATATTGCAATCAACCACAAAACAACATCCCTTGTTACGACCTTGTAATATGTCTCCTGTAAACCGAGAGATTTAAAAAAGTGTTGCTCCACTATGTGTTATAGGGGTTGGTTCATTTATACCTTGGAGAAAAAAACCTATCCAACGAAAGAAAAAACCGCCAAAGTCACTAGATTCAGTTCAATATGTAAAAATCACATGTGCTTTGAAATCTCCAAGGAGACTAAAAAGGTTTTCAGGAACTTTGAGCTGACAGGCCCGGGAGCGGACTCCCTTTGTTCGAATGGTAGGGATGAGATATATTTTCAAGGTTCTGGCACAAAAGTCAGTTACGTAATATGACTCCGTATCTGTTAGCGTCATTTTTACTCTGCTTTGTTGCTAATAGCTAGCTTAGCTACCAAGAAATCGCACAGTCGTACCTTTAAGGAATCGAAATCAACAGGTTTTAACAGTTCTTTTAATCTTCCCGTACCTTTTTAGGGGTTGTTTTCAAAACCGACCACCGATCACTCCTACCACCAAAGGGGGTAACATCGTTATGGCTAAAGAGTCAGACGAAACTAAACCAGCTATTTCAGACAATGATGAGAAGCACCCGAAACGTTTCCTGGGAATTTCATCAGCATCATCCATGGTAGCTGGTGTCATGATTGGTTCAGGAATATTCTTTATACCACAGTTGGTAATGGTTTATAGTGGGTCCGTGGGCATGTTCTTATTTACCTGGCTGTTGGGTGGTTTAGTGAATTTCTTTGGAGGTCTATGTTGGGTGGAGCTGGGATTGACATTCCCGAAAAGCGGAGGTATGCTGATAAAATTATTATTTATCAGAGTGGAGATTTTTGTCACACTACATTTTCAGATGGTGTTCTAAATATTCTTAATTGATATGAATTATTTATATATATCTCAAGTGTCTTTTTAAAAGCATTTGAGGTAATAGTCCTTTTCACAATTCCGCGTTCAATGACCACGAATAATAGTTCCAGTTCGTTCGAGGTCCCCGTTGCTGCGCATAGCAAAACTATAATTTATCATGCGCAGCAACGGGAACCTCGACTTGGAACTATAATTCGTGGTCACTGAACGGAACTCTGAAAATAACTATAATCTCCCAAAGTGTCTAATAGGGCATAAATATATATTTAATAACATGTCACGTTAGTAGCTTCTTGTATGTTACCTTCTAAGGCGAATACATTCTCATAAAAGAGGCACTCGGCCCAGTTCCCGCGTTCGTGTGCTTGTGGCTTCGTTTAATCATTGTAGTACCTACAAGGACGGCTCTGCAACAACTTGTGGTTGCTACGTACCTACTAGAGCCATTCTTCCCAGGCTGTACGGACAGAGAAGACCTGGTACCACTTGTGAAGATGATAGCCATCACATCAATATGTAAGTATGCACCATTTCGTTTTCAGATTCTAGTGACATTGTGTTTTCCTTCTTGTTACGATCGAGATATCATGTTTTACTCCCTCTTCAAAAACCCAAACTGAATGTTGTGAGTTTGTAAATATAGAATGTGGAGAGAATGCGCAAGCATGTGAATGAGAATTTAGTTCCCCCCTCCCCCCCTAGTGCTCTCCCGTTACCACTTGTTCCATTTATTTTCTTATTTGTCAATGTAATTACGTACATGTGTGTAGTGATTAAAGATGTGTTGTGACTAGAAGGACTTTGCGTTCTAGGCTTTAGTAGATACATTTTTATTATTTTTGGTATGTGTAACCCTTACATGTATTTTTTATAGGTGCTGTATGCCTGTTGAACATGTTAAGTGCCACATGGGCTGCGCGTGTCCAGGTTGTGTTTACCACTGGTAAAATAATCACACTGATGATTGTGGTCGGCATGGGTGTGTATGGCTTAAGCCAAGGTATAATGGAAGAGGCTCATTATATTTTGACATAAACACATCAATATCCTCAACATTGTTTGAATTTTCTAGGAAACACGAATAGTTTCAAGAACGCTTTTGATGGTACCACGACTGACCTCGGGATAATTGCACTTGGTCTACAAAGCTGTTCCTGGGCTTATGAAGGATGGTAAGGTTTTATCAATATTCTTTCTTTGCATTTGAACATTTCAAATAAGCTTGAATAGTATGTTATTGATTTGTCTCACAAATATCGAATGTTGCTTGATCGCGACGTTTCGACTGCTACTGCTAGTCTTCAAAAGGTGCATTTGCACAGGCTAAGCCTCGATTTGTTGTGAGAGTATTCATAAATTCCAAGCCAAGCATAAGAAAATGCTACCGTTAAACAAAAGAATACAAATTTAAGTTTACTCCGGATCGAGAATATTCCTGTGTAAATGCGCCTTTTGTCAAATTGTACAGCAGTGCTAGATAACATCATATCCTTTGATGCCAACAGGGATATCCTAAATGATGTAACTGAGGAACTCAAGAAACCTGCAAGGTATACTAGCATTAGAAAGACAAGACAGACAAGACAGACAAACATATTGTTAACAATAATTATAAGCAAACTTATAAAGGGTAGGCGAGGCATACAACTCTCAGTCTGTTGAACCTATTGCGTTGGTAACAATCGAAAAATATGGCGACCTGACTGACTAGCCTTGTTAAGAGTTTCTCACATAAAAAAAGAAATACACCACTATGAATGTCTTCATGTATTTAGTCAGACACAAGTGCCCTACTTATTTGGGAGACTCACACTCACTACCTTTCGCACACAACTCTGCTCATATGTTCATTTTTTTGCGGAGGGAAAAAACCCGGATAATCTAGAGAATCACCCTCGTGTTATATATAGGAGAGAAGAACACATCAAATAAACTCAACTCACACATAATCAATGCCCGGTACTCGAACCTGTATGAGAGGCTTGTCAGCAATAATTATTAAAGTTGGTCATCATATTTGTAAATGTATTTATTTTTTTCAGAAACATGCCATGGGCAGTTCTTGGTGGTATCTCTGTTGTAACCTGTTGTTATCTAGTGGTGAATGTAGCCTACCTTGCTATCTTGACTCCACAAGAACTTAAACAATCTCCTGCAACTGCTGCAGTAAGTATTGTTATGTATAAAATATAAAACTACCTTTCGAGCTCAAACCTTTTGTAAATGATAAAAAAATATTTTATTTTTATTTCATTATTATATTTACGTATCAAAGATATGCATATTGCTCTGTTGCAATCTCAACCTGTTAAAAAAAAAGAAAAATATCTCGCGCGCTAATCAAAGTCTTTTGTTACTTCTCACCTACAATACCATATATGGTAATGGCATTGTTTTCAAGATTGCATACGGTATCTTCGATACGAAAATAAAAACAAGCGAAATAATTTTAAACATAATAATGATTTGTTAGAACAATACTAGAAGAGTTACTTAACGTTAAGTTCCTGAGATCAGATGCTTTCTATCGTTTACTTTTCATCATATTGTGTTAATGCAATGAAACTAAGAATGTCTTGTTTGTTATCCACAGTTTGTTGTAGAAAAGATATTTGGTCCATCAGTTGGCTGGGTTGTTCCTCTACTTGTCAGTGCTTCAATTTTTGGATCTTCTCTTGCAGATACGTTCGGAACTGGAAGGTAACTTCTATCAATTAGACATCCCAGTAACCAGCCATATTCAAAACCATTTTTGGGAACATGAGCTTGCAATGATAGAGACACGTGAATAATTTTCCTGCAATGTGTTAAAAGGTCTCTATCATTGCAAGCTCACCGTTCGTCTCGCTTTGAAGCAAAAGCCCGGCCACCTTTCAAGATGGCGCAGGGAACTGTGAAGTTGACTGTTCTGTTTTTCAGGGTTATGTTTTCAGCAGCTCGTGAAGGTCATCTACCACGAGTCCTGGCCACGATCCACAATACCAAGCGAACTCCCATACCAGCATTCATATTCATGGTCAGTTTATGTAATCTATTATAGCGCCTTTTATAATTACCGGCCATTGAAGCTCAGAGAACAATATGTAAAATAATCGATCAAGCACGAGAAATAGTGTTTTCTCCGATATCAAAACACTGAGCAACAAAAAACACAATTAAAAACACGAGGCGCAGCCGAGTTTTTCTAGCCAACTTTGAAGTGTTTGGATAGAAGAGGAAACGGAAACTGGCTTCTCAAACCAGTAATAAATCTTGAAGAAATGTAAAGCAAAGTTTGCCAGATTTTATGCTAATTAATAAGATCACATATCCAAACCTCATTCTCGGTAATGATTTCTTTTCTTTTCTCCAAGGCGGACGCGTAATCATGAAAGGTGATTATTTTTCAACCTTCCCACATCTATCAAGTAAATGCGGAAATTCTTTATATTAAATGTAGTTATTAATTCTCCGGCAGTTTTGCTCAGTTTCAGTTGCTTGGATTTTTGTATCTGATTAAATTTTCCTTTTGTTGTTGTAGAATTTCGTTGCATCTGTAATGATAATACCTAAACAAAGCTCTGTTCAAAACTTGATCCGAATGCTAGCTACCAGTGGATGGATTATAATCATATTAACAACTTCTGGTCTACTTTGGACTAGATACAAAAGACCACATCTCAACAAACCATTCAAAGTAAGTAATGGTTCCCTTCACAGTTTCCTGCGCCATCTTGAAAGGTAGCCGGGCCTTTGCATCGAAGCGAGACAAACGTTGAGCTTGAAATGATAGAAACACGTGAATTATGTCCCGCAAGGTGTTAAACGGTACCTATTATTGCAATGCAAGCTCAACGTTCATCTCGCTTTGATGCAAATGCCCGCCCTACCTTTCAAGATGGCGCAGGGAATTGTGAAGGGCACTATTGAGCAGGCATCTATGTTTTTTCATACCTTTTTCTTGCAAATATTTTACGATACAAAACTTTGATATCACAAAATCGTCAAGCAAGCAACTATTGCGTACAAAACATTTGAGTACAAAGAACAAAGTAAAAAAGACAAACGAGACAACTAAGAAGTTTCCAACCAGCCTGACTAAATATGCCTTTTAAATATAAACTTTTGTTGTATCACACTATTTTCAGTTGAACATCACCATCCCGGTGCTTTTCCTGTTTATTGGTCTATACCTGACCATCACCCCGTTCATCCAAGCACCGATCCAGTCTTCCTTCTCATTACTTCCTATTCTTGCCGGGCTTCCTGTGTACTACTTCTTTTTGCACATGAAAGCCACGCCCAAGTGTGTTTTAAGGTTTTTTGGTAAGTTATGCCGCGTGCTTTGCGTGTATATGCATCTAATATCTACTAATTAATATCATAGTGTAATTGTGAAGCGCGCTTTGATTGGTTAAAGCAGACCTATGGCCACAATTCTCTGCTCCATTTTGAAAGGTAGCCGCATGTCTTTGCATCGAAGCGAGACGAATAGTTAGCTTGCAATCATAGAGACTTGGACAACCTTGGACAATTATTCATATGTCTCTATCATTGTAAGCTCACCGTTTGTCTCGTTTCGCTGCAAAAGCACAGCTTAAAAATGGCGCAGGGAACAATGAAAAGGACCATTTTCCAATGGGTGTACACGCGAGTGCACTGATATCAAACTGGCCTGCGTTTCGTTCCAACTTCCCTCTTAATGTCACGTGCCGCTCGGCTTACCTTTTTAAATCATCTTTCTTTATCTTTGCTAGTGTGTCTCTATAACTCGATGCGCTCGCGACTTCGTGTTGCCTAATGCATAATCCGTGCAAAGCCGGCGCTCTGAGAATTAACAATCTCACAAGGATTTTTGAAGGATCTGGTTGTATTCAAACGTTATCCGTTTCTGTTATTAAAATGCCTGCAGTTAATGACAAGAGAACACAATTTTGAGGATTATTAGCGGGTGTAAACTGTGCAAGATTTACGTTTAAGGTTTTGCTTTGTTCTAGAAATTCGTGCTTGTGTACTCTTTTAGGAGTAAAAATTAAGTCCCATCGTTATCTGCGCTGGTTTGGAATATGGTTTTGTATGACATCTCTTAGCGTGTTTTTGGTTTTGTATGACATCTCTTAGGGTGTTTTTGGTTTTGTATGACATCTCTTAGGGTGATTTTGGTTTTGTATGACATCTCTTAGGGTGTTTTTGGTTTTGTATGACATCTCTTAGGGTGTTTTTGGTTTTGTATGACATCTCTTAGGGTGTTTTTGGTTTTGTATGACATCTCTTAGGATGTTTTTGGTTTTGTATGACATCTCTTAGGGTGTTTTTGGTTTTGTATGACATCTCTTAGGGTGTTTTTGGTTTTATATGACATCTCTTAGGGTGTTTTTGGTTTTGTATGGCATCTCTTAGGGTGTTTTTGGTTTTGTATGGCATCTCTTAGGGTGTTTTTGGTTTTATATGACATCTCTTAGGGTGTTTTTGGTTTTGTATGACATCTCTTAGGGTGTTTTTTTTTAGGGGTGTTTTTCAAAGATCACGACGATCAGACCCGATTTACTTTTGCCCCTGAGTAACCCCCCTCCCCCTTCCCTCCCCATCCCCGAGGTATTTGTCCTTAACTCGTTTCGTTGCTTCTGTTGTCATTGCAGACTGGATTTCCTACAAGTCTCAAGAAATACTCAATGTCAGGTTTCCTAGTTCGACTGCTGATTTAGACTAACACGTTTACTATAGTACAAACCCTTACCACGTATCCACTCGTATTTAATTACTTAGTTTTCTAGCTAAAAAAAACTTCTGTGCTAAGCGCAGATAAGTCTTAATGGGCAACCTGTCGTTTTATTACGAAAAGAATCCTTAGCTTTTACAACTTGTTTAAATTGTTTTTACAAATTTGTTAACATTGTTACACTATTACAACTGTAATATCAAATTTTTTCTCAAACTGTATTCTACTTTCAAGTTTGAACATTTAAAAGGCTTATCAGTTATAATGATATATTGTGCGCCCGCGTATTCTTCCGCTGAACTGTACTACTTTTTTGTCGATTTCTTCAGCATCACGTAGTCGTTTTTCAGTTTCTTGTGCGCCGCAGATTCTATAAAACACAAACGTAAAGCATCTTACTGGTTAGCATAAGAAAAACAGACGTTCTTTCCCTCCTCTTACCCCCGCGAAACTAGTTTGGCGGGATGAAGAAGAGTGAAGGAACGTCTGTTTTCTCAGGCTACCTACAGGTAATCGTGAGTCCACAGGTTTGGTTCCTGTCAGGTGGACTTGCTGCGCAAGCTAGTGTCTACTGATTAACGTTTCTACTATTTCTTCCTATAGCATCTATTTTGCTATCTATTCTTTTGTCATTTTCATTCAACTTCAAGTTTTAGACTAATATTCTCCGAAAATGACCAATTCTCGTCTACAGAATTACCGTTTTCCCTTGCTTCCTTAAGGACGTTCGCGGGGAAATGCAAAGTAAATGTCAATTTTTCTGAGACTTAGCCAGTCGATAAAACTACATTAGACACATCAAATAAGCTAAACAAAATTATGTGTCACTGTCGTTGTTTTCGAGCAAAATGGCCTCGAAGTCGGCAATTTCGGCATTTTTTACAAGCAGCGTGACAGAATGTTTGGGTGGCAAAACCAAGAAAGAAAATTAGTAAAAAATGCCAGTCATAAAAAGGCCCTTAGATGTTTTTGAAACTCATAATAATTAGAAATAATATAATCGATATTTTGACACAAAACGTGAAAATGATTACCTAAGTCTCGAACAAAATGGCCGCTTTTTGTCGTTTTTGAGGGTCGAAAAAAAGTCTAAAAAGCCGATTTTTAGTGGGATAAAAATGTCATTTTTAGGTAAAAACTAAGCAAATACTTATTTTTAGTAATTATTTCGATTTATAAGTTAAAAATGGGTGTCACCGTTCGTTTTTTTGAGTTATTGTGCTTCAAACATTGAAAATCGGCTCGTATATTTGTTTTTCGTTTTTCAGTTTCTCTGTAAAATACTAAAATAAAAAACTTAACACGTACCGTTTTTCGTCTTCAGGTATTCAAAAAATGCCTCATGATCATTAGCTTTCTTTGAAATTATAAACCAATTGTAGAGCGAAAATGTTTAAACTGGCAGTAAATAAAATAAAAATTGTTGTTAGGTAAATGTGTATATATAATGACTATTTTGGCACCATCTTCAACTCCACTTGTTATCAGATATTCACCAATTCTGTTCTACACATTTACCTTCATCCCTTGCTTTTTTAACTTCGTCCAGTTCTTTGGATAGACGTGAGTTGTTAGCTTTTAAGTCCTTATGCGCTGCGGTCTCTGCCAACAAAAAAAAAACAAGATAAGAAACTTGTTTTCCCTATTTTATTTTCGAATCATTAATTAATCGATAAAGCGCAATATTTGAACCGGCAGTAAATAAAATCAAAATTGTTGCAAGGTACTAGCTTAGGTTTGTATATATTGACTATTTTGAAAACATCTTTCATCTCCAAGTGTTTTCAGATATTCTTAGAAAATAAGCACTTCTCTTCTACACAATTACCGTTTTTCCATGCATCTTCAACTTCTTCTAGATGTTTCGCTTGACTCTTATGGTCGTTTTCCAGTTTCTGGTACACCACATATTCTGTTAAATACAATTAAAGCAACTGTTTAAGATGCTGCGTCATGATAAGCTTTGTTTGAAATCATAAAACAATTGTCAAGCACAATTCTATGTTTTATAAGATATTCTCAAAAAATGAACAATTCTCGTCTACAGAATTTTATATTGTGATTATTAGTCACTATCCAAGACAAGTAATAAAAGTGGTAATGAGGTATGGTATTCTTTTGTATTATTAGAATTCTTACATATATATTGGACAATCAGCCAATGAATATGTTTGGGTCAGGTCAGTGAAGCCTAATCAAAGAATACATGTAAAACAAAAACATAGTCACAACCATTTATCAGCCTCTTTGAAGTTGCTGGATTTCAAAATATGTCTATATCTATGGTCAATAACTGGTAATGCCATGGCTAACACATTCCATCAGACGCTTGATTAAACAAAGGGATAGGACTAACATAAAACGAAAGCAAGCAAGAGAAATGAATGACTCAGCACGCTACACTGAACTTGATCAAAAGATGAAGGACATTAGACATAGGATTCAGAAGGAATCAAGAAAGGAATACTGGAAGTACGTTGAAACCATCATCTCTCCAGCGCAAGACGACAACAGTGAGTTTTCGGGTATGAAGCGTTTTTGGTCCTTCATAAAACATCGCAGAACTGACAACCTGGGAGTCTACTCTGAAACTGAGCGATGACACAATAATCTCAGATGCAAGAGAAAAAGCCAACGTACTGAACAATCATTTCTTCTCGGTGTTCACAAGAGATACTTATGAACCCCATCAAGGTCAATCTTTCATACCAGCCAATTATCCCATCATGGATGAGATCAGCATAACACGCGAAGGAGTACAACATCTTCTGGAGAAACTGAAAGTGTATAAATCACCAGGCCCTGATGGTATCGCGCCGAGAGTACTAAAAGAACTCAGTAACCCGGTAACAAATATACTTACAGTACTATATAAGAAATCATATGATTCAGGAGAAATACGAAGCGACTGGAAAAACGCCAACGTTATACCGGTATTTAAGAAAGGCTCTAAACACAGCCCATGTAACTACCGACCTATATATCTCACTTACATGCATTGTTTGTAAGGTGATTGATCACATTATAATAACTAGCTCTATTATGAAGCATACAAAGAACCACCATATTCTCTACCCACTTCAACATGGTTTCAGAGATAGAAGGTCATGCGAGACCCACCTACTCGGCTTTATTCATGACATCATTAACAACATGCATGAAGGCTTACAAACTGACATCCTAGTAATGGATTTTAGCAAGGCTTTCGATAAAGTCTGCCATCGACATCTGATTTACAAGCTGAAGGGATATGGAATATGTACTAAGACCATCAACTGGATCCAGTCGTTTCTGACCAACCGAACGTAGAAACTCGTACTAAATGGTGTTTCGTCCAACGAGGTAGATGTTTTGTCTGGAGTTCCGCAAGGCTCTGTGGTTGGTCCGTGCCTCTTCCTATTTATATAAATGATCTCCCTAAGAATATACTGTCAAAGATAAGATTATTTGCAGATGACACTATTGCCTACCTAACTATAAAAGCTGACCTAGATACCGATGTTCTCCAAATTGACCTTAACAAACTTGCTGAATGGGCGAAATTATGGGATATGAAATTTAATGCGGAAAAATGTGAAGTCATTCATGTTGGTCGAAAGCGACAACCTAACACGCAGGACTACATCTTACATGGTCATACCTTACGTACCGTAGATAGCTCAAAGTACCTACAATCATTGACAAAAGTGTTGGCACGAATGTGATAAAGTAATTTTAGCACTGCTGAAATTCTACTACTCCCCCCACCCCCCTTCGCAATGTTGAGGAGGGAGTCATTGTTTGGTGCTTGTGTGGTTGACCTGTCAATGCGCTATCATTTCACACCAACATTGATGTGGGTGGAAGGGGGGGGGGAAATTTTTTATACTTAAAATAAATGAAGTAGTCACTATGAGATAAAATACTAAAATTGTGCCAACTACTTTTGACAATGATTGTAGGTGTTACTATCTCTTCTAACCTAAGTTGGAACACTCATATCAACAACATCACCAAAAAAGCAAGCAATACTCTCGCATTTCTTAGACGCAACCTACAAGTCAACTCAAAACAGATAAAGACCCAAGCCTATTTTGACCTAGTTAGACCGTTACTTGAGTACTCGGCCACAGTCTGGGATCCCTACACGGTAGTCTCTACACACGTAGTGTGCTGCGCGTCGTTGTACTATTTCGATGTTATTTATATTAGCCTTTGTGTAACGCCGGGCATAAACGACCCCGAAATCGGCATGGATAGAGTATTTTGAAACTTATAAGTTAGACTTCCATCAAACTTGGCATAAATATAAGGATTGATCAAACAAATTCAACAAAATAATTTTTAGTGTCATTATGACGTCATAACATCGTTTTCTAATGCTTTTTAAATAATTTCAAAATGATTCAATCTACGCAAACGATGTGTTTTTTGAAACGTCTTGAGATAACCAACACAAATTCGAAAACCGTTTCTCATTTGGACAAGGCAGTCCAAAGTTATAGCGGAGCTCCGCGCGGGCCAAAGGCCCGCGCAAGCGGAGCACCATACTTAAGAAAATATGGTATAACCCATCGAGTTGATTTTTCATGGACACCACATAGGATCGCGGGCGCGCACGTCCGTACAACGGCGTACGTCCGTGCCCATCGCGATGCTGATTGGCTGTTACATTTCGGCGGGAAAATGTCGAGCGCGTTCGCATAATAGCAGAGCCTGAAGGCAGGTTTTTCTTTTATCGACAAAAAAGTCAAACAAACAACAATAAAATACAACCTGCTAACACCACGGAGAAAGATGAACATTGAAGAAAACAAAGATAGTTTTGGCCGAATCGAAGAAGAAAATAAACTTGGACCGGATACGATAATGAAGAAATTTAACAGTAGAAAAGGAAAAGACTGAAAGGCCAAAGAAGCGTGTCTGCAGATAAAACCTCATGGAAGAATAAAGTCTACCAAAGAAGAAAATAAACTTGGAGAGAAAAATGCCGAAGAAATTTAACTAAAGAAAAGGAAAAGACTGGAAGGCCAAGAACACGTGTCTGTAGATAAAACTTCGTAGAAGCATAATAGTGGACTACAGCAATGTCGGTAAAAGAATTGAAAAAGAAGCGACTTTATTCGTTATGAAAACTGTCTTCAAAATGCTTCCTTCAAGTACATACATGTATTCGTCAAAATATTATCGATGTCATTGAAAAGAAGAAAACCTCAGGAAAATAATCCCCGATAAAGTAAGTTCAACGGATTATTTATTTCAAGTTTTTTGAGAAAAAACTGTTAACGTTTGATAACGAGCGTGAAAAAACACGGCCTAAAAACTTGAAATAATTAAGCTTCAAAAAGGAAGAATCTGTTCTCTGATTTATTATACAAAGAAAAAAGAAAACGTTTATCTCCATTTGATTTAATTTTTGAGATACAAACCGTACATAACACGATGTTTACAAGTGTGTAAATTGTACTTTTTGTGGTATTTGGTCGATTCAAAAAGGGATTTATTTATGTGCTTTTCACAAACTCATCAACGGAAAACATTAAAGATGAATTAGAATGCAAACATAATTCAAAACTGGTTGAATAACTTCTGTTTATTTACCAATATTGACTATTTTATGCTTACTAAACGAACCTTTTTATTAGTTTCTATTTCAAATTTGTAGTTTTTTTACAGAACAAAATGATGTTTTACACAAACTTTTTCATAATAAAATATCTTGTTTTAACATCCTTTTCTTTTCAAATCGATCCTGTGCTGGTTGGTAGAACTGATACTTGAGGTCTTTAATTCCACTTCAAAAGAACTTTCAGGTCGTTTTTGTATTGTTTGAATTTTGAAGATTTGCAATGACTACTTTTTTTAATAGTAAATCTAATTCGATGAAAAGGTGTTTTTTTTTTATAAAGAAATGTTCTAGAATTCCCTTTTTTCCTTTAAATACATAGTTACCATCCTATTAAGTACTTGTTCAAGTAACGTTTTTGTCAATTTGAAGCTCAAAATCTTGATTTTTCTCAGCGTTTTGTCTATGGTCTATCATGCACGCTGTGTCGTGCGTGACACAAGTCACGCTGTCACGAATTTTTGTACGATTTGACCTCAAAAAGTAAAATCTAAAAATTCATATCTTTTTCAAAAACGCGTGGATACCTCTAATTTTTCTAGGTTCATATTTTAAAAATAAAAATGGGTTGGGTTGGATTTTTTAGTTAATAATTCATTATGCACACAAAATACCTTTTTCATAATTTGAGCATAAAATTATTGAAAAAGATAGTAAGTTGTACGCGTGATAAATAAGATTTTTGACTTTTAATCGAAAATATATATATCGCAGATAATTATTTGCTCATAAAGTAAATAAAGTTAAAAGTCCGTTCCACCTATATCTAGAATTTCGTAGTTGTCTTTTGCGGTTACATAACTAAAATAATTACCGTTTAGATTGCGCATGGCCTGTGCACAAAAACTATTTACATGCGCATATTGATGTTGTAAGAACTATTTAAACTGGGAGCTCCGCTATTAGGTATTACCTAATTTGTATATTAAAATTCTTAATTTTCACAATTTTCCCGCCAATTTTTGGCGGGAAAAAAAATATTTAAAAACATTCACAAAACTATCGCTTCATTCATCTTTTTGAGTTCTTATCAACGTGGCACTAAATTCCATTCGTACATGGACTACACTAGTCATGATCTAAAATCGTATGTTTTTAGTTTTTTGAATTTTCAAACCCAAAGGTAGATATTTAAGGCGAGAAAAACGCATACGTCATTATGACGTCACATGAATTTGAAAATGCTAAAATAATTATACCCAATAACAATTTTCCAACTTTTTTTAAGTAATATCACTAGTTAAGTGCTTTTCTAAAATTTCAATGGAATAAATGCTTCTTTCTACCACTTTTACAATTAAGCTGTGATTCAGAATGACGTCAAATATGATGACGTCACAAACACTTAAATCCTTTATAACTTTATCTATAAACGTCATTGCAAGTTCCGGTTAACGTCTAAATTATTTGCACAGTATTTCTCGTCTAATGAAGTAAAATTATAAATGCATGAAACAAGGATAAGAAATAACCATAAAAGGAAATGCCATCTGTGACGTCACAGAAACGTCAAAACACCATTAAAATATAATATTTTATAAAATGCCACATTTGTAACATTCTGTACAATTTTCAGCTTATTTGAACTTCTTATAATAAAATAAATAGGATTTCTTTATTTTTTGGCACACTTACTGATGCCGATTTCGGGGTCGTTTATGCCCGGCGTGGCGCGCAGAACATCTAGTGTTACAGATATGCTACAACGACTTGGATGGAAATCACTCGAACACAAGAAAAATTCTTCGACTTGTCACGATGTATAAACTACTCAAGGGCCTTATTACGAATGATGGTTTTCCTACACTGGTAACAATGCAGCGAAGAAGCAGACACACGAATACTCTAGCTTTAAAAATACCACCTTCAAGAACAGACTATCACCTATCATCTTATTCCCCCCCCCGTAAGGATTTTCTTATAGAAAGAGACGGGGTAATACGGTAGAAGAATATGATACTTTAGTAAGTATTTATAACAATATTTCTGTAAGCAGACTAGGTTTAATTAGCAAGTTTCCATTGTCCAAAAAAAAAAAAAACAATTGAAAGTAATGTTTTGATTTGAGGCGGTTTTTGAAACTTACAAGATGCGGTTCATTTATGCAAATTTCTTATGTCTAACAATTTCAATGTATAAAAAGCAATATTACCGCAGATCCAATAAGTGTAAGTTAAGATCGTCGTTTTCAATTGATACAAATAAGTGACGTGACAAACAGAAAAAGGTCATAAAACCTATCGAAATCAGGTACAGGATAAGTTCAATATAGGCGAGAAACTACAAAAAATTCGATTGATAAGAAGAACCACCGCTCCAGATAAAACCAAAATCCAAAATCGAGTTTGCTAGAGTTAAACTTATAACCAATATAGCCTCCTACTTTCAAAATGTTCCATAAAGTTTTACCAACGAAATCACTATGTTTTCAAAAGAAGATTGGCCATTTTCGATTACGACGTGCAGCCTTCCCGAGAAGTTTTAAAGAAAAAAATACAGTCGACTATAAAAGTATTTCGAGATCAGTTGCGCTCAACTGGTAAATCTATAAGCAAAGAACACTCACTGTGGGTTAACTACTTTACAATGTGCTGTTTTAACCTTTTTACCTCGTTGTGTTCATTTCAAAATGGCGCCCTAAAACTAAACTGAGAAGAGCCTTTCGCGTATCCGTGTGACGTCACAGCACACTGATAGAGATCATAAAACAGAGAAGGTAATTTAAATACAATAGAGTCATACCTCACTCCTGGTTAAGATCAACATTTTTACGTTTTCATCAAATATTCTCAGAGAATAACCAATTCTCGTGTATAAAATTACCGTTTTCCCTTGCTTCCTTAACTTCTTTTTCTAAAAATGAGATACGAAGTTTAAGACTCTCCACCTCGCTGCAGTGTGTTGTCTTCAGCATACTGTATTTGTTTTTTAGTTTCTCGTTTTTCAGTTTCACTGTAAAATACAAAAATAAAAAACACTGTTTTTCGTCTTCTGGTATTCATTATGCCTGATGACCATTAGCTTTCTTTGAAATCACAAACCAATTGTAGAAGGAAAATGTTTAATTAAACCGGCAGTAAATCAAATCAAAATTGTTGTAAGGTAAAGGTGTATATATAATGACTATTTTGGCACCATCTTCAACTCCACGTGTTATCAGATATTCACCAATTCTCTTCTACACAATTACCTTCATCCCTAGCTTTTTTAACTTCGTCCAGTTCTTTGGCTAGAAATGAGTTGTTAGCTTCCAGTCTCTCATTCGCCATGGTCTCTGTAAAATACCAAGATAAGATAAACTTGTTTTCCCTATTTTATTTTCGAATCATTAATTAATCGAAAGAGCGCAATATTTGAACCGGCAGTAAATAAAATCAAAATTGTTGCAAGGTACTTAGGTTTGTATATATTGACTATTTTGGCACCATCTTTCATCTCCAAGTGTTTTCAGATATTCTTAGAAAATAAACACTTCTCTTCTACACAATTACCGTTTTTCCATGCATCTTCAACTTCTTCTAGATGTTTCGCTTGACTCTGATAGTCGTTTTCCAGTTTCTGGTACACCACAGATTCTGTTAAATACAATTAAAGCAACTGTTTAAGATGCTGCGTCATGATAAGCTTTGTTTGAAATCAAAAAACAATTGTCAAGCACAATTCTATGTTTTATAAGATATTCTCAAAAAATGAACAATTCTCGTCTACAGAATCACCGTTTTCCCTTGCTTCCTCAACTTTGTTCAGTTCTTCTTCTAGAAATGAGATACTATCTCGGAGATTTTCCGTGTCTCTGGAGTATATTGCCGTCAACCCTACGTAGTCGTGTTTCAGTTTCTCGTGTGCCGCAGATTCTCTAAAATACAAAAAAATACAAGGAACTGTTTTTCGTCTCTTGGTTTTCAATAGATGCTGCTTCATGATAACCTTTGTTTGGAATCATAAAACAACTGTCAAGCACAATTCTAGGTTTTATATATAAGATATTCTCAGAAAATGAACTATTCTCGTCTATATCAGTAGAATTACCGTTTTCCCTTGCTTCCTCAAGTTCTTTCTTTTCTTTGGCAAGACGTGAGATACGATCTTGTAGATTCTTCACCTCGCTGCAGTGTGTTGTCTTCAGAATCTCGCATTCTTCTTCCAGTTTCTTGTGCGCCGCAGATTCTAAAAAAAAACAAAAATAAGAAACTGTTGTTCGTCTCTTGGTATTTAATAGATGCTGCGTCATGATAACCTTTGTTATATTCTATCTTAGAACATAAAACATTTTCTAACTTAATTCCATTACACTAGAACACATATGTATAGGAATTGGCATCTCGTTTATTGACAATTATTGAAGATCAAGTAATGAAAAAAGTTTACAAGTTACACAACGTGCGTGTACAGAGAGATACCTTCGAGTATCTACTTTAACAAACTAACCCTATTTATACAAATTACATCTCCCTAGAGTATAGTTTACACAATAATGCCTTAACATAACAGCGCTAGCACGCTAGTATTCATTCCATATCGTTAGAAAATACATTTATATTCTATCTTAGAACATAAAACATTTTCTAACTTAATTCCATTACACTAGAACACATATGTATAGGAATTGGCATCTCGTTTATTGACAATTATTTTCGATATAAAGAAAGAGATGAGGAAGTGAATCAATATAATCTTGAAGTATAGTCTTTAGCAGTCTCAAATTTTCATCTTCCATGACGTTTACTTTGCAGGTGTTAACGCTGGTGTTAATGATAATTATTCAGAGGCTCCACCCGATCTGAAAATATGTAAACCAAACTGTTAAACAATAACCAGATCTGAAAATATGTAAACCAAACTGTTAAACAATAACCATCCAATTTAACTTATCCCTTGATCACGAAAAGCACCCACTATATCACTACAAGATTACGAAAAAACGATAATTCTGAATACAAGTTCATTGCTATTAGCCTGTAAACCGTATCTCGTTAATAACTCAACGGACAAGTATAAGAACTAATCTTTGCCATTAGCACTTTAGACCCTCTATCAGTCTTGCTTTTAATAATATTTAGCTCAACATGACTCATGATGACCATGATGACTGTCTTAATAAACTTATATCACAATAGCGAACTATAACGCAAAAATCCAGATAATTTGTTACACAAATAGCCGCTGTACTAATCTAACTGGCAATCACAAGGGTTTGAAATACAAATACCATAACATTATGAGCCAACGAATACAGTAATATACGGTTTCTGAGGTGGAACATGCAGACCCTTGTCAAATGAGCACTTGTAATAAAGAGCTACCGTTAATCTATAGGCTAGCCTGGTTATCAGGCTGTCTATCAGGCTGTCAATTCTCTATAACAGGCTCAGTGCCAATAACTTAAACTTCTCGAACCCTCTAGAATAACGTTCTACTGGGACGTCTGCTCTTCAAACATTGCAGTACCTTGTAAAGACAAAGAAGAAATAATCAATCATGTTCAATGAATATATAATTAAGATAATATTTACAAATATATTTAGCCCAGTGGCTTAATGAACGCAACCAGTGCTGCTTATATATGATTCTGAATTCTGATTCTAAATTTGCCTACAAACATAAATATATTTAGCCCAGTGGCTTAATAAACGCAACTAGTGCTACTTATGCATGATTCTGAATCTGAGTAAACGCAACCAGTGCTTCCACAATTTATCGATATATAATAAATATATATAATAAACGCAACCAGTGCTTCTACAATTTATCGATATATTTACGCCCAGTTGATGAATATTGAGAAACTTCCATCGAATTTTATAAACAAAACAGTCCTGGGGGAGTTGTAAAACTGAGAACCAAATATGCCTACAAACATTGCTGTACCTAGTTAAAATAAACAAGAAATAAGCGATAATGTTAAATGAATATTGTCACGTTAGATCTGCTTGATCTGTACAAATTGCTTCGTAATAAAAACTAAATAACCTATTTTATTTGTACAATTCTACTGTCTTGACCCTACTGGATTCTAGTATGTAAATGTTATCTAGTAGGCCTACTCTGGGGTCCACCGTCGCCGCGACACAATGCAATATTGGGCTACATTAGGCGACATTGGCAAATTTTGGCCAAAAGTTGCTGCGACACAGTGCGACATTGGGCTACATTAGGCGATATTGGCAAATTTTGACCAACTGTCACCGCAACACAGTGCAACATTGGGCTACATTAAGCGATATTGGCAAATTTTTTGGGAAAACTGACAAATGTACTGTATAGAAATTAAAAGTAGGTTAACCTGCCTACTGGAGACAATTTGCCTTCATATAAAAAACCTATGGAAAAAATCATCAGTCATAGTTGGATAAATAATTGATAAATAATTGATAAAAATTGATAATTGATAGATTTGAAAAAATCATCAGTCATAGTTGACAACCAAACCACAGAGTGATTACAAAAAACTCAAATAGTAGACTAAATGACACTAGCCGCAGTTGTCTATTAAACTATAACATTTAAATACTCCAGTTCTAATACTCAAAGGTTTTTGCAATCACTCTAGTTCAACTGTATGTCATATGTTGTTAGTAGGGTTGCATTTTTTTGTAGCTATAATGACATAAAAGAGACATATCACATTTGGGCTCAATTAATTTAATTACAAATAGGTCTGTACATTCTATAACAGTAAAAAGTAAACTGTTCCATTTATGTAAGATTATACAAATCTAATCAAATGTGGATGTATGATGTGTTTTTTTTTCATTGATATTAGAATTTGCAATCATAGGATTCAGTCTGGTCAGTAGAATAATGTAACCACTTATATTAAGCTCATAGAGAACAGAAAAACAAAATAATTTTGAATATTTCAATTTTTAAAGTCACTATTAAAGATCAAAATCTTGAGCATCTTTTAATTCTAACTTGTATTTGCACATCAAACTTAATTAATAGAAATATTGTCAATAAATTCTCATAGCCTAAGTTTTAAAGAAATTGAAAAAAACAACTTTCAGATAATGTTTGATTAGAATTCTGGAAATCATTTTATGCTATTCTTAAATGTTTTGACAAGGTCACTAGAATGTATTTGACAAAATAATGGATTAATTTTAGTATTTGATATGTGCATGTATTTTAATTACCACAGTTGTTGAATACCTCTACTATTTTATTTAACAATTATTTGCTGAAGGCCCATATGAATATCAGTGAAGAATAGTTTCTCAATCCTGTGAGTTTTGTAATGAATTAATCTTAAGTTAATATGCGATTAAAGTATTGCACCTTTTTCGAAGTTTGAAATTTATTTCCTAAATTGATACTAAAGAAGATATCACAATTAATGCTTACCTTCGTTGGTTTTTGAAAAGCGAATTTTGCAATCTGAACTGCATTTGTACTTTAATATTACTGCAGTTTTCGTCTTTCGAACTCAGACATATTGCAAGATTAGTTGTGAAATATGTATTTGGCTGCTCAATCAAAGACATAAAAGGTGCCGAGTAACCAGCAGCAGCCAAAAACGTATTTCACAACCAGCCTTTGAAATGTCTGAGTTCGCAGAAAGCCGAAAACCGCAGTAATTACTGCAGTAACCCAGTAATTTGGTGCACAAAACATTTCAATCAACAATCAGTTTTCAACACAATGAGCCTGCCCAAGAATGGCCAGCGGAGAGGCAAGGTATGTACTTCATGTGTGGAATATTTTGTGTAGAATATGTGTTCACTACAAGTCGAAGACACTCTAATGTACATTCATGAAGTTTTAACCTTAATTTTCTGCTCGTCAGCGGTAATTTAATGAAAATTATTGTACATTGCAAAATTGTTAAATGCAAAGATTCAACAGGGCTACAAACATGGATGCTTTTGCGTTTTGTTTGGCTTGCATGCTTCTAAAAGAACAGTTTTTTATGTAAGTAGTAGTGGAATTATAATTATGATGTGGAGACCGATTTTTTTCCAGGCATAATTCAAAGTTGATATTGTTCTAGATTGATTACAATATAATATATCCATGAAAAACTTAGCCAACAACATTGTGCAAAATTTAACTAAATCTATTGTTTAATTAGCACTATTTTGCACTAAGTAGTACTATTTGTTTCATGGGTTTATTGTGAGCACTCTTAAGCTAGCTAGAACTATTTCTGTCCTTGTCAATGATAATTATTAAAAAGAGTGCGATTTTAATGTAAAAATGCACAAATATAAGCAAAATCCACTTTAGAAGCACATCAGAATTTGTTATTTCTTATAAATTGAGCTATCAGAGAAGTCATATCTGATCATTTAAACTCATTTCATTGGGCTATTCCAGTTTTTTCAATGATTCTGGGTTGAAATCCATTATGAAATATTACCCCCGGCCACTCTGGAAATTCGAAATAGATTCAAATGATTTTTGACCTAGACCATTGAAATTCTACTGGATTTCAGATATTTTTACTCGCCCCCCTTTTTGAAATCCAATGAATTTCAGTGATGCCCCCTTGAAAAAATTCCAACGCTCCTTGACAAGGAGGATGTAGATAAAAATTGAAATAGCCCATTTATGATAGAGTGAGTGCAACTCTGTGGAATATATTGGATACTATGTAAAGCTCCTTTTTACTAATCTTATAATTGTTATTTGTTTAAATGTTCTTGGATGGTGGGCATTGTCGGAGGGAATTTAATTACTGTTGTGCAAGGTCTATATTTGTTTTAAATAGTATTAATAACAATATATATTTGCTGTCTTCAATTTATAAGAGAGCAGCAACCATTATGTTGCTGGATATTATTGAAAATAAAAGTACAAATGTAGAAACATTAAGTGAGTTTGGGAATTATTAGGTTATATTAGGCGGTATTTTGGGATATTTGGCGATATTGGTGGTATTTGGCGATATTGGCCGACATTAAGCGACGGTGGGCCCCAGAGTAGGCCTTCTAGTATTGTTGGTATTGCTATAACATACTTGTAGAATAACGAAACGAAATACTCTAATGTATTATGTACTTCCGATTCTTTTAGAAGTGAACTTCGAATCCAAACTGCTCGTTGGAAGGCCACACATGTAAAGCACCCATCCATGAACGCTCACTCACTCTAATTAACCTATGATTACCATATCCTTATCCTCTAATTGAATAGGTCTATACAGACTAGAGCTTTAAACAAAATCTCATTAGTATATTATAATTCCCTTATTCAAACCTGTGACAAATATATAATTTATACCATAATATATACAAAATTAATACATTAAGCCAAGTGGCTTAATAAACGCAACCAGTGCTGCTTAGACTAAAGATATTACAATAAGTCACTCTCATGAAATCTAGAATTTATCGATATATACATGATACGCTCAATGGTTCAATTAAGAAAAACGGTTGAATATTGTTTTCTTTACCGAGAGGAAATAATTTAAGGCCGAGTTGTAAAGATGGATCTTCTAATTGCTAGCGTATATATATATATATATATATATATATATATATATATATATATATATATATATATATATATATATATATATATATATATATATATATATATATATATATATATATATATATATATATATATATATATATATATATATATATATATATATATATATATATATATATATATACAGCCGATCTCGAAAAGGTTGTCCACCTGAAAAGACATATATACTAAAATAAATATCACGTGACTCATTTTATAATCACTTTCCGCGCGTGTAGAAAGTCAGGTACTTCTAACGTGGGAAGATACTGCTTGTTTGAATTCACGGCCATATTACTTTCAAACACAACTGACTTTCTACACACGCAGAAAGTGAACTTATAATGAGTCACGTGATATTTATTTTAGTATATATGTCTTTTCAAGTGGACAACCTTTTCAAGATCGGCTGTATATATATATATAAAAAATACTTGATTATCAATATACCGCATAACACATTTTTCGCGCAAAAAAAAAAAAAAAAAAAACTAGCTAGTGCTTGAGACCATGAAAAACAACAAACATTTCACTCCAAGTGGAGTTTGTGCAATTTCAAACCATTCCAGTTTCTTACAGAACAAAGCATACCGTCAATCATCATAACAGCAGCACACCCTGTTAGCTTGCATCCGAGAAACAAACCCATTCAGTACGTCAGCAACTTTAGTTAACTATCGAAAATATAGTTCATCAATATGACGTTGCAAAAGTTCTAACTCAGTTCCAGAATCGTTATCAATACGAGCTCCTAACAATTCTTATGTTTAACTAATCTGTACAGAAATTTAGTCATAAGTTTATATACATATACGTTTTCATCCAAAAACAATGAATTTATAATTAACCAAACCGTTAATGCGTGTCAACTCCCTGAAGGATCATTTTTTACGCACGAGAGCAATCATTATAAATAGTAAGCATTGTCTTGTAATTTTGTCCTAGGAATAGTAATAGTCTAACAATCAAATTTCCAATCATAACCAGTCAGTAAAATGAACGAACAGTAGCCGATTGATATTTATCCTTATAACTACAAAACCTACGTTAAATAAATACATTTCCCCTTAAATATGCATAGCTCCACTAAAAGTAAACTGTAAGGCATTTAAACTAGCCCAAAATTCATAACTCATCCTAGTCTTTCTTTGACAATAATATAATCTGATTTCACAATTTCTCGTTATAGCTTTCGTCTAAAACAACTTTCCATTTCTACAAAATTAAAGCATACTTGTATGCTTGTATGAAATTAAGATATACTCATCTTTCCCTATCCTATGCATGCCGAGGGCAGAAGCATACTTAGTTGATTGAGGTTGTAATGCATGGTAGTGCTGCTTGAGCGCTGAATTCTGTTTGCCCCGCCTAAAGGACAGTAGTAACATCATGCAGTGACCATCTTGTCCACATTGGAAGCATCTTAGCAAAATTATATGAACCTGTAGAAAGACCAAACGGCAAAACTGTAATTAAAACTGATAACTTACATCTTCAAACGTAAATCAAGAATAAGTCGCAGTTTCCCGTTACTAACTGAATAGACAAGGGATTAGTAACAAAGGAGGGTCTTAACATTCAATTACTGAACCAAATTTAACGAGTTCTAAACTAGCTTCAAAGACAAATTCAGAATGTCCAAAGCAGATTTGTTATTACGCAAAACACTGACGGGGGAGTATATAACAAGGAAATCTTATACCCTTGTAAAATAGTTCTGTGAATAAAATAACTCATCCTTATCTTCCCTTTACAATATCAGATTTTGATTTTACACAATATTCGTCATAGCTTTCGTCTAAAGCTATTTTTCAGTTTCAAGGTCTACAAAATTAAAGCATGCTTGTATGCATGGAATTAAAGATATACTCAACTTTCCTATTCTGCCGAGGGCAGAAGCATTCTTAGTTGTTTGAGGCTGTAGTGCGGTGGCAGTGCTGCTTGAGTGCTTGTTAGCCCCAGCTAAAAGACAGTAGCAAGACCAGTGACCAGTGCTGCTGTAAGTTGTCGGTTAAATCGTAATGGCCGTAATATGGGACGTGAGAATGGCTGAAACCAGAGCCAGTATACGTAGAAAGATTTGAACCAGGCTTGTTCTTGTTGGTGTTGAACTTGACAATCTAGTCACTACCGTCATCTAAAGAACGCTGGATAGCTGGAGTTGACCAGTTGCGCTTGATCTTCAATATCGGGCATGTCGTACCAAGTTTACAAGTTACACAACGTGCGTGTACAGAGAGATACCTTCGAGTATCTACTTTAACAAACTAACCCTATTTATACAAATTACATCTCCCTAGAGTATAATTTACACAATAATGCCTTAACATAACAGCGCTAGCACGCTAGTATTCATTCCATATCGTTAGAAAATACATTTTCAAAACATAAAACAATTGTCAAGGACAATTCTAGGTTTAAAAGATATTATATGTTATAAAGTTAGTAACATAATTAGCAGTCAAGAGAGTTGCTTATAAAATCTCTCTCTTGATTTTCACTTATATTACCGTGTTAAATCGCCTTCTAAGTATCATTGCTTTCTAAATAATTATGTTCACATATTCTAAACATTTTCTTTTAATTCGTTGTCGTTGGTGGAAACCTCTTCAAGCGAGTATTCAAATTTGCCGCCATTATTCGACACCATCTTCTTCAAGCAGTTCTTCTGGATTTTCTATTGATTCTGCAACTTGGGACCGATTAAAATCATTGGTCATTCTTCGTAGATTTAGGGGGAAACGATCTAGAGTCAAGAAGTAATGTTTAAATCCAGTGGTGCTATGGATCTCGTCTAAACAAGATCAATATCCTCGTTCTACTTCGTTGACCTCCATCCATAGAGAACAAAACAGTCAACGTGGAGCTACCCTCGCGCATCTTTATATTCCTCTTCGTATACCCTTCTGTAACCAGGTTTGTAAAAAAATCCAAGTTATCTGTTTGTAATAAAGCTTTATTGTTAAAAAACATTGACGTATTATGCATTACTGAAACTTGGTTGAAATCAAATAATCAATTTATTATCAATGACTTTCACCTAAAGGCTATATTTTTTAACATGTTGCAAGGAAAGTAAGAGGTTGAATTAAAAAGGCCCTAAAGCTTGTAAAAATTCCTTTAAAGAATAAATTCAAATCATTTGAAGTTATGGCCATGTCTCTTCATTCTTCACCAGAACACTTTTTACTTTTTGTTATTTATCGACCACCTTCCTCTGGTTGTAATAAACTAATTAATAATAAATAGAATATTAATAAGTGAAATTAGTCCACGACAAATAGACACACAACTAAAACCTCGGAAAATTTGAGCCCCAGGTGGGAAACGAACCCACGACCTTCCGATTATCTAGATGGATGCTCTACCACTGAGCTACTGGAAACTCTTATAATAATCCTCCTTCAACGGTTGAGTGTGAATTATAACTGATATACATCAGTGAACATATATGCATTAGTTATACATTATCAGTGTGTTTCATTACTGTTTTATATATTAGTCCACAACTAATACATATATGTTCACTGATGTATATAAATCAGTTATAATTCACACTCAACCGTTGAAGGAGGATTATTATAAGAGTTTCCGGTAGCTCAGTGGTAGAGCATCCGTCTAGATAATCGGAAGGTCGTGGGTTGGTTTCCCACCTGGGGTTTAAATTTTCCGAGGTTTTAGTTGTGTGTCTATTTATCGTGGACTAATTTCACTTATTAAGGTATTCTATACATTTATTTAGTGATGTGATATCAGTGTATTTCATTACAATTAATAAAATGTTTTTTTTTACGAATTTTCTACTTTTCTAGAGGAGGTTTCCTCGCAATCTGGTTTACCACTCTTAGTTGGTGATTTTAACTTTCATATAGAAGACACTTCTATTTCCAGTGTCCTTGAGTTTCTGAACATCTTAGACTGTTTTAATTTACAACAACAATCCTACATACAATGACAAACATATTTTAGATTTTGTAATTACTAAAAGCAATCTATTTCTTACATCTTAAAAAGGCTCCTTTTGAGAAGATAGGGTTTCTAAATGCCGCAAGCTAAGCAGCATAGATATTCCTTCTTTTACAAATGAAGTTTCTAAATTAGCTCTTATAACATCACTATCTAACTTTTCTAGATGATCTTCTTCATGAGTATGATTCAAAACTCACTCCTGTTCTTAATTCTCATGCACCTTCTAAAGAGCGTTTAATTACTCTACGTCCATCCTCCCCTTGGTACACGGATGTAATCAAAGCTGAAAAAGTTAAGAGAAGAAGACTCGAAAGAGTTTTGCGTAAATCTGGTTTGACTATTGACCGTCAGTTATATGTCAACTAATGTAAAGTTGTTTAAGCTTAAGAAATGACTAGATAGATAGATAGTTTATTTAAATAAGACATTGCAGCCTCTGGCTGAATTACGTACTATTTACATGAATTTATAAAATGGATAGCAAAAAATACAATATAACACTATAAATAACTACGAAATTTCTATAAGGAAACCTACTTAATAAAAATGTGAAAGATATATGTATATATTCAAAAATCTACTTATTATAAATATATGACTTAAGATGAAACTGTTTTTGCATCGTTCAGTCTTGCATTTTGGCAACTTGTATGATCTTTTGTTCCTCAAAGAGTAGATTGGTGTGTTCTTTTTAGGTAATAAATCATGGTACAGTTTGTGATCCTCGTTGCTACAAATCTCGTTGAATACCTTTGAGGATATTTCTTCTCTTCTTTCAAACAGTGTAGGTAATCCTGATTCGCCTAGTGCTTCAGCGTACGACAATGAAGGGTGAATGATTCGTAGGGCGCGTTTCTGCAAACGTTCCAGGTCCTCGCTAAGGTTATAAGAGGTTAGCGCACGGTGGAAAAGTGGACTTCCATATTCCAGTACAGATCTAATGCACGTGATGTAGAGCCGATCTCTTAAGTTGTCTCAGGCAATAAAGGCGGGAAGAACCTTTCTTGATAAGTTCCGAGATATGTAGATTCCATTTCAGATCGTTAACATTCAGTCCCAGAATTTTGGCGCTAGACACTACTTCAAGGGAATTGCCGATTACTTCTACGGGGTCGATAGTTGGCTGCTTCTTTGCAAAACAAATTCTAAGCTCCATGACTATTACTCAAATGTAATATCTGAACATCAATGTAATTAAAATATTGTTTTCTACTTTTGAAAAGCTTATTCACAAAAGTGCTCCTCCTCTTTTTCCTAACCTGCAAATTGTTTTGCCGAATTTTTCATTAACAAGACTAAAGCTATTCAGAATGGTTTTGAGAGTACTGACAGTTTATGTGACTTTCCAACAGTTCCGCTTAGAAGTCATCTTTCAGTGAAGTCTCTGCTGAATATTTATCAATGCTAATTCAGCCTCTTGTTTCAAAATCATGTGATCTTGACCCTCTACCTGTTATGGTTATGAAAAACTGTTTTGATCTCTTGCTCCCTACTATTACCAAGATCGTCAATTTATCATTGAGTACTACTGAAAAACTGTTTTGATCTCTTGCTCCCTACTATTACCAAGATCGTCAATTTATCATTGAGTACTGCAACGGTCCCATCAAGTATTAAAAAGGCATTGATTAAACCTATATTAAAAAAAAACAATCTTTGTCTCCTGAAGAATTTGCCAATTAACTTTAGGCCTATTTCAATTCTAAAGATATTGAAAAAGTTGTTACTACTCAACCAGCAGAGCACCTTGATTGTAAAAGTCTCCATGAAAAATTCCAATCAGCACAATACATATCATAGTGTTGAAACGCCATTGTTAAGGGTACACAATGAAATTCTGCATGCCATGGACAACCAATGTTCTGTCGTCCTTATACTTCTTGACCTTTCAGCGGCCTTTGACACTGTTAGTCATCAAATTCTTCTTCGTACGTTATCTGCTATTTATGGTATAAGTGGAAAAGCAATGAAATGGTTCAAGTCATACTTAACTAACAGGACTTTTCGTGTTAAAGTCCAGAATGATATATCAGAATACCGTTCTTTTCACTGTGGTGTCCCACAAGGCTCAATCTTAGGGCCTATTCTTTTTCTGCTATATAATACACCTATTGGGGATACTGTTCGTCATCATAACTTGAAATTCCGTCTTTAGGCTGATGACACTCAAATTTACTTTTACATTCCTGATTCCGAGCATTTGAGTTGAGAAAAATGTTTATGTTATATTGATGTAGGTTTTCCAAGGAAAAAATTATCAGATGCAGAAAAGCATTTTTAATTGAGACTGACTACAACATTGAATGGCAAAATTGCAAAAATTCAAATTCAAAATTGTGAGTTGGCTATCTTTCTAATTACTTAAAAAAACACTTAATAACCCAACATTTCAATTATGTCAATAACAGATTCAATCGTCTAATTGTAGCACTCCTTTTGAATTTGTCTTACTTGTTTCACTTGGTATGGCATGGCTTTCAGCCAAGGATCTTTCTACCTCCTCTGGAAAAAAACAGAGACTTTTTGTTTAAATTCTAATAGTTAAATATATATTAAAAATATAGATTATTTATCGTGCACTCTCTCATTTTGTCTCGTGCATGTCCATTCCTTTTCAACCTGAACACAGCGTTCAAACGACTACGCATGCATATGGCAAAATTTTCGAATTCACAGCGGTAAATTTGCCGTTGTAAACATTAGGGCTACAGTGTTTAAGGTTGATTTATAAGAAATTCCCTGAATATATAAGCATGACGTTTCGTGTTTTGTTATATTTAAAAGCTACCATGATTCTGATTCTCTTGCTTAACTAACACCTATTCTCAAAACGCCCAATGCTGACTAGGTTGATTTTTATAATTTACATCCTGTTTCTTATTATAACCTACCGCTTATCTCTAAACTAATTGAAAAGGTTGTTGCACATCAGTTAAACAATTTAATTAACTGACCATTACTTTCATGCTATAATGACATACTTTAACCAATCGATGCTGGCAACTGTGTTATCCTTATTTTCCTTGATATGTCAGCAGCATACAGTTGTTCATGATACTTTACTCGATAGACTTACTCATTGGTTTGCCGGAATTGGTGAAGTTGCATTAAGTTGGTTTAGATCCTACCTTTCTATCAGGAAGCAATTTGTCGGCATCAATGACAGTGCATCCTGCCTCGTCAGTTCCGCAAGTCTCTGTACTGGGCCACATACTTTACCTGTTCTACACCTCTCTGCTGGCTGACATTGTTAAGCGACATAATCTCAACTATCATTTCTACGCTGACGATTCTCAGCTTTATATATCTTTCAAGGGTGATGACAAACTTGAACAATCTAGACAGTCGTTAGATGAATACCTAACTGACATTTCCAAATGGATGCTTTCCAATGGTTTAAAGTTAAAACACAATACGACTGAACTTGTGTATCCTCAATGTGCATCCACTCTAGATTTCAAGGTCGTCCTTGCATATGTCAGCTGTTAACCTTGGAGTTGTTTTTGATCAATGTATGACTGGGTAACTCTAAGTTAACAATATCTGTAAATCGTCTTACTTTCATTTGAGAAATATGTCAACTATCAGGAAATAAACATATCAGAAAAAAAAATCAGGAAATACTTAACGTCCAATGCTGCTCAATCTGTTATTCATGCCTTTATCTCTTCTAAACTTGACTTCTGTAATTATGCTCTACTTTATGGACTTCCTAAATATGTTGTTGAGAGGCTGCAACGCATTCAGAACCGGCTCTGCTGCCCGTGTTGTCACTTTTTCCAGCACTGCAAAAACGGCTGAGTAGATGCAACACAGTATATTGCGTTAACCATGCATTCAGGATAACACTTTATAGTGAGTAAACCCAACTCATTATTGAGAGTAAAGTAGATGAAGACGCACCATTGAGTACAATGAACTCAATATATTGAGTTTAACCTCATTTTTACTCAATAATGAGTTGGGTTTACTCACTATAGAGTTGTATTTACTCACTATAAATGTTACATTTGGGTGCTGGATCATTTTACTTATTTTTTCGCGCATGCGTAGTGGTGACTGCTGTGTTTTTTTAACGTGTCCTCTTGTCCAAACACTGGACCCTTTTTTCCGCTCCTCCTTTTATTGCACAGTAACAGTATTAAACCCAAGTAACAAAAGAGGAGCAGTGAGAGGATGGCCCAGTGTCTGTACGCCGTCTTCCCAGTCTCTTCTCCACTGTAGTACTTTTACTGTTGTTAATTAAAATCTCTCTTCCTAATATTAGCTCGTTTCTTCCTTACATCACTACTTTCTCTCTTTTCTCATATCATGTCCTAGTTCTGTTTATCTTTAATTAATTCACCTTTTTTCTCTTGTAATACCGACACCAGATCGTTTTCTTGTCTAGATGTAAGGACATCAGTAAAAATTTCAAGAACGTCTGGTCCAGTTGATGGTAGAATGCGCAATAGCTCTTCTACTTGTTTTTCTTTGGTTGTATATTGCTCTAAAATCTTGCTCTTATTTTCGTCGCTGAGAGCATACCTCGAGTACAAATCGCTCACAACACCGCCTATATCTTTTAATTTAGCCATGAAAACCTCCTTGACTTGTACATTTGATAACACTGAAACAGGGAAAGAAAATAAATTATCTCAGGGATCAAATAGAAAGAAAACGGCAGACGGAAATGATATCTTTTAAACAACTGCAGCTAGAACATTATGCTATATTCATCGTGATCCTGATTACGGTCATCATTCTCATTGTTATTATTATAAATGATGGTAATTGGACTGAGTGGAGTCCAATTCGGTCTGTAATCATACGAGTGATTACAAAATCGGACGACACAAAGTTTGATTACCACTTAATCATAACTATTACGATTTCAGAGAAAAATGTGTGGGGTTTCTAATAAAAATGAAACAATCCTCCATTTTTGAAAAAAACTCATTTTTTGAGAATAATTTTCGTTGCTATAGTGATTTGTATCAATTCAGTGATTGGTTGATTAATCTGAAAGCAGTAAAATCATTGGCTCATAAAACTGTCCGATAACAACTGTCCGATTACAGCCAACTATCCGATTACACTGTCCGATTACAAAAACAAGATTGATTAGTGGAAAATAGAGCAGTCTGTCAACCAATCAGATTCGAGGAAATTGTAATAGTTATGATTATCGTCGTAATTATCCTCATTATCATCATCATCGGGTATTTCACCGAGTCGTCCTGATCAGGTCTTGCTGCAAGGGTTTATCCGAATCCTAGTGTTGATTTAGAGCTGCCAGATCCACCATCGAGATGCATGTTCTTCCCATGCATTGCTTGGCTGCAAACGGACCAGCAAAGGCTCCAATGACACGAGGGCCTTTCCCCATGCTATCTGATTTTCTAACCTCCACAAAAATCATAATATATGTAATAAAATTTGTGTGCTAAATGGTTTAACTTAATATAACGTTCCCTTTCATTTACCTAATTCAGTTTGCAATCTTGTCGCGAGCCTCTGCTGATGGAGATTTAAGGCCTTGACAAAACTTCCAAATGCATTCGGTCCTTTCTCAGTAAGTTTTTCCAGTAACTTCCTTACTTTTTCTTTTTGCGATATGCCTGGCTGATTTAATATACGCTCACGATCGCTATCATTCAGGACACCATACAGCTGTAGGAGATGAACTACTAAATCCAGATGACCAAGCTCTTCCATGAAATCACCCAATACTTTTCTTAACACTTCCTTGTGTTCTTTATTCATTTTGTCAGTCATGATCAAGTCACCTTCCTTTATGAAGAAATGATAACATAATAAGACATTATAGTATGATATGTATTATAAATATTATACAATTTTGAAACACTAAAATGTTTGAGATACTACGCACGCTCTGATTGGCTAGCTACCGTGTTTAAATCAGATGATTCTGATTGGCTAGCTACCGTGTTTATATCAGATGATTCTGACTGGCTAGCTACCGTGTTTATATCAGATGATTCTGATTGGCTAGCTACCGTGATTATATCAGATGATTCTGATTGGCTAGCTACCGTGTTTATATCAGATGATTCTGATTGGCTAGCTACCGTGTTTATATCAGATGATTCTGATTGGCTAGCTACTGGTTTATATCAGATTGACAGGTTGTGAGAAGGATATCTGAATCTGCAATCTGAGACCAAAATGAATTCTCATTAAATATTCGTTTGCGTGCACTTACTGGCTTCGGATATGGCCATGGTAAATATAAATCTGAAGGTGCTACTGAGCGCAAAAAAAAACAAAAACAGGGCCAATTCATTTCGGTCTCAGATTGCAGATTGCAGATTGCAGATTGCAGATCTCCTTCTGACAACGTTTTTTAAAATAGGTGTATATTTTATAAAAGCATACGCAATACGTAACGTCCGCTTGTGTCTATGAATATATGTTGTGATATTAACACTGGGAGCTGTAGACCACTCAAGAAGTCGAGAAAACACTCGGCTACGCCTTACGACGTCTCTCTTGCTCTACAGCTCCAAGCGTGTTTATAGCACAGTGTACAGACATGCGTGCCGTTCTATAATTCTGCTCACCGCCGCACCTGGGCGGCGCGCACGTGAGGTCATTGACTCTAGTAAGCCATTTGCCACAGAGCAGCGGAGTACAAACATTAAAAGCGTGCAGCATAAAAAGTACTAAATAGTGATATTGTTTTCTATTGATTAATTAGCACTACTTAGTACTATTTTTTTTTTAGTACTAATTAGTGTTTCGAGCATGATTTGCGTTATTTAGATAAAATGAAATCTATAAAGTAACTTAAATAGAGCTCGTTATACAGTTTACTTCAAAAACCGGAGTCATCCACAGTTAACTTCATTGACATGTGATTTGAGCTCTACCATTCCTCAAGGTGTTTGTTTACATACCAATATTACACTAGTTTAAATTTACAACTGTTTTCACTGGAGTAGCCAAGGGAGCACGGCAGACTGTTGTTTGTGGTTTGGATATATTCGATCTTTGGAAGGTTTTAAATTACAACGATCTTTTCAAAGTTTCAAATTACATCAACGGCTTATATTTTCGTCAATCGACTGAGCAGTAAAAATGCGGGCGCAAATATCATTGCCGAGCGAGTCCCGCAGGGGCGAGCAATGTACGAGTGTCGCCCGAGAGTTGAGAGTCCCTGCGACTCGCTCGGTACTCGTTTGCCGAGGCAGGCGCGCCAGCATTTTTCCCTTGCAAGCGGATAGTCCCATTAATATCAATGTAAACATTAGTGCAATCGCATAAAAAAGGATATAATACCGCTCTACTATTCGAAATAGTCCCATTAATCTACCAATTTAGCCGTTGATGTATTTTGAAACTTTGAAAAGATCGATGTAATTTAAAACCTTCCAAAGATCGAATATACATATCCAAACCACAAACAACAGTCTGTCGTGCTCCCTTGGAGTAGCCGAGTGTAACAGTAAGACATTGCTCGAATTACCAACAGTCATTTCAACAAAGTGATATTCCAGAAATTTCAAAACTTTGAAATCTCTTAATGTGAGACTAAGGTATCATGAGTTGGAGAAAAGATAAATCACTCTTGAAGATCATATATTTTTTTATTTCAAGCAAGCTTTAGTATGACCTGTTTTATGAATAGAGCGATAAAATAAATAACATGACATATCACGAAGAAAGCTGTGATTGGCTGATTTGTTTACTTGGCCAAGCTAATAATACCATCTCGCTAGGTAGTTAAAAATTTACGCAATTTCCGGTGTTTTTCGTAGTTTTTAGCACAGTTTTGTAAGTGAAAACACTGCACATTTTATAACTGGACTTTCGAAGTTAAACTAGACTAAAATGTCCAAGTGAAAACACCACCCCTCCCTTCCGTGAAATAGATTTAAGACTAACACTCTTTAGTAGACCCTAATTCCATTGTTTTCTTTTGAGTCTATTTGACTATTACATGCACTTAAGCAAGCAATTTCTATTTCACGGGTTAATAAATGCCTTCACTCTATGGAGTAAAGACTTTAAACCCGTGAAACAAAATTAAATAGTCAATGTGTAATAGTCAAATAGACACAAAAGAAAACAATGGAAAACAAAACTGCTAAGGTGTATTAGTCTAATATCTATTTCATGGGTTAGAGTGGTTTTCATTAACCCGTGAAACACACTTTAGCGTAATATGCTTTATTGCACTTTATTACACTTTAACTTTAACTTTGTGTTTTATAATCATTTGTTCAATAGCACTATTACACATTAATACACTTTATTACTCTTTCCCTAATACATTTCGTTTCACGGGTTAATGAAAACCACTCTAAATGACTTCACTTTATTACCCGTGAAACAAATAGTACTAATAATTGCTAATTAAACAATAAAAATAAAAGAATTAATAGAGATTTTTGTTTTAGCGGCATTGGCACAAACTATTCCTACTTTAGATAAATTGATTTTCTCTTAGACAAGAACGTGAATTCTATTAAAGTCTAAATTGAATAGAAGTCGGATTTTTCGCTCTTTGCTGTTGATCATGAGTGTATTCATCAAAATTTGTAAAAATATTTTTCCATTGTTTCATTTATTTATCGCATCAGTGAATAGTTTATCAATCTTAAAAATATTTTTAAACAATTACATTCCAGCAAACTGAAAGAAGAATTAAGCTACATATAATCATTTTTGTTTTTAATTGTTTTTTTTCATTGTCTCATTTTTTACATTTATTTTCGGAAGAAATATTATAGATCGATTGACAATGACCAAACCCTCTGTTGTTTTGCTTTTTTTCAGATATTTTTATTTATATTCTAAAATAACAGATTGAAGAAGTGTTGCTGAAAGTATGTAAATTGCAAGACGCTATAGAAAAAAAATCAGATTGAAAAAAATCTGACTCGTGAATGGCCAATACCGATTTGTTGATTGAATACTCTAGATGAAAAAATGGTTAATTTATTTTCTACTACGTACAAATATCTAGGTTTATGTTCACACATGGTATGGTCCAATGAGTGGGAATTGATATATAAATGACTATATTCAAACTTATAAAACTCATTAATAATTCATGATAATTTAAAAAAAAGAAATCACAACCACACCACACCACACCACATGCACCACACCACACCACACCATTATCTTGACAATTTTAGTAAAATATGAAAGAACTAGCCTTGGAGTTTCATAAGTATTATACAATATTCGCATCCGATCTGTACGAGATATACAGCGGCTTGTATTCAAGTCGGACTCGCCACTGTATATCCCATACAGATCGCAGATAGTACAGATAGTACTAAAAACTCTAAATAAGTAATAAGCTCATGACGACGTTTCGGACGTGAATATTAATTTCGTATAAAATCCACATTTCTTATCATCGTCCTTATGTGTGGAACTAGCAAAAGATGTGAAAAATTGAAAATTGTTTTTAACTAAGATAGTACAAGCGTTGTGATTGAAATGGATGTTCACAATTTTCGACTAGTATATAGTGATTGTTCATTTCTGTCTGCAAAACTGCAACCGGGATTGCAGATCACATGCAAATGATTTGTCAAATCCAAAGATATATTTTACTGTATGGGGAATTATTTTGAAGAGTAACAGATGAAGACTAGCAATTATTCAGTTTTTTTATTTGGTATAACTATAAATAAAAGATTAGAAATGTCTATTTTTATCTCAATATAAGTAACATATTTTGATCATTTTGAAACAAGTATTAGAATTCTTTGGGACTTTATTATTTACTTTTAATATTATTCAGATTTTTATTTCTCCAGAAAATAAAGGGAACAATTAACACTAATTAATTTACAATACAAAGTAGATAAATCATTTTGCTATTCTTAGTATATAACGCAATAATGCAAATGACCTATTGTGAACAGCGGTCGCAGATAACTGGTTTTATACAATAGGACCTTCCCTTGTGCCAAAAGCGAGCTTATGCCGCTAAAACAAAAATCTCTAATGCAAACAATACAGTGGTGCTCATTAACCCGTTAAATATTCTTTAGTGTATCACTCTTTGATGCATTCTTTGGTTGTTATTTATCACGCTTTAACTAATACACCTTGTTTTAATGACGGGTTAATGAGAAAAGATCTAGAGTTATTTTCATTTGACCGTGAAAGAAAAACGACTATTTAGTTCGTACTTGTTGGTAAAGAACAAAAGAAAACAATAGATTCAGAGTGTAGTAACAACTATTAGTTTGCCAATTCTTTCACCGGTTAATGAGAAATGATATATCTATATCAGTGAAACACAAATACTATATAGAGTGCAAAAAGTAGGATGAAAGCAATATATTCGTGAATTACATAACTAAATACTACAAAATAGTGCTACATTAAACAATAGAAATAGCAAAAATTGTACTTTAATTTTTAGTATCAACTAATGTTTAACGGACTACTCTAGCCTGCAAAATATTTGCAGTAATTGTTTTAAGTATTTTTGGTATGTACTCTATTCCATAATAGCCGAATTTAATTTTAGTTCATGGATATATAGTGTTTACTCTAGTCAAAATATTTCAAGCAAAACAATCTTCCTAAGAGAGTTACTACATTGTGTAAACATTGGTGCAATCGCATAAGAAAGGATATAATACCGCTCTACTATTCGAAATAGCTATAATCTTAGGCCCAGTTCGATTCCGATGTCAAACTTTTATCCATCGAATCGAATTGCCTTTGAGTTCTAGCGCTGTTTTTCTCAAAACTAGTAGAAGTACGTAGACCAAACTGAACACACATCGTCTCCTGACATTAAGCAAAAGAGCTGGCTTCTTATATGGTAGTTATCGGTCTTTTCGTAGCCGCTGGCCTCAAAGGCAGTGAGAGTTCCAGACGCTGCAAAAGTTTGACGTCGAAACTGGGTTTTAAAACTGCTTACTGTCAAGAGTCCAATAATTAACATAAGTTTCTCGTAGTATTTTTTTAGTTAACAATAGGTCGTTCATCCCATTATTTAGAATAAGTCAAAATATTTAGTAACAATAGGTCTTTCAGTTCATTAATCAACATAAGTTAAATTCTAGTCGATCTATTATCTATATACAATGAGGTTACATCACCGTTATGATAATTTTGGTTAGTATAAATACGCCCTAACGCGGCTAGTTGTTCAGTCACTCGTGTAGCAAAAGTATACGAGATCTAGAGCAGTTCCTGTGATCAGACTCACACAGAGTCCTGTAGTAAACTGCGAAATCCAGCTAACTCATTCAGAGTTAAAAGTTAGAAGAATTAAGAACAAGAGAACACTTAAAAGAATACAAGAAATACGTTAAAGAATACCTGCAAGAACAAGAAAACGCTAAACGAAAGAATCACAAGAAATACGTTAAAGAATACCTACAAGAAGGAGAGAATCACTTAAAGAACAACAAAACCAGAAGACGAGAACCTCTACTAGTAAAAGAACCACGTGCACAAAAGAACGAAAGAACAACCAAAACTTTAAGTATCAAGAATATATCCTTAGTTTTCACATATATTAATAATAGATAAATATCAAGAATATATCTTAGTTCCACACATATTAATAATAGATAAATAAGTATCAAGTACATAATCCTTTGGTTCCCTTTAACTTAGTATAGTCATTAGGCGTTTAATTTATAATAAATATTTGTTGTATGTTGTTATACGTTGTTGTATTCAGTGAGCTCGTATTCCTGGGGAATGCTGCACTTGGGGGTTTTGGGAGGGGTTCATTGACTGACCCACCGTGCTCCGTCACAGAAATTTGGTGTCAGAAGTGGGATTTGGTGCTGGAAATGGAGATTATCCAACCTTCGGCAAGTCCATGGGCGTCACCCGTAGTTATAGTACCAAAACCTGATGGCGATATTAGATTTTGTGTAGATTACCGGAAGCTAAACCGAGTCACGAAGATGGATGCCTATCCTTTACCAAGAATTGACAAGATGTTGGAGAGGGTAAGTGCTGCAAACTACATAACCACCTTAGATTTAACTAAAGGGTACTGGCAAATCCCCTTAGAAGAATCCACTATTGAGAAATCCTCATTTATTTGTTCCAAAGGTTTGTTTAATTTTCTTGTAATGCCGTTTGGAATGAAAACCGCACCAGCTACTTTTCAGCGGATGATGACAGAAGTTGTGTTAAAGGGTCTCGAGGATTTTACCGATGCCTACCTTGACGACGTGGAGATTGACACACGAGGATCATTCTCACAACATATGTTTGAGTTACAACAAGTACTACATAGATTGAGGAAGTTTCACTTGAGTGCTAGACCATCCAAATGTAAAATTGCTATGTTAACTGTTGATTTCATTGGTCACCATGTTGGTAATGGATGCATCAGACCGAAGGAAGCCCTTGTAAAAGCAGTGCTGAAGTTTCCAAGACCGACTGTTAAGAAGGAAGTAAGATCATTTTTAGGATTAGTAGGATACTATCGTAAGTTTATTTCCAATTTTTCAGATAGAGCAGCTGTGTTAAGTGACTTGACCAGAGGAAACCGTCCAACTAAAGTAATTTGGAGTGAAGACTGCGAATCTGCCTTTAATGACCTAAAGCAAGCCATTACCAGTACACCGGTATTGACATCTCCAAAGTGGCACCTCCAGTTTATAGTACAGGTTGATGCTTCAAATAGAGGACTTGGAGCAGTTCTAAGCCAGTTTGATGAAGAAGGAGAGGAACATCCAATCGGATATGCAAGCCGTAAACTCCAGCCCAGAGAAGAGCTACTGTCGACTACTGAGAAAGAATGCCTTGCTATAGTTTGGGCTATTGAGCTTTACAGGTATTACTTATATGGTCGACATTTCATTCTACAGACTGATCATAATCCTTTAACCTGGTTGTCCCAAGTGAAAGACAAGAGCAGAAAACTACTGAGGTGGAGCCTAACTATTCAAGAGTACGACTTAGAAATTCAGCATAAAAGTGGAAAGAAAAATGTCAATGCAGATGTACTTAGTAGGTTGTAAGTATATTTGTTGAAATGAGTGTGAGTGTTGTTGGCGAGACAGGAATGAGGAAACATGTGTGTTTATTGTGTTGTGTGAAAAAAGCTGTGAGACAGAAATGAGAAAATGTGTACTTTATTGTATTTGTGTGGAAAAAAAGTTGAGTTGTGAGACAGGAAGGGTAAGACGTGTACTTGTGTGAAAAAAAAATCGGGGAATGCTTGTCTTATGTTCTCTTACGTTTGGGATCTCTTTTGATTCTCATTTATTTTTGATTCGGGTGTGTCTACACTTCGGAAGTTCCACATGTACAGGAAATGCAATTTCCTCTATCTTTCAAATTTAGTGAATTCATCCTCTTTTCATTAGATATTTCATAATTTGTTAAAAAAATTTAGAAATAGTCTTAAGGGGGGAGGTGTCAAGAGTCCAATAATTAACATAAGTTTCTCGTAGTATTTTTTTAGTTAACAATAGGTCGTTCATCCCATTATTTAGAATAAGTCAAAATATTTAGTAACAATAGGTCTTTCAGTTCATTAATCAACATAAGTTAAATTCTAGTCGATCTATTATCTATATACAATGAGGTTACATCACCGTTATGATAATTTTGGTTAGTATAAATACGCCCTAACGCGGCTAGTTGTTCAGTCACTCGTGTAGCAAAAGTATACGAGATCTAGAGCAGTTCCTGTGATCAGACTCACACAGAGTCCTGTAGTAAACTGCGAAATCCAGCTAACTCATTCAGAGTTAAAAGTTAGAAGAATTAAGAACAAGAGAACACTTAAAAGAATACAAGAAATACGTTAAAGAATACCTGCAAGAACAAGAAAACGCTAAACGAAAGAATCACAAGAAATACGTTAAAGAATACCTACAAGAAGGAGAGAATCACTTAAAGAACAACAAAACCAGAAGACGAGAACCTCTACTAGTAAAAGAACCACGTGCACAAAAGAACGAAAGAACAACCAAAACTTTAAGTATCAAGAATATATCCTTAGTTTTCACATATATTAATAATAGATAAATATCAAGAATATATCTTAGTTCCACACATATTAATAATAGATAAATAAGTATCAAGTACATAATCCTTTGGTTCCCTTTAACTTAGTATAGTCATTAGGCGTTTAATTTATAATAAATATTTGTTGTATGTTGTTATACGTTGTTGTATTCAGTGAGCTCGTATTCCTGGGGAATGCTGCACTTGGGGGTTTTGGGAGGGGTTCATTGACTGACCCACCGTGCTCCGTCACACTTACCCCGAGTACTCTTCATTAGATAAAGCAGGCAAATGAGCAAAGACAGCAGAGAAATGCCTTGAGTATATTGAACTGACAATAAAACCAGACTGAGGTATCAAACTACAAAGGTCAACTAACAGCTTACTTCCGTGTTTGATATAGTGTATGTCTTGGTAATTATATGCAATTAGAGCATTTTCACTTCCCATCACGTGGCTTTTTTCAAATATTTTGATTTTTTTTTTTTTTGCTCGACGTCTAAGGCCCTGTCCACACGTATCCAGATATTATTGAACATGTAGGTTTTTTCTACGTTTTGTCTTCCGTCCACACGTAAACGGCGTTTTAGTTAACCGAATATGGAGGTTTTCAAATAGGCTCACAAGACAAGAGAACTAGGCCTAAATAAATCCAAAATACTTGTATCTGAAAGAGCAACCGAAACTATAATCGGAAAAGGAAAAATGTCATTGAAAATCGCTCAATATCTATGATTTCGTGAGTTCTGACTGGGAATCGTGAACTTTTTGCTGGTTTCTGCACAGGCAGCCCAACTATTCTATCTGAGGATTTTTTTGTAATGACAATAAAGTTATTTTAAACCGCGCGCCGAGCGCCATCAGTGGAATAAATATCTTTTGTTAGGATCATTGAGCGCGCGGTTGGGGTTCCTGTGGTGTATTTGTTTGAATGCGCGTGGATGGGATTCCTGTGGCTTTTTGCAAGCAATTTTTCGTCAAAGTCGCGCGGTGTTGAAGAGGGAGGTATTTTGACAAGGTATGAAACTCGGTCACGTGACAAATTTAGTTTCGCGCGTAGTAAATCAGCCATGGGAGAAAATTTTAATTTTTCTTCGAATATATAAACTTTACATTGTTGTTCAACTACAGTAAAAAGTATGATCATCTCCGACCTCAGCAAAGGGGTTAAAATAATTTTAAAAAAAAGGCAGCATGGAGTCGAGGTTCTTTCCCAGTTGCTAGGGCAGAGTTTTCGGTAAACAGTCGGATTTTACAATCGTGGAGGAATCGTGAAAATATCGATCGAGCCGCGGTGTTGTGAAATACCACATTCACCGAAAAAGTTGGCGATTACTTTCTTGCATCTAGCTTATGGATTGTTAAAATGACTTTAAATTGAAAACTAGAATACAAGAGAATGTATTTTATTGTGGAAATCATGGGCTGGCGAAGGTAGAGTCGAAAAGATCGTGATTTGCACTACATTCGCTGCTAGCTACAATGAGTTTAGCTTAACACTCAATTTGATTAAACACCTGATTCAAGTGAGCACTTGTACATGCTTTTGAAGTCACCGATGCTCTTCACTATTACGAAAACCAGGAGAAAGTTTTTCTAGTAGTTCTGGTGTGTGCAGGTAATGATTGGAGTTGAAGTTTTTATGTCAAAACGACTGATATTGTCATGTACAAACCAACTAACAGCCGAGCTAAACAGTGAATTTGTGATGGCCGCTTTGCGAAGTTTTCCACGCTTGAAAAAATCTCAACTTTATTTTGTGAACACTTTATACTTAGTTATAGCGGTTCCAACACTAAGAATAGAAAATATGTTTTGAAAGTGTGAAGCGTTTACAATTGTATTTTATAAGCTATATATTGCCGAAAAACTTTAGTTAAAACACAACATTTTATACTTATTCTATAAATACACTTTGAATGAAAATCTCTTCACATTGTCAAATAAAATAAAGTTATATTTCAAATAAACATGGAAATAAATTTCACATACTGATCTGTTTGTTCTTGTTGGTTTTAAAAGTGTACACAGTTTAAATTCCTAAGAGAAAAACAACATTTTTTGTTTTGAAAGAAAAGTTTTAAAATTTTTTTTTCGGCTAGTCAGTCGATTGCTTCACGGCGAACTTTCGGCGCTCGTCGTTGAATTTCCGTGAGATTTCCGTGCCCTAGCAAGCTGGAAAGCACATCCATCCATCCACGCCATCGAGTTTCAGACCTTGTATCAAGATACTACTTTCTTCGATTTTTTTTGTCGTACGTGCAATTCCGCGCGACCGAAAAATTGCTTGCAAAAAGCCACAGGAATCCCATCCACGCGCATTCAAACAAATACACCACAGGAACCCCAACCGCGCGCTCAATGATCCTAACAAAAGATATTTATTCCACTGATGGCGCTCGGCGCGCGGTTTAAAATAACTTTATTGTCATTACAAAAAAATCCTCAGATAGAATAGTTGGGCTGCCTGTGGTTTCTGGACAAATGGATCATTAATGCGCAATAACTTACTATTTTACAATATTCCCGAGGAAGAAGACGAGACGAAAAATACTAAAGCATTTGTACACGATGTGATTGAAAAGATTGGCATAGATCCCAGGGAAGTGGAAATAGATCGAGCCCACCGAATGGGGAAAAACATAACACCAGGGAAACCAAGACCTATTGTGGCGAAATTCCTTCGTTACAATGATAGGGAAGACATACGAAGAAATGCCTATAAACTAAAAGGTACGAAGATTGGGATTGCAGAACAGTTCCCAAAGGAAATCGCAGAAAAGCGAAAGGCGCTTTATCCGGTTTTCCGTCAAGTCAGGGCTGAAGGTAGAAAGGCAAAACTGGTCAAAGATCAATTGTTTATAGATGGACAAAAATATATTGGATCTGGAGTTTAACAACGTTCACTTCAAAGGTATAATTAGAACACTCACTCCCAAAACTATTAAAACATGCAAGCAGGTTGTCTACATAAGTTATATTAATTATAAATATGAAGTCATTTTTTATCATCTTAATATAATACATATAATCCTTCATATGACAACATGACAGCAAACATTGACAACAACCATGACAACCCCTTGATTAGTATTGATAATGACCTATTTTTAGACGAAAAGTTAGAAATACCATATGACATAAATTTTAATCCTGATATTAACTATAATATCAATGGCATTAATGATCATTTTGATCCAGAAAATAATTTCAACTCGACACCATACTACAATTCACAATACTTTACAATAGATAAATTTAACGATGACATTGTTTCGCTAGATCTGTCTGGTAATGAACTATCTATATTTTATGTTAACATAAGAAGTGTGAGGCACAAATTTGACATGTTTCTGGATTATCTAAACTCTCTAAACCACAAATTCTCAATTATCGCATTAACAGAAACTTGGCTAAAAAACGAAGAAACAAGTATGTATAACATCCCCGGTTATTCTGCCGAACATCAAAATAGGGATAGCAAAAATGGTGGTGGAATCTGTTTATTCATCGACGAAAATCTTAAATATGTTATGAAAGATAATCTATCCATAAATGATAGTACAAGTCTTGAATCCTTGTTTATTGAAATTATTAATGAAAAAACAAGAAACTTTGTAGTAGGAGCTGTTTACAGACCACCAAATAACAAATACGTAGATTTTGAATTGGCATTAAATCGTATACTATCCCAACTTGACAGGAGAAACAAACCTTGCTACATTTTAGGAGACTTTAATATTGACCTTTTAAAGTACAATCAATGCAACTTCTCCAATCAGATTTTTAATCTATTATCATCCTCATCATATCGAACTTTAATCTCAAAACCTTCTCGCGTTACTGATAAAAGCTTTACACTGATTGACAATATTTTTACAAATAACAATATTGATGAGCACCTAAATGGTAACATGATAAACGATATCTCTGATCACTTACCAATTTTTACTATCACCAAAGAAAGAATCAATCACACTGCTACAAAGATTAATGGCAATATTTTAACTACCACAAGAGTAATCAACCAGCATGCACTTGACGCATTCTACAGTGAAATTCAATCTTACTGCTGGGAAAAGACTTATAATGAAAATGATTCTCAAAAATCATTAGAATTTTTTTTATCGGAGTTTTGTGAAGCCTATAACAAATTTTTCCCACTAAAGACAATTAAAAATAAAATAAAAATAAACCGAAGCATAACCTCTGGTTAACACAAGGGCTTAAAAAATCATCAAAAACAAAAGAAAGGCTTTATAAAAAATTTCTTAAGAACCCTTCTAAAGAAAATCACAACAAATACAAATTATACAGAAACAAATATAATCACGTCATCAGGATAGCAAAGAAAAACTATCATAACGAAAAATTTAACAAATCAGCAAATGACCCTAGATCAACATGGAAAGCAATTAATGAATTATTATGTAAAAGTAACTCACTGAAAACACTTCCATCTACTTTTGATTGTAATTGACAATTAACTAAAGATCCAAACATCATTGCAAATGAATTTAACGAGTTCTTTATTCAAGTTGGTCCAAATCTTGCAAAATCATTTAATAATACAAGTGATTTTGAACAGTACTTAAAGGGTGATTATAGAGACTCAATTTTTATTTACGACACTACGTGTGAAGAAATTATACAAGTAATTAAAACATTAAAAAACAAAAATAGTTGCGGAATAGATAATATTAGTACAAAAGTAATTAAATATGTGGCTTCCCTAGTAGCACCTCCACTGTGTCACATCTTCAACCGTTCATTTCAGACAGGCAAAGTTCCCAATCAGTTTAAAGTTGCTTTGATATCACCAATACATAAATCATCTGAAAAAAGTGTATTTTCTAACTACCGACCTATATCCGTTCTACCGTGTTTATCAAAACTAATCGAAAAAATGATGTACAATAGACTAAACAATTTTTTACAAAAAAATAAAATACTATCTGACAAACAATATGGTTTTCGTAGCAAACGCTCCACTGACCTAGCTATTATTGAGCTAGTAGATAAAATAACAAATTCAATTGAAGAGAACGAACTAACAGTTGGCATTTTTCTAGACTTATCCAAAGCATTTGACACAGTAAATCATTCAATACTCTTAAAAAAACTAGACTTTTATGGTATACGAGGAAAATGTCATGACTGGATCAAAAGTTACCTTGATAACAGAAAACAAATTGTTAAGTTTAATAATGTTCATTCCAAAGAAATGACTATTGAATGCGGAGTACCTCAAGGCTCTGTTTTAGGACCCCTTTTATTCCTAATATATATAAATGATTTGATTAACTCAACAAACGTACTTTCACCAATATTATTTGCAGATGATACCAACTTATTTTGCTCAGGTAAAGATATCAAAACTCTTGAATCAGTGATAAATAAGGATTTGAAGAACATTCAAAATTGGTTACAAAGTAATCAATTAACGCTTAACCTTAAAAAATCAAACTTTATCATTTTTAAACCAAAAAAGAAAAAATACAATCGATACCATCCCTACTTATCAATAATGAAAAGATTGCACAGGTTCAACAAACAAATTTTTAGGTATAATTATTGACGAAAATCTCACATGGAAACACCATATTGATTGCATATCAAAAAAGATGTGCAAAACCATAGGAATTATTTGTAAAATAAGATATTATATTAACGAAAAAATATTGAAACTGATTTATTATACACTTATATACCCCTACTTGACCTACGGGAATATAGTATGGGCTAACAACTACCCCACTAGACTTGACAGACTACTTAAACTACAGAAAATGGTCCTACGACTAATAACATTCTCCTCTTGTACTACTCCATCTCTGCCACTCTTCAAAAAACTAAATATACTAAATATCTTCCAAATTAATGATCTGCTTGTAGCTTTATTTAACTATAAACTAAGTAATGCACTTCTTCTTTCTTACTTTTATAACTTCAACTTAGAAAATAATAAAATTCATAATCACTTAACAAGAAATCAAAAAAATCTTCATAAAAGATCTATTAGAACAAACTATGGCAAATTCTTGATTAGAAATAAAATAATTAATCTATGGAATTCTCTTCCTGAAAAAAATTAAGTCCTCAAAATCAATTTCAATATTCAAGAATAGAATAAAAGAGTTTCTTACTTCATAAGTATCTTATTATATTGAATTATATTCAAAATATATTGTAAAAAAACAAAAACATTTCAATCAAAATTTTTCATTATACTATAATCTATAATCAGTATACAAAACTGTAAACCGATACCAAAAAAAGAAATGTAAATAAGTTATTATTATCTCTTGGTGAGCTTTTCATATAAGCCCGTAAGGGTTTCCTAAGCTCTCCACACATATATGTATACACTCTAAGATTAACTAAATATAAAATTGTGACGAAATTGTAAAAATACTTGTATATATATTATGTGAAATAAATTGATTGATTAATCTATGTTGCTGAGGGGATTTTAAAGGGAAAGGAAGGATTAAATATGATTTTTTAGACCATCGAAGACAAGTAATCCATATCTCGAGTGATCAGCCTCTCCATTTTTAAGTACAGGTGGGCAAACATTAAAATAAAACGTTCAAAAACTACCCAGAATTACACCAAATAAATAAAATACGGATTTTTTCCCCACATATATCTACCGTACTGTAAAAGTGAATTGCTTGGGCTGCCTGTGATTTAACTAGTAAATACAAATTCTGGATAGTGTTCGGCCGTTGTAATGATAATGATAATAATAATAATAATAATAATAATAATAATAATATATTTATTTAACGAGTATACGAGCTAAAGTAAGCATCTTTATTACTTCAATCATTAATCAAATACGCGCGCATTTTCCATTAAGTAATCTCTATGTGAATAACAAAGAAAACCGAGTCAAGCATGAGCGATAGGATACATGAAGTTCGTGAACGAAGACACTGATAATTTCCTTTAAAACAAATATAGAACATACACTAAAGTATGAGTAAATGAACTATTTACCTGTAGCTTGACTTTATTCCTTTTATCGTCCACGAGTTGTATTTCAAAAATGGCGCCTTCAATAAATTTAATTTTATACAGGCCTAGTCTCTCACGTACTTTAAGTTAATTACGTCATACAAAAATGATTCGGTCCTCGAAGCTATATCTTCACCATGCAGTGTAGATATAGCTTCGAGGGGCGAATGTATGACGTAATAAGCTTAAAGTCCGTTAGAGACTAGGCCTGTATAAAATTAAATTAATTGAAGGCGCCATTTTTAAAATACAACTCGAGGACGATGAAAGGAATAACGCCAAGCTACAGGTATATAGTTCATCTATTCAAATCAGTTTTAAAGCAAATTTCACGAACTCCATGTATCCTATCGCTCATGAGTTCAAGAAAACCGTATCAAGTGTGAAATAATATTTTGTGCTCCCGCGTATGCTTCCGCTGAACTGTACTACATCATCACCATCAACATCTCGTCGTTTTTCAGTTCCTCGTGCGACGCAGATTCTGTAAAATACAAAAATAAGAAATTTATTATGCATTTTTATGTAATTATGCATACTGATAGGTTGTAGCTATCCATGTTCAGTTCAGAATACAATAAATAGATTTAGCTTAGAGGGAAAGCATCCTACCGGTAATCGTGAGGTAACAATAAGCAATTATTGGATGAGGTTGAGCATGATATCATCAATTATCAAGACCGAGGTCAATGTTATCTGCCGAAGCTTCCTGGCTGAGGCAGATAATACTGACTCGAGGTCTTGATAATTTACGATATCATGCGAAAACCGAATTCAATAATACATTTTTAAAGTAAAAGTACCATTATAATCAGGTAAAAGAGACAATAACAAGCAAATCTCGCTGCCATTTTCACATCAACTCCCTGAGAACGGAGAGAGCCTGGGAACTTGACAGTGATAACTACAGATAATGCAATTATCACTGTCAAGTTCACATGCTATTCAGATTTAGCCGTGTGCTCTCAGCCAATCAGATTCAATGTAGTTAGTAAAATGTATAATAATGATTCTTGTCAGGTGGACTTGAGTTATTTTTGAGCCCCTGCACAAGCTAGTGTCTTCCGATTAACGTTCTACTATTTCTTTTTATAGCATCTATTTTCTATCTATTCTTTTGTCATTTTCATTTAACTTTAAGTTTTAGACTAATATTCTCCGAAAATGACCAATTCTCGTCTATAGAATTACCTTTTTCCCGTTTTTCCTTAACTTCGTCCAGTTCTCTGACTAGAGATGAAATTCTATCTTGTAGATTTTTTACCTCGTTGCAATGTGTTGTCTTCTGCGTCTCATTGTCGTTTTTCAGTTTCTCGTTTTTCTGTTTCTCTGTAAAAATAAAAATTAGAAATTGGTACTTTTCGTCTTCTGGTATTCAATAGATGCCTCATGATCATTAGCTTTCTTTGAAATCATATACCAATTATAGACCGGAAATGATGATGATGTTTAATGTATTCATCAAATATGTATAGGATAATGGATGAGCTCCGAAGCTTATTTGCAATAAGCCGAGGAGCGAGGCCATTATCCCATTTAATACACATTCTCATTGTTTTCGAAGGAAAACCATGCATGCACTTACTAACAATTCCCAAAGGGTCCATTAACTAAACTATTTTTCTTGTCCGTCCCATGGGACCAATGATAACAATGTCTTTTGTAACAAGTATCAAGAAAAAGACATTTCGTTTTTATTTAAACCAAAACTGACATCGGTTGGTCAGATAGCATACAGCGTTAGGTGTAGGAATTCGAAGGCAGAGATTGCGGGTTCGAATCTCGTTGGTGTCATTTGATTTTTTCTTTACTTTAAATTCAAGTCTAAGTCTTAAGTCTAAGTTTCAAATCTATCAAAGTATCTTTCAAACCTCGATTTGGATCAAAATAATAATTACTATTCACCACCCTACCCCATTGTTCTCTCTCTGCACTAAATCACCGATTGCAGGGTACCCGCATCTGAAAGCAAAGACATCTAGTTATGTTGCAGTCCCCACTCAGCATTATTAGAAATATTGCAGTCCGCACTCTGCATTATTAGAAATATTGCAGTCCGCACTCTGCATTATTAGAAATATTGCAGTATGTTCTATTTAGTGTGTATAACAAATAATGTTCATTCTAGTAAAGATCAGACTTAGAATTAATTTACTAGAAAGCGATTTTTGGCGAAAAGAGTCTTTGAGTACTAACGCCAGGATTCGAACCGAGATCTTCTGCTTTGCTGTATCCGCGCCTTAAGCCATTATACTACTGAGGCAACCGTTGGAAAACTTGCAACAAAAACAAGTCTTAATGTCATCAATTGAATGAAATTATTACTAATTAGAGTTTGGTAAGCCTATTGTTATTATATTCAAAGAGACAAGAAACCGCCGATTACTGTGCAAGAGATAAAATAATGGGGCAGGGTATTAAATAGTAATTAGTATTAGATAATCACTTCGGCACGCAGCATTCGTGGGTATATTGCAGGCAGCTTCGGGCTACGCCCTCAGCTGCCTGCTATATACCCACGAATGCTGCGTGCCGAAGTGATTATCTATTAAATAACCTCTAGCTCCATATAATAACCTCTGGTTCCAATTGAGTGACTACAATAATGACCTATGAATAATTAATTCATCAGCCCCACTCTTCCCTGCTGAATTCAAAACCCTCCCCAGCTTGAAGTTTCTCGTAAATATAAATAATGACTACTTCGAAACAATGAAAGTGTGTATTAATGTCAGAGAAAGGGCCAATTCTCCTCCAATGCTGTCTTACCTTCGGCAAGTTGTCTGGCTAGATATGAGATGTTGTCTTTAAGAATATTCCCCTCGATGCAGAGTGCTTCATTTTTCAGTTTCTCTGTAAAAATAAAAATAAGAAATTGGTACTTTTCGCCTTCTTGTATTCAATAGATGCCTCACGATCATTAGCTTTCTTTGAAATCATATACCAATTATTATAGAGCGCAAATATTTAAATCAACGTTTTAACGTTTCCATTAAATATTGTCAGAGAAGGAGCAATTCTCGTCTGAATTACCGTTTTCCATACGATCTTTTAGATTCTTCACCTCGCTGCAGTGTGTTGTCGTCAACATCTCGTATTTGTTTAAAAGTGTCTCTTTTTTCAGTTTCTCTGTAAAATACAAAAATAAGAAACTGTTTTTCGTCTTCTGGTATTCAATAGATGCCACGCATGATCATTAGCTTTCTCACAGACAGCCAAAGCTCTTGACTTTTATCGTATAAAAATTATGATACTTCTTTTTCAACTTTTTATTTAGGGGGGAAGTGGGTGTATTTAAAAAAGGCAACATATCAATGTATGTGTTGCGTTTTGTTATTTATTAGGCGAAAAGTCGCTAATTATTTGATTTTTTTATAAGTTGAAAAAGTCTAATTTCTAAAAGATAAAAAGCCTGTGGCTTTCTTTGAAATCATAAACCAATTGTAGAGCGCAAATGTTTAAACCGGCAGTAAATAAAATCAAAATTATTTTGACATCATCTTTCAACTCCACGTAATATCAGATATTCACCAATTCTCTTTTACACAATTACCGTCATCCTTTGCTTTCTTAACGTCGTCCAGTTCTTTGGCTAGACATGAGTTGTTATCTTTCAGTTCCTCATTCGCCGCAGTCTCTATAAAATACCAAAATAGGATACTTGTTTTCCCTATCTTATTTTTAATTCATAAATCAATCGATAGAGCGCAATATTTGAACCGGCAGTAAATACAATCAAAATTGTTGTAAGGTAGAGGTTTATATATATAATGACTATTTTAGCACTCCACGTGCTATCAGATATTCTCAGAAAATTAACAATTCTCATCTACACAATAACCGTTTTTCCTTGCTTCTTTAACTTCTTCCAGTTCTTTGGTTAGACATGAGTTTTTATCTTCGAGAGTGTTCACCGTGAGCAGCAGCGTCTTATTGTCGTGTTCCAGTTTCTGGTGCACCGCAGATTCTAAAAGTACAAAAATAAGAAACTATTTTCGTCTCTTGGTACGGTATTCTATAGATGCTGCTTCATGATAAGCTTTGTTTGAAATCATAAAACAATTATCAAGCACAATTCTAGGTTTAAAAGATATTTGATGTGTATTTTTGCGATAATTACTCCTGCTTTTAAAAAGATTGTTGAACTGCTATAAAGCTTCTGAATAAAATATTATATGCTATATTTTTCAAACAAAAGCGATACGTCCAATCAGCTTCGCCTACACACTTTTCACATGCGAAAAATATAGCCAATCAGATTGAGAACTGAAAATCCCAGCCAATCAGGAAATTTAACTAGAAAAACATTTGATTGGCATTCCCGGCCAAAACATTTGCTTGTTTCAGGTACTTACTTTTACATTGCTGATGCCAAGCGTTTGAATTTGAGTTGAGAAAAATATTTATGTTATATTGATGTAGTTTTTCTAAGGAAAGAATTATCAGATGCAAAAAACATTTTTAATTGAGACTGATTACAACATTGAATAACAAAATTGCAAAAATTCAAAATTCAACATTGTGAGCTGGCTATCTTTCTAACTACTTAAAAAAACACCTTTCTAACCCAACATTTCAATTATGTTCATAACAGATTCCATCGTTTAATTGTAGCACACCTTTTGATTTTGAATCACTTTTTCTGGCAAGGTTTTCAGCTGATGATCTCTCTACCTCCTCTGAAAAAAGTAGAGACGTTTTGTTTAAATGATGGCAGTCGCAATATATAGAGATTCGATAATAGCGGTTGTATGCAGTAGTTATAATAATAATAATTACTATTCACCACCCTACCCCATTCTCTCTCTGCACTAAATCACTGATTGCAGGGTACCCCGCATCTGAAAGCAAAGATATCTAGTTATGTTGCAGTTCCCACTCAGCATTATTAGAAATATTGCAGTTCGCACTCTGCATTATTAGAAATATTGCAGTGTGTTCTGTTACTGAAGTGTGTATAACTAATAATTTCCATTCTAGAGTACAAACACTAGTGTGCAATACTTTGCACTATTTACCATTAAATAGTGTTGATTAAACAATAGAGAACAATAGAATTAGCATAATTTAGCAGTATTTAGTGGTATTTATGTTGCACACTTTTAATGTTTGTACTCTAGTAAAGATCAGACTTAGAATTAATTTACTAGAAAGCGATTTTTGGCGAAAAGAGTACTAATGCCAGGATTTGAACCGAGATCTTCTGCTTTGCTGTATCCGCGCCTTAAGCCATTATACTACCGAGGTAACCGTTGGAATATTTGCAACAAAAACAAGTCTTAATGTCACCAATTGAATGAAATTATTACTAATTAGAGTTTGGTAAGCCTATTGTTATTATATTCAAAGAGACAAGAAACCGCCGATTACTGTGCAACAAAGACAACAATAATGGGGTAGGCTTCTGAATGGTAAATACATTTTCATTGGCTGATAACTAATTAAAGTTTGGTAAGCCTATTGTTATTATATTCAAAAACACTAAAACCGCCGATTACTGTGCAAGAGAGAGAATAATGGGGCAGGGTAGTGAATAGTAATTATATCAGATAATCACTGAGGCACGCAGCATTCGTGGGTATTTTGCTCAGCGATTATCTATTAAATAATAAAAAACGTATTTATGGCGCATTTCTAATCTCAATGCGCTTGTTAAATATATATTAAAAATATATTATTTCTCGTGCACACTGTCATTTCGTATTATGCATATCCATTCCCCTTCAACGTGTCTTCTAGTCCAGACACTGGTCGACCCTACTTTCCTCTCTTCTTTTTAATTGAACAGGAAACCCAAGTAACAATTAATAGAGGAGCAGAGAGGATGGACCATGTCTTACGCGTTTTCAGTCTCTTCTCCACTGCACTTACTTTTCCTGATGAATTCCTCCTCCTAATATTCGCCCGTCTCTTCCTTACATCACTATTTTCGATGCTCTTTTAATTCTCATATCATGTCCTGATTCTGTACTGTTTAATTCACCTTTTGTGTCTTTTGATACCGAAACCTGTTTGGTTTCTTGTCTATACCTAAGGTGCTAAATGGTTTAATGTAATGATATAATATGATATTCACTTTCATTTACCTAATTCCGTTTGCAATCTTGTCACGAACCATTCCTGATGGTGATTTACGGCCTTGACAAAACTTTCAAATGCATTTGGTCCTCTCCTGGGAAGTGTCTCCAGTAGCTCTTTTACTTTGTCACTTCTGCTGATTGACTGTTGTAATATATGCTCACGATCGCTTTCATTCAGGACACCATCCAGCTGTAAGTCATGAACTATTAAATCCACATGACCAAGGTCTCTCATGAAATCGACCAACACTTTTCTCAACACTTCCTTGTGTTCTTTGTTCATTTTGTCAGTAAAGTCACCTTCCTTTGTGGAGAAATCATAACATAATAAGACTATAGTATGCATTATAAATATTATACAATATTTTAGATACTGCGCACGCTCTGATTGGTTAGTTACCGTGTTATCCATGAAACACAAAAACTAAATAGAGTGCAAGATCTAGAAGAAGGCTGAAAACAATATATCCGTGAATTACAAAGCAAAATATATAGTGCTACATTAAGGTGACTGGCTACTTTTGAACGCCTTTGAACGTTCGATTCGAGCCCACGATGTGCGCGCGCACAAAAACCGCTGAATTATATACAAAATTTTATTTAGCAACCATACACGTTTTGAGCTTCAACAGGGCAAAACCCTCGAATTTTGCGCGGGGCATACTTTCGTTATGCTTAGTTGAAAGAACCTAATAAAATCTACGTTATATATCAAATTTTTTCACAAAGTTAATTTTTCTAACATACAATGCAAAACAATCGATTTTCGTAGTATTTTTGTCCGACTTTATGCGAGTTTTGAAAGCACTGGAAGGACAAAATATGTGAGATCAAGGTATTTCTTTGTCTTTTATTCAAAACCATCCATGTTGTATTTTAGAATGATTCATTACCCGAAATTTGTGCTTGATATAGTATGAGAAAAACCGAACGGTCATGCGCATTAGTAACGCGACACTTAAAAACAATCGACAGGCTTATGCTCTCAAGTTAACAGAGAATGTAGGGAACCAGAATTTCCTATCCTTGAAAACTCGGCAACCGCGTCATTAAAACAACTTTTCCCCCTCTAGGTTTATTAACCTAATTACATGCTATAATAAAAACACAGAAACAACGCCAAAACGTTAAAATGTGTGTCGGTTTTACAACTTATAACTTTGTATGGTTTCCAGCCCTTATTCCTTTGTCAAATGACCGATTTGCTCAAAATTACTCCGATTATTACGGTCTCAAGCTAAGGGCCAATATGTTTATTGTCTGTTTTCCCCCTCTGGTTTGATTCATTGGTCATATGTTCTCCCTATTTTCAAATGAATCGGCCACAAACTCATGTCGGTTTTAGATAATTTGTTTCGGTATTATTCAGGTTTCAAGACATTGGCAATGTTTTGTTGACGTGCGTTCTTTGTTTCAGCCACCACAATAGAATTTAAGTATAAGCTATTTAATTAATTGTATTTGAATCGCCACATAGGTGACAAATTCTTTGTATTTTTGTAACAAATATGGATGATTATACTATATATGGCGCACTAATGACAACTGTTTTATTGACAAGACATGAACTCATAAATAATTAGCTCCACCCACAATGGTTCGGAATTTCTGGCGAAAAAAAACTATTTTCTTATGAGTTGTAATTTTTTTCATATCGCTTCAGTTTTCGCAGGTTTTTCTTCAAAATCTCGCGCGTAGGCGTTCATTAAATGCTGATTATCTCAAAATTGAGCTTGGGACACCCCATTTTTATATTCCTTTTTGGAATCAGCATTCAATTTCACATTAAAAAATCGTAGTTTAATGAAAAGTTTAACATTATTTCCAAAAGTAGCCAGTCACCTTAAACAATAAAATATCAATATGCAAAAATCAGTGTACTATTTAGCATTAACTAATGTTTCACAGATATACTCTAGCCTGCAAAAGTATTTGCAGTAATTGTTTTAAGGATTTCTGGTATGTACTCTATTCCATAATAGCCGAATTGAATTTTAATTATAAGTAATACCATGGCACTAAGGGATATTAGTGATTAAATGTCCCCGAAGCAGAGGGAAGTTTAGTGGAAGGCTGAGGGACATTTAATCACTAATATCCCGAAGAAGTCATGGTATTAGTTTGTAATATGATCACCGAGGAAATAAACGAGCATGGGATTTAGTTTGGGAGGGATTCTTCAAGGAGCGACATTAAACAATGTCGAATTTAATATAAATTTTCATAAATAAATCAAGAAAGATAATATTGTGGTGTATGGTGTAAGGTCTATTATAAAATAAACACCTTGTTACTTTAAACTTGATAATTTGATTTTTTTGATTCTCAATGTCAGTTTTATACACATGCTCAATGACAAAAATGTCTCCCACACGCGTAGGAGTGTACAGCGATATCAAGTATGGCCCCATAACAAATCAAATGAATTTCCGAAACAGCGTGTTTCGACGATAGTCCCAGTGATTGTAGTCCCATAGTAATGAGGGAAGATTAGTTCTAATTTTCCCTCATTCCTATTCATGGAGAGGGATGTTAGCGATATAACGTCCCTCTTAAAACAATGGAAACCGAGGTGATCATGGTATTATTCATGGATATATATATATACTGTGTTTGCTCTAATCAAAATATTTCAAACAAAACAATCTTCCAAAGAGAGTTACTACATTGTGTAAACATTGGTGCAATCGCATAAGAAAGGATATAATACTGCTCTCCTATTCGAAATAGCTATAATCTTAGGCCCAGTTCCGAAGTCAAACTTTTACCCCATCGAATCGAATTGCCTTTGAGTTAGAGCGCTGTTTTTCTCAAAACTAGTAGAAGTATGTAGACCAAACTGCATGAACACGCATCGTCTCCTGGCACTACACAAAAGAGCTGACTTCTTATATGGTAGTTATCGGTTTTTTCGTAACCGCTAGCCTCAAAGACAGTGAGATTTGACGCTGCAAAAGTTTGACGTCGAAACTGGGCCTTAATAGTGCTTACCCCGAGTACTTTTCATCAGAGAAAGCAGACAAATGAGCAGAGACAGCAGAGAAATGCCTTGAGTATATTGAACTGACAATAAAACCAGACTGACGTATCAAACTACGAAGGTCATCTATCATCTTACTTCCGTATTGATATGTCTTGGTAATTATATGCAATTAGAGTAATTTAACTTCCGATCACGTGACTTGTTTCAAATATTTTGATATTATTTTTTTGCTCGACGTCTAAGGCCCTGTTCACACGTATCCAGGTATTATTGACCATGGAGTTTTTTCTCTACGTTTTGTCTTCCGTTCACACGTAATTATAAACGGCGTTTTAGGTAAGCAAAACGGAGGTTTTCGAAAACGGAGGTTTATCGTATACGTGTGGACAGCGAAAACGTTGGCTTTCTATACGATGACATCAGATCTGGAAATTAGTCTATGCCGCGCCTCATGAATTGTATGGAAGCTAGCGTTTTTGAATCGTTTTCGTGTATATGTGTGGACGGGCAAATATCGATTCAAAAACGCAACGTGTGGGCGCGGATTTTTTCAATAGGGAGTAAATAATATCTGTTTTTAAAAATATTCAAATACATAAAATGTTTATAGATTGTTTAGATTTTTCTTATTTTTAATCTTCAAACAAAAACAAAAACGTCTCAACAATTTTGAAAATGGTTGTTGGTATTTTTAATGTGTTAGTCTAAATCAGCAGTCGAACTAGGAAACCTGACATTGAGTATTTCTTGAGATTTGTAGGAAATCCAGTCTGCAATGACAACAGAAGCAAAAATCTAGTTAAGGATCAATACCTCGAGGATGGGGAGGGGGTTAATCAGGGGTAAAGGTATCGGATATGCTCGTCGAGATTTTTTAAAAACACCACTTACAAGGTACCGAAAGTCATTTAGAGATGGACGATTTTTACCCCTTAGGGATGCCAACCAAAAACATATACAAAAACAAAAAGCACGGAAACGATGGGATTTCAGTTTTATCTCTAACAGATACGACGAGAATACCCGGAGAATACCCCCCCCCCCCCGGATAAATACCCGGTATCCTGAATCTCAGCTGTGTGTAGAAGCAGTCACAAAAAATATAAAAAATAGATCACTTTTTTAACGTCTCATTCTTCTAGCTGGACATGTGTCAGGTGCTCTACTAATCGGGGAGACTCATGCACACTCACACTCACAACCTCTACGTTACTTGCACACAACTCGGCTCACATGTTCATTTTTGCAAAGGGAGGAAAACCTGTTCACCCAGGGAAAAATCCTTATGGTGTAGGAGAGAGGAACAAATCAAACAAACTCCAATCACAAATAATTCATGCCCGAGCCGGGACTCGAACCTGGACCACCCATGCCACCCACAAGCCCACCAATTTCCAGATCAAAGCAAAATCTTAAAGATTATCCTTGCACAGTTAAATCCCGCAAATAAACTCCAAAATCGAGTTAAGCGTTCTCTTGTCATAAACTGCAGGTATTTTAACAACAGAAACGGAAACGTTTGAATACAACAAGATTCTGATCTTCAAAATCCTTTCGAGATTTTAAATTCTAAGAGCACCAGCTTTGCACGGCGTGTCAAAGATATGCCTATTGTATACGGTATTTATGATACGGATTATCTATTAGGCTGCACAAAGTCGCAAGCGCATCTAGTTATAGAGACACACTAGAGAACATAAAGAAATATGATTGAAAAAGATAACAGCGACACGTAATATAAATAGAGAAGTTGGAGCGAAACGCAGATCAGTTTGAAGTCAGAGCACAAGTATTAAACGCGACATAACTTACCAAAAAACCTTAAAACACACTTGGGCGTGGCTTTCAAATGCAAAAAGAAGTAGTACACAGGAAGCCCGGCAAGAACAGGAAGTAATGATAAGGAAGACGCGATCGGTGCTTTGATGAACGGGGTGATAGTCAGGTATAGCCCAATAAACAGGAAAAGCACAGGGATGGTGATGTTCAACTGAAAATAGTGTAATTCAACAAGGTTAAATATTTGAAAGGCATTTTTAGTTTTTCTAAGTAGCAAATTAGGCTGGTTTGCCTAAGTTAGATGTAATAGTTTACTGGTTATGTATTCCTGGATCAATCGGCATTTCTTTGAAACTTCTTAGTTGTTTCGTTTTTCCTTTTAATATTGTTCATTGTGCTCAACTGTTTGGTAGTTGCTGGCTTGACGATTTGTTGATAGCAAATGTCTTTATCGTAAAATATTTGCAAGAAAAAAGTATAAAGATAAATAGATGTCTGCTCAATTACTTACTTTGAATGGTCTGTTTAGATGTGGTCTTTTGTATCTAGTCCAAAGTAGACCAATAGTTGTTAATGTGTATATCATCCATTCAGTAGTGCTCAGCATTCGGATCAAGTTTTTAACAGAGCTTTGTGTAGGTACTAGCATCACAAAAGCAACAACGTTCTACAATAACAAAAGTTTAACTCAAAATCAAATACAAAAATTTAAAAAATTGAAACTGAAGCAAGTAAATAGCCGGTGAATTTAGCAATTACTATTTATATCTAAAATTTAGAATTTTCACATTTCCCTAATAGAGGTGGGAAGGTTGAAAAATGTACTAGTCCCTTTCAGCGGTTCTCAGTCACACGTGCACCGCTCGCATAAAAAGCACCGCTATAAAACGTGAATTAAGTTGGTGGACGTCAATCAAACTGTGTTTATACAAGACGCATGGTGTTTTTACTTCAGTCGGGCTGCGAAACATGTCTGAAACCGACAAAGAGGTTGTTGTAGGAATTCAGACATGTTTCGCAACCCGACTGAAGTAAAAACACCATGCGTCTTGTAAACACAGTTTCATTGACGTCCACCAACTTCACGTTTTATAGCGGTGCTTTTTATGCGAGCAGTGCACGCGTGCCTGAGAACTGCTGTAATAGTAATAGTTTCATGCATGCGCCATCTTGAATGGTAGCTGAACCTTTGCATCGAGGCGAGACGGACATTGAGCTTGCAAAAATAGAGACATGTGACTGTCCCGTTCAACGTTCTTCTCGCTTTGATGCAAAGGCCCGGCTACCTTTGAAAATGGCGTAGGGAACTATAAAGAGGACTACTTCTGAAATACCGAAAGTCATATTTTAATGAAACCAGAATCTTGAAATATTACGTTATTTCTTACACCTTTTAAATCGTCTTTTACAGGCTGTTGTCTGGACTTCTAAGGCCGCTTAATTATGAATTGCGCTGTAATGCATATAAATTACACAAAACTGACCATAAATATGAATGCTGGTATGGGAGTTCGCTTGGTATTGTGGATCATGGCCAGGACTCGTGGTAGATGACCTTCACGAGCTGCTGAAAACATAACCCTGAAAAACAGAACAGTCCACTTCAATATTTAATGCGCCATCTTGAAAGGTAGCCGGGCCTTTGCACCGAAGCGAGATGAACGTTGAGCTTGCAATGTTAGAGACCTTTTAACACCTTGCGGGACAATTATTCACGTGTCTCTATCAGTGCAAGCTCAACGTTCGCCTTGCATCGATGCAAAGGTCCGGCTACCTTTCAAGATGGCGTAGGGAAATGTGAAGGGGAGTATTATGACCATACATAATCATTTTTTTATATTTTGTTTTAATATCAAAAGTTAATATTAGCCTTGCCCTAACTATTCCAAGACCTCATTTTCTAGCGTAACTCATGTTTTCAAAAAACGTTTTGAACCTGGCTCAGTGGTTACTGGGATGTCTAAGCTAATTGATAGAAGTTATCTTCCAGTTCCGAACGTATCAGCAAAAGACGATCCAAAAATTGAAGCACTGACAAGTAGAGGAACAACCCAGCCAACTGATGAACCAAATATCTTTTCTACAACAATCTGTGGATAACAAAGACATTCTTACTTTCATTGCATTAACACAATATGGTGAAAAGTAAACGATAGAAAGCATCTCAGAAAACATTTCCAGAAAACCTGGACAGCTTTAACAGCTACATAAAGCCATATTCAGCGAAATGAATACACTGACTTAGGGAAGAACGCAGTTCGTACCAAGACCAAACTAATCATCTTTATGGATTTCTAAATTTCTAAACATTTTATTTGGTACATGTGACATATGAGATTTACAAAAGAGGTGCTCAAGCTACTTGAACTTCTCAAATCCATGTTTTTCACTGGTTTTCCAAATCCCCCCACATGATTAAATTAGATAATCTGATTTGCTAAAAAGGGCATGAATCATTAATGCATATAAGAATGCAAATTCCTTAATTTGTGAAGTCTCTTGATCATTTACATATAGATTTTGAGCTGGAAAAGTACTTTTAAATTTTGTACATAATCATGCTTACTGCAGCAGCTGCTGGCGATTCTTTAAGTTCTTGTGGAGTCAAGATAGCAAGGTAGGCTACATTCACCACTAGATAACAACAGGTTATCAAAGAGATACTACCAAGAACTGCCCATGGCATGTTTCTGAGAAACAAAATGAATACATACATAAATATGATGACCAACTTCAATTACTACCAGTCCCTCATACAGGTTTGAGTCTCGGGCAGAGTTTGTATGTGAGTTAAGTTTATTTATGTGTTTTTCTCTCCAAGAGAGTTAACTCCGGTTTATCCGGTTTTCCTCCCTCCGTAATAATGAGCATATGAACAGAGTTGTGTGCTAACATATTCAAAGTAGAAATAGTGTGTGCTGAGTCTCCCCAATTAGTAGAGCACATGTGTCTGGCTAGTAGATTGAGACGTTAAAAAGTGATATTTATTCTATCTTATGTGAAAGACTCTTTTAAAACAAGGCTCAGGGTCAGTGCAAGAATCAGACAATAATATAGGCCATATTTTTTGATAGTTGTCCAAGCAACAGGTTTAAAAGACTGAGAGTGGTATCTCTCGCGCGCCTGCCCATGATGAGCAGTTGCTTATCATTATTGTTAACCATAATGTTTGTCTTGTTTGTTCAGTATATGCTATTGTTAGTGGTGGTGCTGATGCTGGTTGAGATCATTTTGAAGATGCTGATATTAATATTGTTGGTTATGTTGGTAGTGGTGGTCATTATGATGGTGTTTGTGTTGATGTTGATGTTAGCGTTGTTGCTAATAGTAATGTTGTTGTTGTAGTATTGGTGCTTGTGCTGGTGTTATCCTTGTTGTCAGTACTGCTGTTTTTGTCTTTCTAATGCTGGTATACCTTGCAGGTTTCTTGACCTCCTCAGTTACATCATTTAGGATATCCCTGTTGGCATCAAGAAATTGTGAATAAAACACAACACTTAAAAACAAGCTTCTGAAATGTTCAAATGCGCAGAAAGAATATTGATAAAACCTTACCATCCTTCATAAGCCCAGGAACAGCTCTGTAGACCAAGTGCAATTGTCCCGAGGTCAGTTGTAGTACCATCGAAAGCGTTCTTGAAACTGTTGGTATGTCCTAGAAAAAATTTAAATAATGTTGAAGATATTGATGTATTTATGTAAAAATGACATAAACCTCCTCAAGCCCATATATGCTGCCTTCTAGATGTGACATACATCTCGTTGCAAAAACGGTACCGTTTGATTTTAGCGACTGAATATTTTATAAAAAAATAGAAACCTCGTCACACTGCTTCGTTTTCTATTTCTTCAAATTAAAAAGGGCTACATAATTTCCTGAAATACTAAAGATTTGTGGCCAACTTGACTTCTATTTATAATACACGCAATTCCCAAGAAAATACAAAGCGTACAGGCTCGTGGAACAGGGATCGCTTAAAACCTGTAAAACCTGTAAACCTGTAGTAAAACTGTATGCACCATACCTTGACTAAAGCCGTACACACCCATGCCGACCACAATCATCAGTGTGATTATTTTACCAGCGGTAAACACAACCTGGACACGCGCAGCCCAATTAACACTTAACATGTTCAACAGGCATACAATACCTACAAAAAATTATAAAAATATTTTTAGTTCGGGTAAAGCCTAGGATTAATTAACAAAACGTCCCTCTAGTGCACACACGCACTTCTCCCAATATTCTATATTTCGAAACTATACAACATTCAGCTTGGGTTTTTGAAGAGGGAGGGAAACCTGATAAATCTCGTAACGAGGGGGAAAACACAACGCCAGTAGATTCTGGGCTTTTCTTCAATGTGAGGAACGTTCTAGAAAAGAGTAAATACTTACATATGGATGCGATGGCTATCACCTTCAGAACAGGTACCAGGTCTTCTCTGTCAGTACAGCCCGGGAAAAATGGCTCTAGTAAGTACGTAGCAACCACAAGTTGTTGCAGAGCCGTCCCTGCAGGTACTACAATGATTAAACGAAGCCACAAGCACATGAACGCGGGGACTGGACCGAGCGACTCTTTTATGAGAATGTATTCGCCTTAAAAAAAGGTAACCAAGAAAGTACTTAATATCAAGACATGTTATGAAATATATATATATTCAATGATTTTTTTTATTCAAATCAATGCTGTTATGTCGTGTTTTTATTTTTGTTATACACTGTACAAAATTACTCGATTCTGATTGGACGAGAGGAGTACAATTAAATCATAAACTGTACTGTGCAGAGTACCAATTAGTTTTTCAGTATATTATGAATAAAAAATCGCACGATCTTCTCGTACAATTTGATATTAATAGATACTCGTGATGTTTTGAAAGTTATCAAATTGGACTCGCCTGTTAATTACAAATTGTACTCAAGATCGTGCGATTTCCTATACAAATAGCATAGACCGATTGCCAACATGGTTGCCACTTCATTATCATATGTTTTAATTTCATATTTGAATTGACCACTACATCAAAATTATACATTAGAATCACAAAAGATAAAATTATAATATTTGTTTTTGGATAGTTTCATTGCTATAATTATAATTATTCAAGTAAAGCTATTTGGATTCAAAATTACAAAGATTTACATTACATTTTTTAAATTCTCATAACTTCTCAAGAATTTATTTATTTGACTCTTTTGTTCTTTGTAAAATTAATCACTGAACCATTTTTGAATAATTACATTTGTATATTTAAAATGCTATATACAACTTTAAAATCCTTACTTGATAATGACATTTTTCTCCGTTTGTCTTTCTTAAATAAATCTTATATCACATTCTAGACTTATCAAGATAATTATCTCAAATGCTTTTAAAAAGACACTTGCAATTGATATGTACGTTAATATAGTCATCAATAAAGAATAAGAACAATATATATGTAAAACCACTCTGATAAATAATAGTTATAATTTTATCAGTATACCTCCGCTTTTCGGGAATGTCAATCCCAGCTCCACCCAACACAAACCTCCAATGAAAGCCACTAAACCACACAACAGCCAAGTAATAAGAACATGCCCACAGAACCACTATAAACCATTACCAACTGTGGTAGAAAGAATATTCCTGAACCAATCATGACACCAGCTACCATGGACGGTGCTGAAGGGATTCCCAGGACGCGCTTTGGGTGGTTATCATCGCTGTCTGAAATAGCTGGTTTAGTTTCGTCTCTCACTTTATCCATGGCAAAGTGATGTATCTATACAAAGGTAATTCTAGTTTGCATGATATTTTATACACCTATTTCAAAAACCGTTGTTTCAATCAATGCTATAGTCCACATTCTGGCTGCAAAGGCTGCAAAGGATCTCGGTATTTCTTCTCTGCACGGCATGTTATCGATTTATTCAAAACATATTTTGGTTGTACGTATTTGTGTTATATATCCATAACAATTTGTTGCAGTGGTAGATAATAAAACAAATATTTATTTTAAAAGCGAGTAATAAATCACAAATTATGTTCATATTGGCCGACATCGTTTGCAGGTTTCAGAGTGTGGACTGTATATAGCTTTGGTTGCGACAACGATTTTTGAAATAGGTGTATAATTATTAGCTCAAAATACCATAATGGGCAAAATTGTTAGGCAAGGGAGTAAGATATACTTCTTGAGAATTTGATGTTGATGGTTAGGTCTTTGGCCCAACTAAATTTGTGGTTCCATAGTCAAATTAAACTCAAGCCCTATATTAATAATTTCAAAAGTTGTTTTGTGTCTTTTCACCTAATAGCTCATCGCATAAATGACATCACAAAAATGGAATAAAAGGCGGACAAACAAACTTTTATTTAACTTTCAGCAGACTATTTTCAATGCCGATCAAAGCTAATCTTTGTTTAACCACGTTGTTATTCTAATTTCAGCAGGACTGAATGATAAGATCGGTTCATATATTGCTCAACACGGTAAAACTGAACACAATGTTTGTCCGAGTCATGGAGTTATTTTTAGTATTCATGCGGAGTTATTTTTAGTTTTCATGCGCTACGCTATTGAGTTTTAATGTTGTCATCACTGTTAGCTGTGTAATGAAATTTTCCCGTGATCAGTTGTGATACTAGGGAGATTGAGATTAAGTTATTTTACATTTTACCGCAAACCTTTTCACTTTTGCGGTTTGCGGGACATTAGAAAATCATCAATCTTAATGTATCTATTGATAATGTACCTCAAATGTCTAACGGCTATTAAACATCAAACAGCAGCTAGCGGTTTGCGGTGAAATGTGAAAAAACGTCCATCCTATTGTACTAAAGTGTACGCCATAAAATCGTGAAACAAGTATCCAAGTGGTAGGGGTGATCGGCAATCGGTTTTGAAAATTACCCTTAAAAGGTACGGAAAAAGTAGATGAACTGTTGAAGCCTTGTTGATTTCAACCCTTAAAAGTTTGCTATGAAGGGAAAAGCAGACTGCAGGCAGGCAACGCAAGCTAGTGAAAAAGCCAAGAAAAAACGACCCTTACAGGAAAGGAGTCATGTTATGTAACTGACTTTTGAGCCATAACCCTAAAAGGACCCTAAAAGGCCCGTTTACACTAGCAAGTTTGTCGCGCGACAAGAGCTGCGATTTCAAGGGCCTTGAAGCTTTGTCGCCGCTATTTCGAATACGCTCGAATTTAGGAGACAGAAAGTCGCATCAAATTGCACTAATCTTGAGCATGCATGTTCAAAGTAGCTTTGACAAATCTGCGATTATCCTGAGAAAACAGACGTTCTTTCGCTCCTCTTCCCCCCGCGAAACTAACGTCTGAGCAACGAGCCGGGAAATTCCATACTGATGACGTAGCGCTACCGAGATCAATACACGCGTGGATATCCAATGTAGGTCGTTAATCGAACTGGCTGTGGATTCCTAGCCTGCGTAAACAGACCCTTATTAGGCTAGTGGATTCCAAGTTGTTTTAAATCTTACATTGTAGACGCGATGTGTTTGAATAAGCCAACTGGGTTTCAGGAAAAATCTATCTATCATTATCCAAATGGCTTCGTTTATAGAGATGGCTGTGTTGAAGCATACCCGGCATATTATGGTAGGAGGGAAGAGGAGCGCGAACGAACGTCTGTTTTCTCAGGCTAATCTGCGATAAAATCGCCATTGAAATTGCAGCTCTTGTCGCGAGACAAAATTGCTAGTGTAAACAGGCCTTAAATAGAACACACAAGAAATATTTTCAATTTGAAAAGGAGCACCGATCACCCCTACCACTTGGACCCCCCGTGCCGCGTGGCCCTTGCTAATTGATATAATTCCTGAAACCCTTTTTAATCTCCCTGGAGATTTCAATGCACAATGTTATTTTTACAAATTGAATTAAATCTAATGACTTTGGCTGTGTTTTTTATCGTTAATTGTACACAGTGGCACCTCTATTAAGCGGTCATCCATTAAGCGGTCACCCTCAATTAGGCGGCCACAATAAAAAGTCCCAAATATATTCCTATACCTATTCTATACCTCTATTCAGCGGCCAACCTCTATTCAGCGGCCACTTTGGAAAGTCCCGAGGGAGACCGCTTAATAGAGGTACCAATGTAGTTGTTTTCGAGTATAACACATAATCTCGGGAGCAACACTTCAGTAAATCTCGATCTGTTTGTATATAAAATACAAATGGAAACTAGCGAGTAAACTAGAATAGGCTGCGTCGGTGTTTGATATAAACAATAGCTAATAGCTAACTTTACTGACTTTTCGAGCTTTAGCCCTTCGTCTTTTTACTCCGACGATAGGCTAAAGCTCGAAACGTCAGTAAAGTTATAAATTTGTTACAAATTTCTTTATATTACCTATGCAGAAGACATATTACAGGATCGTGACAAGCGATGTTTTTTCGTGGTTGATCCCGATATTTTTCAGAGTTTTGATCATGAGTTGACACATCAATAAAGTTATTATTATTAAAGTGATCATTATTGTCATCATAAACATGCCGACTCCCAAGAGAATGGTATTGGTAAAACATTGAGGAAAGTGAATATGGTCTATCTCCCAAAGAGGATTGATTGTATTTGGAAAACATTGGAGCAAGTAAATAAGGTCTTTCTCCCAAGAAGATTGTATTGGGAAAACATTGGAGCAAGTAAAATAAGGTCTATCTCCCAAGAGGATTGTATTGGGAACACATTGGAGCAAATAAATAAAGTCTATCTCCAAAGAGGATTGTATTGGGAAAACACTGAGGCAAGTAAATAAGGTCTATCTCCCAAGAGGATTGTATTGGGAACACATTGGAGCAAGTAAATAAGGTATATCTCCAAAGAGGATTGTATTGGGAAAACATTGAGACAAGTAAATAAGGTCTATCTCCCAAGAGGATTGTATTGGGAACACATTGGAGCAAAAAAATGAAGTCTATCTCCAAAGAGGATTCTATTGGGAAAACACTGAGGCAAGTAAATAAGGTCTACCTCCCAAGAGGATTGTAATAAGGACAATTCTCACCTTAAAATATCCTTGGCTAACTTTATATTAAGACGTGTATAAGGCACGTATACTTGTATGTATTACCGTTTTAATGAGGTACTTATACTACTTATAACTGTTAGTAACGTTGCCGTCAAAAACACAAAGACAAAGACACAAAGACAAATTGCCCTATTTCATTATGACGTCACAATGTGTTTACAGTGGGGGATAGAATCGCCGAAAACAATGGCAATTTCAACTAAATCTTCCTTCTCTTTGAAAATAGACCGATCCAAGGTTACTGCCGCCATCTTGTAGGGGGTGCAGAACTACTGGGGCGAGCAGTAAATGTATGTAACTTTGAAGTTATATAATTCCACTGGAAATTGCCGAATGTCCTTCAAAACATTTTATATCAAAGATACTATACATGGCTATACCTGAGATCAAACTTAGGTTGTTAAATTATGTGAAACGTATGTAAACAGCGATTTCAAATCTCCCTATATTTACTGTGTAATTCTATATCGTTGAAACAAAGTGTTTGTATATAGATATAAAATATTGATTACAGAGCCTGTAGCTCGTTTCCCAGCGCTAATTTTTGGATATGTTATAAACAATTATCATATGACCCGTATTTTGCCCGGCGCGCGCTCTTAAGAAAACCTTCGGAAAAAAGTCACGTGATGGGGTCCGTACGGCTTTTTTCACCTGGTCCGTACAAACACGTACGGACCAGCTACTCGAAACATCACAACAAAAATGGCGCGCGCTGAGCAAAATACGGATCATATGATAAAAAACTTATTGACTGAGTTAGGTCGGGCCGTACGGGAAAATATTTGGCTCTTGGTCATTTGTACGGACCTCGCTGCGCTCGTTCCGTACGTCATGACCGCGAGCCAAATATTTTCCCGTACGGCCCTCCCACTCAGTCAATAAGTACTTAATATTTTCACAATCATACGGCATACATACTTTTTCGCTAATCTGTAGGTTGTGTCGCATTATTCGCCAAAATATGAATTTATTGTCAACTTTCGTTGTATTCTTGCTAAAAAAACCTTTCGTTCAATGTGAAATAAATTTTGTTGGTTAATTTTCTCTAAAACAATGTATAATAAAACAATTATTAAATCGGTTTTGTGATGAATATTTAAAAAATCATCAGATGTCTCTCTTACGAAGCTCTTTCAAATGCGTATTTTCGCACTAGTATTTACAAAGAATTACTGGATAAATTACAAAATCAAAAGAGTGTTATTGTTAGTAGTGCGCCCATGGCAACCAAATTAGTCGCAAATTGGAATGAAATAAGTAATATATACAATATGAGCGGCCGATCTGTATCCGATATACAACGGCGAGTCGAAGACGAGCCGTTGTATATCGGATACAGATCGGACGCGAATATTGTATAGAACTTATGAAAGTCCAACGTTAGTTCTTTCATATTTTACTAAAACTGTCAAGATAAATGTAAATCTGGGCAAGAAAATTCAAGTTGAAACTTATGCAAATCAGGACGAAATCTGTATGAGATTTACAACCTCCGTCACGGACGTGAATTCTTTTGTCAATTGCTCATTAATTATTCATGAATTTTATAAGTAAGAGTTACATACCGAGAATGGAGGCTATAAGCCATATATATCCCGCGGGCCGCAGGCCCAAGGGATATATAGGCTTATAGCCGAACATTCGAGGTATGTAACTAATTTATTTCACACTTGAGAAGGTTTTCTCACAAAAAAACAGTGATTTAATCCTATTCTAACAAAGACACATGATTTGAGTTAAGAAATAAAAGAACGGCTTTTCAAATCTTACTAATTAGTATCTACTGGGAGTCGTATTTGATAAAAGAAATGATATGAATAGAAAATATTAATGTGCAGGGAACCGGCTCGGTGCATTTTTAAATCAAAATCTTATTGATAGAACACGATTGAAGGAGGTTATGCTATCTTAGTTTTGATTCCTTAATACAAAGACTAAATTAGTCAAACCATTGGAACTAATGAATAAGGTGGAATGCTAGCTGTTAATGATTTTTGTCACTAGAATACAACAGTTTTCCCCGTAATTGAAGTTTATTGAAAGTTTTCATAACAAAATAGTACTGACACAATCTAAACCATTAGGCTGAGATCTGACTCGACATTTTTCAATGATAACTAAGGTTTTCTGAAAAGAAAACAATGTATGATTTTCACTGATCGTATTCAAAAAAATAAAACCAATCCAAAAATATGTCAATAATCTGTTCATAATTTAATGTTCATTGTCAATGAATTCCCATAAGGAAATATTAAACAATCACTTTTCAATTCTATTCAGAAGAATACTAACGAACTTGAATGCTAATGAACTTGATGACATTAAACGAGTTTTTGTTGTTAACTTTCCATCGGATGACTATGTAGTATAATGGGTTAAAGCGCGGATACAGCAATGCAGAGGTTCTCGGTTCGAGTCCTCACATTGGTACTCAAAGATTTTTTTCTCCAAAAATCGCTATCTAGTAAAAATTTCTAAGTCTAATGTTGCAATAAATAATAAATGCAAAGGTTATAACTAGATATAGACCCGGGTTTATATCTAGATATAACCCTTGAATTGGTATAATGAGGGGTTTATATCGGAGATACATCCCTATGAATAACAAAGAAAACCGTGTCAAGTGTGAAATAATAGTTGTTAACAACCTTTTTTATTTGCTAATTGTCTGTATTTTATTAGCTTCGTCAAAAAAAAAAAAACACAAAAAAAGATTACATATTACCTAAATTAAACAGTAGTGGGCAGGGAGCACGCAACAGTAAGGCCAAATACTGCGGACCCTTATAACTTAAAATATAATAATTACAAACATTAAAAACAACGTGAAACTACGAGAAATGTTACTTCAAAACCTCATTAATTATTAACTGGAAACAATGAATTATGTTTAAGTTTATGTGTTTTTTGAAGTAGAAGTGGCTATTTATATTAATAACTACCATCGATCATACAATAAACTATTATTTCATTATACGTTCCATGTTGCACTCGCAGCATTTCACTTGCTTGATGTAACGACTAGTATTGTTATACTCTGTGGTTGGAATTTTGCATCTGAACTCAATAAAACATGCACGATATACGCTATATTGCTCATTGATATATTCTGAAATCAAATTCTGCTATTATATGTTATGACTCGGACGTATTCTATACATGTCTTCACTGATTTATTTATAACAAAGGAAGCCATCAAACCCATATATATGCATCAAATATGTCAAAAAGTTGTCAAAAACTTTGTCTAGGTGGCCACGGTTCGAGTCGCACGACAGTAAGGTCAATACATTCTTTGTTTAGTTAATTTTTCAATGTTTATTTATTTTTGTTTGTTTGTTTGTTAATTTTTTTTTTGGTTGGTCATTTGTTTGTTTGTTTGTAATTTGTTTTGTTTGCTGGCTGGCTGGCTGGCTCACTACTGCTACTAGTATAGTCCTTACGATACGGTAGAGCATCGTTCTGGAATTGGTAGAGGGTTCAAATAGAGCTTAGCAACAAAGTTTTTTGATCAACTAGCAAATAAAAGTTTGGATACGAGTGATAACCTGACTAAAATTGTAAACTTGGTAATAAACTTTTTGTAACTTTGTATTCAGTTCTAATTTGTTATTCTAAATCAGCAGTCGAACTGGGAAACCTGACATTGAGTATTTCTTGAGACTTGTAAGAAATCCAGTCTGCAATGATAACAGAGGCAACAAACAGAGTTATTAAGGATCAATACCTCGGGAGACTCATTGGTAAAGGTACTGGGTATGCTCGAAGATTCCTAAAGTCATTTAAAAAGCGACGATTTTAACCCCTAAAAGATGCCAACCAAAAACATATTCCAAACAAGCGTGGAAAACGATAGGTTTTGATTTTTACCCCAGCTGAGAGATACGACAAGAATACCCAATACTTTTATCCCTGAGTCCCCGCAGTGTGTAAAAGTCGTCACAAGCGTGAATTTCTGGAAAAAAGCAAATTCTTGCACAGTTTCAGCCCGCAAATAAACCTCAAAGTCGAATTAAGTATTGTTTTCTTGTCATAAACTGTTAACAATAGAAACATATAACATTTAAAAATACTATACCAGATCCTTCAAAATCCTTGTGAGATTTTCAATTCGCAGATTATGCACGGATTATTTATTAGACCGCACAAAGCTAGTCGCGAGGTCATTGAATTACACCTAATCCAAAAAACGTTGTCTGGTCCGCCGCACAGTCCTCGCGCCAAGACTATGAAAGATATTGGTTATATCTAATCAGTAATTAATTTATTTGCATGTTCACACTCTAGTGTGGTACTTTTTTCAACGAAATAGTGTTGTGCCTACTTTTATTTTCTTGTTTTATCACTCTCATCAAAATATTCACTGTGTTTTCCTTCACGGTCTTGGCGCGAGGACTGTGCGGTGGACCCGACAACGTTTTTTGGATTAGGTGTATATAAACGCACTATAGCAGGAGAAAATCGGAGAAAATAGAAAAAGTCATTTAAAAAGGAGCGACGCATGATATAAAGAGAACTCGCGTGTACACCCATTGGAAAAAATTCCTTTCACAGTTCCCTACGCAATGTTTAAAGATAGTCGTGATTTTGCAGCGAAGCGAGACAAATGGTGATCTTACAATATGATATATGAACAATTGGCTAAGGTGTTAAAAAGGTATATCATTACATCTTTTGCTTCGATGCAAAAGCACGGCCAACTTTCAAAATGGCGCAGAGAACTGTGGAAGGGACTAAATTGACCATAGGTCTGCTTTAGCCAATCAAGGCGCGCTTCACAATTACACTATGTTGTTCACAAGTAGATTTACTAGTTGCATATATACACGCAAAATACTACACGCGGCATAACTTACCAAAAAACCTTAAAACACACTTGGGCGTGGCTTTCATATGCAAGAAGAAGAAGTACACAGGAAGCCCGGCAAGAATGGTAATTATTGAGAAGGAAGACTCGATCGGTGCTTGGATGAACGGGGTGATGGTCAGGTATAGCCCAATAAACAGGAAAAGCACCGGGATGGTGATGTTCAACTGAAAATAGTGTAATACAATAATAATCTATATTTAAAAAGCATATTTAATCTGGCCGGTTGGCCGGTTGGCTGGTTGGCTGGTTGGCTGGTTGGCTGGTTGGCTGGTTGGCTGGTTGGCTGGTTGGCTGGTTGGCTGGTTGGCTGGTTGGCTGGTTGGCTGGTTGGCTGGTTGGCTTCTAAGTTGTTCCGTTTGTCCTTTTTACTTTGTCATTTCTACTCAACTATTTGGGATAGTTGCTGGCTTGACAATTGGTTGATAGCAAAGAAAGTTTTTTTATCGTAAAATATTTGCAAGAAAAAAGTATAAAGATAAATAAATGTCTGCTCAATTACTTACTTTGAATGGTCTGTTGAGATGTGGTCTTTTGTATCTAGTCCAAAGTAGACCAATAGTTGTTATTACGGTTATAATCCATGAACTGGTAGTTATCATTCGGGTCAAGCTTTTAACAGAGTTCTGTTCAGGTAGTATCATTGTACAAGAAACGCAATTCTACAACAAAAAAAGTTTAACTGAAAAATACGAAAATCCAAATAAATGAAACTCAGCAAAACTGGCCGGAGAATTTAGCGATTAATAATTACATTTATAAAACTGAAGAATTTCCGCATTATCTTGATGTGGGAAGGTAGAAAAATATACTTTGAAACCAGAATCTTGTACCCTGGGTTCCATAGGCTCTAGAGGGGATTGGGGCGAGACAACGGCGGGGAGCGAAAGGCGGAGAGAGGGTAAGAATCTTGATGTATACGTACTAAATTATTTCTTTCAGCACCTTTCATGATTACGCGTCCGCCCTCTTAAGAAGCCTTTCACAATCTCATTAATAACTCATGGCAAAAGAAAAGATTAAATCACTACCGTGAAGGATTTTCGGATTTGTGATCTTAATTAGCATAAACTCTGGCAAACTTTTGCTTTGAAGTGCTCCAAGAATTATTAATGGTTTGAGAAGCCAGATCAAGCTAGATAAAGCACTTTATCCAAATACATCGAAATTGCTTAAAAAAATTCGGCTCAAGTTCTCAGTGTTTTGTTATTGGAGAAAACACTCTTTCTCGTGCTTGATCTATTATTTTACACATTGTTCTCTGAACTTCAATGGCCGGTAATTATAAAAGGCGCTATAATAGATTACATAAAACTGACCATGAATATGAACGCTGGTATGGGAGTTCGCTTGGTTTTGTGGATCATGGCTAGGACTCGTGGTAGATGACCTTCACGAGCTGCTGAAAACATAATCCTAAAAAACAGAATAGTCCTTTGCACCGAAGCGAGACGAACGTTGAGCTTGCAATGTTATAGACCTTTTAACACCTTACGGGACAATTATTCACGTGTCTCTATTATTGCAAGCTCAACGTTCGTCTCGCTTGGCAATACTAAGAGGTTATTAACCGAGCGCGAGGTCTATACGGAAAAATATCAGACCGAGGTCTTGACAGTACGGAACGAGCGCAGCGAGGTCCGTACATAAAAGACTGAGGTCTGATATTTTACCGTACAGAACGAGCAAGCGAGTTAATAATTCGTTTATTATATGGCTTTTTGTTTGACGAGAATTACTTCCGGTCTGTGCAACTTCCACGAACTGCTCCTGTGCTTTAGTAACTAGTCACTGAAAGACAAATTTACAATGAATGCAAATAAGACCACATTTCTATAAATTCTGTAAATAATGGTTTATTTTGAACTCAAATGGCTACAAAATGTTTATTAGTTTATCTGGAATCGGCTTAAATCACAACTAAATGTCTACAAACTTGAAATGTTCACCAAAACATCCAGATCATTGGTTCACAAGTTCAACAAAGTTCACTGTCCGGTCAATCTCAATCTTCATCGTCGCTTTCAATTATTCGCCGTCTTCTCTTTCCTGATTGAAGTGCTGGCAATGGACCACTATATATTTGAAAAGTGCAGTTACTTATGTTTGCAACTGAAAACATTGCTCTTTTCCGTCTTTTTCGACTAAAGATGGCTCAGCTCGCTGGTCGGTAAGTTTTCAATCTTTTTTTCTTCCATGTTTGTTGTAGCCATGTAACGATGAAGAATGTTCATATCGGATGTCGTTTTCTTCGCCGTGTTGGCACTTTTTTGTTGGTTTAGAAACGCATCTATGTTATCCTGACTGTCAGAATGGACATCGTTTTGTTGTTGTTGTTCTAGGCTTAAGCTTGCTTGTTCCTCAAATTCGGCAAAAATTATCAACTCGTCGTCTTCAATCGGGTAATAGAACTCATTGTCTGAGTGGTCACTTTCAGTAGTTAATTAAACGTAGTTAATTCGTGTACATTTTTTGAAAGAAAAAAGTGAAACAAAGGTTTTAGTTTTGAACTTCATGGTCAAAATAAAATACAAATGTTGGACCGTTGTCTTAGCAACGGTCCAAGACGGCTCTGGACAGACCGCACGCCAGCCAATCAGAATTTAGGAAATTATCAAGCCATATAATAAAATGTAATACATATGAATGTCAAGAGAATAAAATTATTTGACGATCGATGGACGACCAACAATAATGTTCAATTTTTGCAGTGTTCTGTGTTCAGTGTTCAATCTCTGAATTAAACCCACCATTTTGCACTGCTATATAGTTAATTAAATGTAATACCAGAGGAGCCCCTCATCAAATTTGATAATAGCTTTGCCCTAATTTATTCAAGACGCCATTTTGGGGGGTTACTCATGCTCCCCAAAATGGATACGAACCGGGCTGGTTGCTGGGATGTCTTATTGATAGAAGTTACCTTCCAAACCCGAACATATCTGCAAGAGAAGATCCAAAAATTGAAGCACTGACAAGTAGAGGAACAACCCAGCCAACTGATGAACCAAATATCTTTTCTACAACAAACTGTGGATAACAAACAAGACATTCTTACTTCCATTGCAACACAATATGGTGAGAAGTAAACGATCCTGATCTCAGGAACTGTTTCCAAGAAATCTGGACAGCTTTAACAACTACATAAAGCAATATTAAGCGGATTGGATAGGGAAAATGCACTCCCATACTAAGACAAGAAGAATGGGTTATTCTTCGTATTATCCTTATGGATTTATAAATTTTATTTGGTGCCGGCATGTGAGATGTAAGATTTCCAAACGAGGTGCTTATATCCATCTACTACAGGTATCACACCACTAAAGAAGTAACATTTTACATACGAGTGCAAGTGTTTCGATTGAAATAGATTCAAAGAGCTGCCCAAATAGACGGCGTCCGTGTCGTGAGCTTTTCACAACTATCATAAATAATATGGCCGGCAAACACTGATTTTCATTTACAAAGTGTCTCCATGAACGGCTGCCTACTAATATTTCTAAATTTAGGAAAATTCCTTGTATATTAATAATACAAAAGTTTCATTAAATAGACAAGTACTTGTTGATGATGGATACCAATATCTAGTATAGTTATTAGCTGGAAACTACCTGTAAAAAAGTGTATTAAAGTGCTCCGTGACCGGCAGTCTAGAATATGCACATTTATACTTTAAATTCAACCATTGTAAGCCTAATAGTATTTACTTTTTGCCAGGTTATCCTTTAAGCAAAAAACAATTTCTCCGTAAAACAGAACACAAGCTGTTTCTTTGACCGATCTCACAGATTGCTTAATGAGATGCACCAACCGTAAACCATTTGACGGATCGTCAAAATTCACCATCCGCACGAAAATCAAGGGGCCCTGTCGATGGTCATACAGTAAGTGTGCCTTGCCACAGGGTGCCCACGTTATTACTTTTCGACCGATTGCACGGATTGCTTAATGAGATGCACCATCCGTAAGCATTTGACGAATCGTCAAAATTCACCATTTGCACGAAACTCAAGGGGCCCTGTCGATGGTCATACAGCAAGTATGCCTTACCACAGGGTACCCATGTTATTACTTTTCGACCAATTGCACGGATTGATTAATGAGATGCACCATATCCGTAACTATTTGACGGATCGTCAAAATTCACCATTCGCACGAAAATCAAGGGGCCCTGTCGATGGTCATACAGTAAGTATGCCTTACCACAGGGTACCCATGTTATTACTTTTCGACCGATTGCACGGATTGCTTAATGAGATGCACTATCCGTAACCATTTGACGGATCGTCAAAATTCAACATCCGCACGAAAATCAAGGGGCCCTGTCCAAGCGCACTAGAACGCTACATTTATGTTCAAATTAATGTGTACTTATCGTTGATAGTGAATAAAGGTCCTAGTTATCATAAAACTCTTCTAGATAGTAGATATTCAGCTGTTTTTAGCATCAGTTTGACCTCTTGTTTACTCGGTTTAGCGATCTCTCCAACGGTTCGATTTCATACTCTGTGAATATGTACCGCTGTCCCATTTAACGCCGTCGCGCCTAGATAAACATATCGAGTGGCGTTCACTATAAAAGTGCGGGGTAGGAAAGCAACGGCGGTTCCTTTGAACGCTCGTCTGCTCGTATAATTGGATTACTCTGACAGTACCTAGGGCAATTTGTTTGCATAGAGATGACAGATACCTACTCGCCGATCTGGTAATCGTACGCCGAGGCAGGCTTCGTTCCATCTCCGTTATACTCGGCTTTTGAAACACGACCCCGTTATGATGACATGTTTCTGTTCTAAAACGGGCTATTAGTCGGTTATGCTGTGAAGGTCATCTCCCAGTCATGATAATGCAATCGATCATAATCTGATAAACGGCTCAGTCTCTCAAAATCGTTTATATTACTTTCGTTATTTTCGTTATCGTGTTCTCTGGAAACTTAAATTACAAGACCTTTGAAACGACTGCCTCAGGAATCTACTTTTTCTTTCTTATCAATTTGATAATCGCTCTGAAATAAACTGACATTATGTTAGGCCTGCCCCTGGATCTTAAATCGCATTAAATCACCTTAAATCGCCTTAAATCGCCTTTTAAGGCGATTTAAAAATCGCCTTTGCTTCAGTAAGATGCACCATCCGTAATGTCATAAGTGCCCTAAGTATGCTTATGTAGATAACTACTACTACGGACAAGTGCCACTCTAATTTTTCCAAATTAGGGATACCAGTAGTAATTGAAGTTTCTTATCAGTGTTTGAATAAATTATTCATATTAACATAATGATATGCACACTTTGTGCATATTAATGTATTTGTGCATATTAATGTTGTCCGCGGATAGAGATTTGCAAGTGGAGAATGACGGATGGTTGCAAGTCGTGTGTATTGGACAGCCCTCGCTAAAAAGGGCATGAATCATTAATGCATATAAGAATGCGAATTCCTTAATTTGTGAAGTCTCTTGATCATTCACATAGATTTAGAGCTGGAAAACTACTTTTAAATTTTGTATATAACCATGCATGCTTACTGCAGCAGCTGCTGGAGATTCTTTAAGTTCTTGTGGAGTCAAGATAGCAAGGTAGGCTACATTCACCACTAGATAACAACAAGTTACCGCCGAGATACTACCAAGAACTGCCCATGGCATGTTCCTGAAGAGAATACATACACAAATATGATGACCAAATTCAATTACAACCAGCCTCTCAGTCAAACACGCTCGAGTCTCGGCTCGGGTATGGATTATAGTGAGTTAAGTTTGCTTGATGTGATATTCTCTCGCTAGGGTTAATTATCTTCGGGTTATCCGGTTTTCCTCCCTCCACAAAAGTGAACATGTGATATTAGTGTTGGTGATGCTGGTCGTGGTAGTAGCGGTGGTTATGTTGTTGTTGTTGTTGTTGGTAGTGGTGGTGTTGTTGCTGCTGTTGTTGTTGTTGTTGATGATGATGATGATGATGATGATGATGATGTTAGCGTTGTTGTTAGTAGTTGTACTGGTGTTTTTGTAGTACTGGTGCTTGTGCTGGTGTTATTCTTATTGTCAGTACTGCTGTTCTTGTCTTTCTAGTTCTAGTATACCTTGCAGGTTTCTTGACCTCCTCAGTTACATTATTTAACATATCCCTGTTGGCATCAAGAAACAAAAAATATTGACAAAAGAATAAATTAAGATCATCCATTCCCCCAAAAGTCTTAAAATATCTCAATTTTATATTGTTTTTGAAAACAGTTAGCCTCATATTTAGCTTAACAAAAAACATTGAGCCAATGAATGCGAAGAAATAATACTGAAAAGCTGTCCTTACCATCCATCATAAGCCCAGGAACAGCTTTGTAGACCAAGTGCAATCATCCCGAATTCAGTCGTGGTACCATCAAAAGCGTTCTTGAAACTGTTGGTTTTTCCTAGAAAATTTGAACAATGTTGAGGATATTGATGGATTTATGTCAAAATGACAAACATTGTGAGTGCAAAAATTACCAGGAGAGTGAATTGAACAAAAGAAACGGCAGCCATGCTGGTGGTCTTGACAAAATAAAACCATCACCGTGACTGGTGATATTTTTGTTCAATTCACTATCCTTGGAATGGTTGCAATCCATCTATATGCTGCCTGCTAAAAGTGACAGAGGCTATTTATCCACGTCGTGCTTCTCCAAATAAAACGCTTCTCTCGTCTTAAAAAATTGTAATAACTATTATAATTCACGCATTCTGTTTAGCTGAGCCAACCGCAAGCGCGATTGCATGTTGATCAAATCTATCCCGTTTCTAAAGTTGATGAACCTCAAACAAACGACAATTATCGCCCTGTTTTTATCATACCAGCGCTGTCGATTTTTCTAGTGATGCGTCCCGAAATACCTCTACATGTAAAACCTGTAGTTAAACTGTATGCACCATACCTTGGCTAAAGCCGTACACACCCATGCCGACCACAATCATCAGTGTGATTATTTTACCAAAGGTAAATGCAACCTGGACACGCGCAGACCATGTTACACTTAACATGTTCAACAGGCATACAGCACCTACAAACCAAATATGGAAACAATAATATACTAACTGCACATTTGAAAGTTCACCAATTGAGGTTTGCGCTTTATAAGTGAATAAATTATAATTATTATTATATCCACATTTATCTATTTTGGGCAAATTCTAGGAGAGGCGTGATGGTCCAGTGGTCAATGGATCGGATTCTGGGCCTACTGGTCTGGGTTCGATTCCCGACCCAGGCGATTGCGTTGTGTCCTTGGGCAAGACACTTTACTCTCTATGTGCTTCGTCTTCTCGGATATGGACGTAAAGCCTGAGATCCCGTCTGCTTTCACTCTAATCCTATATAAGATGGACGTAAAAGATCCTGTTGTGTTGTTCGCAAAGATTATAGGGGATTGTCTCCCGGCACAATAGTCTGGTCTCGAAAGCATTCCATACACCAACCACAGTACTCATGATTATAAACTGCGTGGCAGCAATGTGCGCCTTCATATAGCAGTCTGTTAAGTCCTCCACGTTTCTGATGTACACTGGGACGTCTGTTCTCAGTTTGTGTTATCCCTGGTTAGGGTGACACCATTTTACTTTAGGAGTAATTAACAGAAGTTCCTCTAGTCCCCACACAAGAACTTTCGCCACATATATTCATTCTATTCTATACTAACAACATTCATCTTGGTGTTTTAAAGGAGGACTAGGAGGAAAACCTGATAAATCTGATAAATCTGGTAACAAGAAGGATAACACAACGCCACTAGATTCTAGGCTCTTTCTTCAAGGTGAGAAACGTTCTAGAAAAGAATAAATACTTACATATGGATGTGATGGCTATCACCTTCAGAAGTGGTACCAGGTCTTCTCTGTCAGTACAGCCCGGGAAGACTGGCTCTAGTAGGTACGCGGCAATCACAAGCTGTTGGATAGCCATCGATGCAGGTGTTGAAATGATTAAACTAAGCCACAAGCACATGAACGCAGGGAGTGGACCGAGTGTCTCTTTTATGAGAATGTATTCGCCTTTAAAGAACCAAGAAAGTACTTAAGACATGCTACAAATATATATTCAATTATTTTTATTTTATTTAAAGCCAATGCTGTTATGCCTGGTTTTCACTACAATGTATCAACATAAACATAAGCAACATACGCAGACTCAGTACACGTCTAAGCCTTTCTATGTTGCTTGCGTAATAAGAACAACATCTGCAAATTTAGTGTGACAAAATCCTCGCTAATGAATAATAATTAGAATTTTATCAACATACCTCCGCTTTTCGGGAATGTCAATCCCAGCTCCACCCAGCACAAACCTCCAATGAAAGCCACCAAACCACACATTAGCCAAGTAAATAAGAACATGCCCACGGAACCACTATAAACCATTACCAACTGTGGTACAAAGAATATTCCTGAACCAATCATGATTCCAGCTACCATGGACGATGCTGAAGGGATTCCCAGGACGCGCTTTGGGTGGTTATCATCGCTGTCTGAAATAGCTGGTTTGGTTTCGTCTCTCACTTTATCCATGACGAAGTGATGTATGTCTACAACGATAGTATGGGTGATGTTTAGATAAAAAAAATCAATAACTACCTTAAAAATCATTTGCAAAATTGTTAATTGCTTGTTAGTTATTGTCCTCACGGTTTGGCTGTCTTAAGCCTGGTTTCTATATTATTGCACCCAACCCAATTATTATGTTATCATTCAGTATATATCTTTCAAAAGGATTGTATTGGGAAATCACTGAGTAACGTGAATAAGGTCTATCTCACAAGAAATTGTATTTGGAAAACATTTAGTCCAGTAAATAAGGTCCATCTCCCAAGAGGATTGTATTGGGAAAACATTGAGGCAAGTGGACTCTAAAGATTCTTTCAATCTTCTGAAGATTGTATTGGGAAAACATTGAGGCAAGTGAATAAGGTCTATATATCTCCAAAGAAGATATTATTAGGAAACCCATGAGGCAAGTGAATAAGGTCTATCTCCAAAGAGGATTGTATTGGGAAAACGTTGAGGCAAGTGAATAAGGTCGATCTCCAAAGAGGATTGTATTGGGAAAACACTGAGGCAAGTTAATCAGGTCGATATCCCCCAGAGGATTGCCACTGGAAAATTGAATTTTGAAAAGGCAAGTGGTTCTGGTCTATTTCCTGATAGGATTGTACTGGGAAAGCATTGAGGCAGGGGAGTAAGGTCTATCTTACCTTAAAATCTTCTCGGCTAACGTTGTAGACGGCACGTATACTTCTATAGATGCATTAATTAAATACATTAACACGAGGTACTTGTAACTTTAACGTTGCTGTCAAAGTAACCAAGACATGAACATGGAATGAAGTATTCAAATTAGAACAAATGTGAGGAGAAAAAAGGTTTTTTAAGGGGCAATATCTCGAAAGTATCTTTACTTTTCATATTAAAAGTCCCTATTTTCGAGAAATTAAAGCATTTCGATTTTTCTACAACTTACCACAAATGTCAAATTGATGCAAATTACCTCGCTCCAAGATTTACAAATAACAGTATCAGTTACAGTATTTACAAATCACAAAAAACGTGTGAGTATTATTGTGATAGTGTTAGTAATGCATCCATGACAACAAAGTTAGTCGCTAGTTGGAAGAAATAATGATTGTAAACAACTTTTTTATTTGTCTTTAGATGTGTTCCTGGGATACCTTGGGTTCCAGACACTCGAGAGGGGATTGGGGAGAGGAAGAGGAGAAGAGAGCCTTTGGTCTCACGAGCCGCCAATCTCACTATAGTGAATCGGCTATGTCAATAAGGTATCAAATTCTCGTCAAACCGTTTTTGTTTTTTGTTTTGTTGACATGTAAGTTTCACGTGGAGCGGCTGACCGAAAAACAACTTTAACATTAATTTTTCGCCCCTGAAACTGAAAAACTTCAAAATAAGCAAAGTTTCGGTATAGATCTCTGGATATAGATAATTGCTGATTTTGTTATATAGACTTACCGATTAATTCCGAGTAACAAACGATCGCTTCCACATATACTAATATCACAAGATTGAAATAAGAATAAAGGTCAATCTTACCGAACACGTTGAAAGTATAAATAAAACAAAATTTAAGATAAACAAGGTAAAAGCGAATACAAACGCAGAGAAGATTCTGGCGCTCGTGGTTCAACATGAAGGAATCTGTCATCCATAATTATCTGCTCCAAATGCAAGCGAACATTTGAAAGTTAAGACTGGAAAAACTCGGTTGCCATGTATAAACTCCACGAACAGCTTGAAATAAATATCGATATCAATGATTTTCCGCTTCCTGTGGATAATATTGCTAAAACATATTTCCTTTTTAATAAAGCGCTATATTTCTTTCGGATGTTATTGAGAGCCATTCAAGCGACGAGTACAGATTTTGTATTCACGAAAGTGAGATTGGCACCTCGTTAGACCAGAGGCTCTCTCCGCCGTTCGCCGCCCGCCGCTCTCTCTCTCCCCATTCCCCTCTTGAGCCTCTGGACCCAGGGTATTCCTGGGACGACCCTGCATGTAAAGTCTGTAAACTTCCAAAACATTCGTGAATAAAATAGAATAGAATATAATTCATTGTTTATTTGTTTATTTATTTATCAGTTTATTTTATTTTATTTTATTTTTTTAATACTTTTATTCCAATGATAAAACAGTACATCATTACATAATTAAAAAATAAGCACTGTATCTTAGATTTGTTTCAATTATTTTACAATGAATGGATTCAGTACTAAGTTTTGAATCCTAGATTTTTTCTATATTTTAACAATTACCATTAATTCAGTATTAAAGGCTGTATCCTAGATTTTAACGATAGCTATTGTTTACAATAATGTATTAGTACTGTTATTTCTTATTAATATTTTTTACAAGGTATTTTATATTGATATAAATTAGTAAATAGTAAGAACAGAACAAAAAAATAAATAAATAAATAAATAAATAAATAAATAAATAAATAAATAAATAAATAAATAAATAAATAAATAAATAAATAAATAAATAAACTAAATTGTATTGTGCTAAACAACAATATTATTTTCTAATCTAATTTTTTAATTTGCATTTTATGCATTCAATATTTTTCCTCATTATACTATGACTAAGAAAAACTTTCAATCGCTTGTATTAAGAGCGAGTCCGCGTGAAAACCATGCAGACCAGTCTACACCGTACATCACCGATTTTCTTCAAACTTAGCTCATCATTGTACATCTTAGTTAACTTATTACTTTGGTGAATTTTTTTGGCTTTAAATTAAAAAGGCTTAAAGTTACAACCGTTTGAGTATTTTACCCTAAAAACGGTCAAAATTTGCATAAAATATACCTAAAGTTTTACGGCCTCGTATTTCCTTTGCAGATTGTTTCCTGCACCAATATTCTGCCCACGTTTAGCACATTATCTTATTAGTACTTTAAGTTGAATAAAAAGTCGTGAAACAAATATTGGGTTGTTTTATAAAGGGTTGAGTTATTGCTATTTTTCAGCTTTGACGAAAAGTGTAAAAATATACTTTAGAAAAGTGCTATTTGCACCTATCCGGCAGTTATTCATATAACTTTGAAACCTTTATCAGATAGTATGATGATAGAGACAATGTTTTATCGAAAAAAAAGTCTGTAAAGTATTTATTTTTCAAGCGAAAAATAACTAAGAAAATGATGAAATTTACATTGTTTGAAGTTGTCACGTGCAAAACTAAATCTACAACAAATCTACAACACGCTAAATATGATCCCAATATAATGATAATAATCATAATAATCAATTATATGAATTAAAATAATGATATTCATCATTATATAAGATAATGTTACAACAAATAACTAAGTTTTAGGCTTGTAAGCCGAATACAGTAATGTTTTGTCTGTCTACCTTCGGCTTTCCTATGTCTGGTAAAAACGATATTTCATAATATTTTTTTCACAATATTATCATTTTTTGAAATAAAATAATTTTTACAGTATTAGAATTATGCATTTATTAACCTCACACACAACATGTTAAAGAAATTATTGAGCTCATGCGGTTGCTAAAAACAGAAACAGACAAAGTAACAGTGTACTATATAAAACTATGTAACCTTTTTGATTTACTATTTTCCTGATTATGATCACTCTCCAGGGATATGAATACGTTTTCATAAAAATGTATTGTTAAAGTTCTAGCAAGACACATTTTAATAAAAGACATATATTTTGCTTCAAGTGTTCTCTTTGTTGTTTTGCATAAATTTGAAATTGACATTCGACTAATTGGCATGTTTGGTAGACACCGACATTAATTCTCATTTTACGTGCATTAGTTGAGGTTAATTTTGACATACAGTAATTATTTTATGGCGGTTTTCTCTTTTCACAATCTTTCTGTGGAAAATTATGGAAGTTTTCGAAGAAACAATGACACCTGTTTTGTTTTGCTACCTTTAAAATCGTGTACAAAGATTATCTGCACCCATCTACTTGGCTGTTTAAAAACTTCTTCCAAAGATGTGAAGTACGAGTGGGAACTTTGTCTTTTAAGAGCTGGTGTTTTTAAAACTGAAAATACAGATGATATGACAATATGTCCGCTACATAGAGACCACTTTGGTTTAGGCTGGCGTCCCAGTCGAGTCTGTAAGCATCCTCAACACGATTCTAAACAAAAGCCTGCCAGAGGTGGACATGCAAAGCGTATTTCTCAAGAGATGTTCGAAACATGGGGAATGTTATGCGAAATTGGTCAAGGTATTGTTACATCTAAGTAAGGGTTGCATTTTCGATCCCATCTGAGTTTCGGTGAAATTAAAAATACTAAATAGTTTATTATATCGTTTAAAGGAATTTTCATTGAATACTATATATATTGACAACTAGTATTGAAGAGCTTTGAATTGAGCCGTTTCTTTTTTACGTTGAGATATCTAGTGAGTGAATAAGATGAATCTGGATTACCATCGATTTTTAAGTATTAAAATACTTGCCATTCCCGCCAAACGACTGTGAAGCGATTCTCTTCCGTCAATCAAACATAATTGGTCTAGTCTAGTGATAATTACTATAAACAACTGACAATGTGAACAAAAAAACAGCTAGGTAAAAAATATTATTTCAAATAGAATAGTTGGTCCAAAAAATATACATTTATTTAGTTTTAACGTTCTGATACCCGTAGAATACATCGTTAGGCTAAAATTTGTTTTCACTGACATTAGTATGCAAATATTTTAATAGACAATTTGTTTGACGGAAGAGAATCGCTAACTCACTTTACAATCTCTGTTGGGCCGGCATTATTTTATTTTATTGTTATTATCACTATTATTTCATTCCATTTTTTATGTCATAATAACATGCTTTTCTGAAAGTTAACTCTAAAATGGTTAACGACCGGGAACCAGTTCATGACAGTTGATTGTTTAGTACTGATAATCACACTTGGCTACGCTGTCGTTGTCATTTGGATAATTTCCACGTTTTCCACTTTTATTTTACGAATCTGCTGTCTTAAAGATGTAAGTTTCGAATATTTATACATATTAAAATCAACTCAAGGCTCTTTGTTGTAATTTGAACCATTTGATCAGCTTAGCATTATCGTTGATGCAAACTCGGCATGTTTTTGTGTGTATTTCTTTCGAAAAAAAAAAAAAACAGCGTATAGTTAAGATATTTTAACATTGTACATTTATGACTTCTTAAATCGCCCTACTTCATTAGCTGTTGTTTTTAGGTAAGTATTTTAAAACTTATCGGCTTTTTTAGTCGCAAATGGTCATTAGTCTTATAATTGGATACGTGTAAAAACGCGAAATTCGTGATACTGTATCTCTTCACCCTTAAAACTTTACAGAAATTTTTTTCTTTGTATTTGTTAACCATTATCAGTTGTACATAAAAGTCAAACTTTGTCGTTTTAAAAAGTTGCCGGATCTTGTATATCGAATTTTTAAGAATGCATACTCAAAATGTAGATTTCATAGCCTGATATGTAAATAAGCAAAAATTTTCTTTAAATAAATCTTTTGATACTTTGATACTGTCGTTGTATTTATTATATGTTGTAGTAGGTCTGTACGAATTCCAGGTAAGAAAAAAGCTATATTTTTAGAGAAATTGATTTGTAAAGTTGGTGTAAATTTCAAGCAATTTTTATCGTTCGTCTGACTACATTCCCTTAAACCTCGATATCTGCTAGAGAATTTAATATTTTTGTTTTATATTGCACACAGTTAATATTTACACTAAAATACATATCTCAGCCAAAAATGAAAGAAATCGGTGATACCCGTTGTAGACACATTTTTCGATTTTGCATGGTTTTCACACGGACTCGCTCTTAAATCAAATGTTGAGGTATTTTTTTTTTTTTTAAAGCAATTCTATTTTCGATTTTTTCGTAATTTTTTATCATATTGACATAAATTTGCAAAGAAGGTATTTTTCCATAGTCTTTTGCTCTGAATAAGCAAAGCTTAAATATTAAGATGGCAAAGTTAGTTGTAATTTTGTCAGTTCCTAATATTATATTGCAAATATTCATTTCTTGTAAAAAAATGTCGTGCTGTTTTAACCAATTACGAATTTCAAAATATAGATTTTTGGTTTCTATACAATCTACAAAAAAGTGATCTATTGTTTCTGGATGAATTTTGCAGAAAGAACAATAGGCATTAGAAATTAATTTAAATTGACAGAGGTCATAATTGAGGTATAAACAATTGTTAAGAATCTTATATTGGAACGTACGCAGATAGGAATCAATTGACGTTGTAAATACCCTAGTATAAACTTTGTCCCATTTGACATAAGTTTTATTATTTTCATGAGATAATCGATTAACAATGTTTTTTTGTGCTGTTGGTTTTTTTACTTTACTGCTTAAAATCTCTTTATAAATTTGTGATGTTTTTATCTTATCGATGGAGATCTTTTGTTTGGACAATATTAAGTAATTTGGCAATTCATTTTTTAGTGCTGCTATCACTTCTACATTTTTCTGTTTAAAGTGCCTTTTCAGTTCTTTAGGTAACGCGTCTACCAAACCTGCCCATCTCAAATATTCACTATCCTTCACACCTAATTGTTTAACATAGCCCCAAATAAATTCACCTTGGGCGTTACTAATGTCAACAATTTTGTTGATGTTTAGATCAGAAAAGCTTTTATAAAATACAGATTTTCCGTCAATTTGGATATTTTTGTTGTTCCAAATGTGTTGATTTTCTTTAATATCATCGGTTGATTTTTCGGTTAAATCGATCCAACTTTTCAAGCTTTCTCTGTATATTTGGGGTAAATTTTCAGGTATTCTTTTTTTATCAAAATTGTCTCTTATATTTTGACAGCCACCTATATGCTTCAAGTATAATGATGGTAACAGACTTGATAATGCATCTGAATATAAAATTAAACTTATAAATCTTTTAACTCTTAATGCCTGTAAAAAGCTACCAAAATCCATCATTTTTAGACCTCCTTCTTCATAATCTCCTATTAAAGTTTCATACTTTACTTTAGGTTTTTTACCATTCCATATAAAATCTTTTAATTTGCTTTCAATCGATTTTATAAATTCCTTGGAAGGACACAAATGCGAACAAACATAATAGAGTTTTGGTAGTGCTAATGCCTTCAGAATTTGAATTTTGCCAATTATTGTAAGATTTCTAGTTTTCCATATGTCCAAAGTTGTAACGAAGTTTGTATAAATACGTTGAAAATTATATTTTGTATTGAACTTTAAATCATATGTAAAATATAAACCTAACATTTTTATTCCTTCTTTGAAAATATCTATTACTTTAATACCTAATTGTCGAAGGGCTTTTGTATTATTAGAATTATTTTCATTTCCTATCCACCCTACCTCACATTTTTTCACATTTAATTTCAACGACGAGAAATTACTGAATGTTTTTAATTCTTTGAGCACATGTTTTAATGATTCTACATTTTTTAAGAAAAACGTTGAGTCATCAGCAAAAAGGACAAACTTAATTTCTTTATCCATTTCATTGAAACCTTTTACATTTTTACTTTTCCGTACCAATATTTCAATTATCAAAATAAATATGTAGGGAGAAATGGGATCTCCTTGTTTAGTACCTCTTTTAACTTCAAAAAAATCTGTAACTTTCCCATTATTTATGATACAACTATGATCTCCTAACAGAAGTTTAATCCATTTAATAAATTTTTCACCAAAGCCATATTTACGCAGTGTCGCACTTATGAAGTTATGTTCAATTGTATCGAAAGCTTTTTCAAAATCAGCTGCGAATAGTAGGTATTCCATATTAGGCCTGCCCCTGGACCTTAAATCGCCGTAATTTAATGCGATTTAAAGCATTTTAAGGCGATTTAATGCGATTTAAGAAAATATGGCCAAACTTTGAGGGAAGTTTTAAGGCGTTTTAGTGCGGTTTAAGGCGATTTAAGGCGATTTAAGTAGTGTTTACAACATGAGCGGCCGTGTTGTATCGGCAGATACAATCGCAAGCCGAAGGCGCGCGATTGTATCGCCGATACAACACGGACGCGAATGTTGTAAACTACTTAAAAAATGTCTAGGTAAGCTCTTTCATATTTGACCAAAATTTTCAAGATTAAAATAAATTTTGCCGTAAAATTACCAGTTAAAACTTATGCAAATCAGGATATACAACACTAGTGTTGTATCAGATTTACAACACTCGTCATGGTCATGGTTTCTTTTGAAAATGTCTCATTAATTATTCATGAATTTTTTAAGAAAAAATATAAGAAAATCAGAGGCGCCATAAGGCAATTTTAAGCAATTTACAGCGATTTAGGGATGTTTAAGAAAATATATGGTGAAGAAGATGCATTTTCTGGTGGTTTAAGTAATTTTTTTTGTAAAAGTGAACAACATTTTAAGTTCATTTAAGGAAATTTGAAAATAAAGGTATCATTGTTCAAAATATCATTTAAATATAATACTTCTAGTAAGCAAAGGCCAGTTTAAACTTTACATCAAAAATTGTATTCAATAAAGGTCAGTTTTATATTAATATAAGGAATGCCTGTGATTCATTTACATAATTGATTTAGAGTGAAAATATTATATCAATGAAATACAAAATAGTACAATATGATGCTAGTTAAAACAATAGAATAGAGTGCAAATAGCGTAACAATTAAAGCACTTTTAAACAATGATTATCAATTACTTTAACATAGTTTAATACTATGAAACCAGTTGCAAAACAATTATTTTTATGTCTTTTTTATTTTGAATATTTTTAACATCAAAACTTTTAAACAACACTTCCTTTGTACATCTTTCTGTATACACCTATTTCAATAAACGTTGTCCATCTGGAATGGTTGATCTGAGACCGATAGGAATTGTGGGAGCTCATTAAATTTCAAATAACTTGTTTTAATCACACTTGAATGGTGCTGAATTACAGGTAACAGTATTTCAGAAGTAAACATTAATATTCAAGCAATATTATAATAGTGTATTTGCAGTTTAACGAGCTCCCACAATTCCTATCGGTCTCAGATCAACCATTTCCAGATGGACAACGTTAATTGAAATAGGTGTATACATATAAATTAAATAATTATACGTTCTGGGTGCTTTCATTAAGGATTGCTGGCTATTTTCTAAGAAACATTTGTTTGAATTTGTATAATATCGCTAACCTCCAACAATAAGAATCTAATCTTTATTGTAGTAGATATTTTTCCAGATTAAACAAACGTTTCTGAAACCAGGGACTGAACAGTAACGAATTTATTAAAGCTAATATTTTTACATACCACTGATGAAGATTTAAAGTCCAATTCGCATCTTATCTTGATGTTAGTTAGTGTAAATGTTTCTGAAATTGTTTTTCCTGTCGCATTGATGATCCTTACAGAAAAACTTGGTTTTTGATACATAAATTAATCTTTATATGTGATGTATAAATAATCTCAGCGTTCATTTTCGGATCTTTCTCAGGAACCCATCCTATTTGACGTTCTCCAGATCGTATAGACAGCAAAATACCCCCAAACCATACCTTGATCCAAAAGCAAGTGTTTTTTTCTTATGCTCACTGCAAATACTTCTTCTGACTGCCAATTACAGCAATAACCACTTCTTTACTTGATGCATACTTGGACGTTCCACTATTCGAAGGTGATGTCTGTGGCAGGTGGCAAGTCTTTTTTCCTTCTTGTTTCCTGGTTTTGATCTTATTTACAAGATCATCTCTTGTAAGTACCTTTTACAGGAGATGACAGAAGCTCAAAATAAAACTATGTTCGAGTATTCCGCCATTTTGATTTGTCCCAGTCTCTCACGCTAAGTCCTGACATGTGACCTATCTGACATGTGTTACTGTGCTGTCATAATATTATCGGCTATGACTCCCTCAATGAGAACTTTTTCTTTGACGATCGAGTAAAACAATTTTTTCAACCCTTTGACGAAGTATCGATTAGCCGATACCGATTAGCCTCGTTGGCCATTTCTGAGCTTCGTATTAAAAATCAAGAGTTAACTCAGTGAGTCGATGTATATTACCAGTATACCGTTCAGATTTGACAGAAAGTCTCATGAAATTGACCAGTAATTGAACACTCCTCCATCCACTCCCCCATCCCAACGGAGAAACCTGTGCGGTGTTATCGCAGGCTCACAAAACCAATTTAAAATGGCGAACAGCAAGCTAAGATTAGTTGAATATTTGCATGTGTTTTCCACTCGTTTATGTAAAATACGCAGACAACCTATTTGCACAAGTAAAGCTGAGCAAATGATATTAACTTACAATGGCTTAATGGTGACCTTTTACTGTGTGACTGACCATATTAATGTGTGACTGCATGCTGCTCACGTAAGTAGAATTCACTTGATTCTAAATTGTACAATAAGATTATTTACTAGTAAAGTTTTCGAGATAGTTCGGTGAAAACCACATAAAATGTTAATTAATTTCTTTTCAATTTTTTTTTATATTTCGCTAGATTGATGATAAATATTTGTTATAGAATGACCAACAAAAAATATTCTAAAATGTTATAAATAAATAATATGTTCTTGCAGTTTTGTTAAGTACTTTTAATGTGCTTTTATGTATATTTGCATGTAGAAGTTTCACAAAAAATGTTGAATTGTGCATTCCAAGACTGAAATACATTGTTGGTTTCAAAGGTAGCAAATATAGATTGATTTGCATTTCATATGAAGCTTAAATATACAAAACATAACTCTAATACACTGTACTGACATAATGGCATAAACTGCACAATGCATTTTGGTCTTGCATGGAATGTACTATTCAGTATTCATAAGTCAAACTCCTTCTGGAATAGTTATATATTGTATATACCGTATATATGTATGATTACATACTGTTGCAGAAGGATAAGAGCACATATTTATACAAAAATCTAATTTAATTAACATCCAGATAAACTAGTATTTTGAGTTTTGCATCTCATTTATATTTGTATATTTGACTGTATATATATAAATACACCAAATCGAAATATGGCGGCCAATTTGAATAACAATTCTTCTTGACTGTCCAGCCTCGCATACATGTGAAAACTCTATTGTTTTCCAACTTGAACATGAGGCTAGACAGTCAAAAACAATAAGAGTACGCCATATTTCGATTCGGTCTATGTGTACCACAATCATTCTGTACTTGAGGGTTAATGCATGTATAATTACTTTTATACTACATATTCTCAATTTCAGAAAGGTTGTGGTTTATGTACATGTACATGTACATTATATAATTATACCAATACCTTAATATTCGGTGTATCTTTTTATGATTTTTTTTATGTTTACGTGTGTTTAAAAGGATAAGAACATTCATTGCAGAATATTAAGTTGTCCTTCAGTAGCATTTTGGAAGGTATTATGAGAGTAGGTTTGAGGCCATGTACTATACTGTATTTATTTATTTGGATCTATCTTCTGATGATGTCGGCGTCCAACAAAAGCTCAAGACCCAAATAAATAAATACAGTAGTACATGGCCTCAAACCTACTCTCATAATTTATTGCAGTGTTTTTAGCTTGCATCTTTTTAGATAATTAGCCTAAGTTACTACAAGGTGTGCATATACTGCAATCAAGTATATATATATATATCAATATAATGAAAATGGGTCGCAATGTTTTTAAGTGATTTTAGACGTTTTAAGGCGATTTAGCGCGTTTTAAGGCGATTTAGCGCGTTTTAAGGCGATTTAGTGCAATTTAGCGCGATTTAAGGTCCGGGGGCAGGCCTCATATTTTTTTGCTTTACATATTCCATTATGTCTCTTATGGATAAATGCCATGGATAAATGCATATTGTTCTTGACTTATTAGATATGGTAAGACATTTTTCAATCTATTACTTAGAACTTGACTACAAATTTTTATATCGACATTTATTAGACTGATTGGTCTCCACGATTCTATTTTTCTATTATCTTTCTTTGGTTTTTCTAGCAATGTTATAACAATTTGTTTTTGGGAATTTGTTAGCCCACCTACTTGGAAATTTTTATTTAGACATAAAACTAGATGATTTTTAATAATTTACTTCCCAAAATTTCATGTAAAATTCTTTGGTAAGACCGTCATTGCCTGGAGTTTTTGAATTCCGCATTTGTTTTAACGAATCTAAACATTCTTCTTCAGTAATATCTCTATCACATATTCTTTTGTCTGTTTCCACTACTTTGGGAAGGTCATATTCTGAAAGAAAATGGGTACAATCCTCTTCTGATTTGAGAGATTTTTTCTCAAACTGAGTTTCAAAATGATGTTGAATTATTTTGAGTATTACCTCCGAATTCGTTATCTCGTTTTCGTTCGTATCTATAAGTTTTTTAAGATGAGTTTTTGATTTATTTCGTTTCTCTAAGGAAAGAAAAAACTTACTGTTTTTTTCACCGTCTTGATACCATTTGACCTTTGATCTAAGAATGGCACCTTCCACTATATAATTACTTCTTTCTTCTAACTTTTTTCTTAAAGTATCGTGTGTAAGTAAGTCGTCCTCGTTTTCTTCCCAACCGTTTTTACTTTCTATATTTTTAATTTTTTCCTCTATTTCTTGATAAACCGATTTTTGTTTCTTCGCTAATTCTTTTGAAAAATGTATTGAATATTTGCGTATTTCATATTTAATATATTCCCAAATCAATCTAGGATGCCTTCATCTTCAAGATTTGATTTAATACTATGTATCTTTTCTGTTATGCCTTCTATATAAGCTTTTCGTTCTAATAGAGAGTTGTTGAGCTTCCAGAAGGAGGGCCCTCTGTGCTCAGTTTGAAATGTTTGTATTTTCAGCGTAATGGTCGAATGGTCCGTGGAAGGAGTAGGAATAATATCACTAGTTACTGTAAAGGGCTGAAGCTCGTTTGAGATAAAAAAAATAGTCTAGTCTACGAAATAAAGGTTGTTTTTTCTTATTTATTGTATATTGACCTCTCCATGTATATTTCTTAAGGTCTGGATTACGAATTCTCCATAAATCACATAAATCTAGTTCAGACATAATATTTTCAATCTTCTCGATGGAATTCACTTTAAGTACAGGGTGACCTCCTGAAGTTTCTAGATGTAAATCGAAATAAAAATTTAAATCCCCGCCCCATACTATAAAAGTGTCTATTGGGCAATTAATAGTATTAACATTTTCTAGTAATTCTTTCATAAACGATATTTGTTGATTTTCAAAATTTGGAAAGTAAGTGTTGATTACTAAAAAGTATGACCCTTGCAGTTCGACTAATAAAATTAAAAATCTTCCATTTTAATCGATCTTTTTTTTCAATAATTTTATCAGTTTATTTGTTTATTAGTTTTTTATTCAAATTATATTTTATTTTCGTTCCTACCACAACGAGCAAATTAAATGGCTTGCATATAATTACCAAAACATAGCTAGACTAGATCAAACACGGAAGTAAGCTGTTACTGACCTTTGTAGTTTGATACGTAAGACTGGTTTTATTGTCAGTTCAATATACTCAAGGCATTTCTCTGCTGTCTCTGCTCATTTGTCTGCTCTGGCGAAGAGAACTCGAGGTAAGCAGTATTAAAGCCCACTTTCGGCGACGTCAAACTTTTGCAGCGTCTGCAACTCTCACTGCCTTTGAGGCCAGCGTCTACGAAAAGACCGATAAATACCATATAAGAAGTCAGCTCTTTTGCTTAGTGCCAGGAGACGATGCGTGTTCATGCAGTTTGGTCTACATACTTCTACAAGTTTTGAGAAAAACAGTGCTTGAACTCAAGGCAATTCGATTCGATGAGGTAAAAGTTTGACATCGGAATCTAACTGGGCCTTAGACTATAGCTATTTCGAATAGTAGAGCGGTATCATATCCTTTCTTATGCGATTGCACCAATGTTTACACAATGTTACACAATGTAGTAACTCTCTTTGGAAGATTGTTTTGCTTGAAATATTTTGATTAGGCAAAGCACTAAATATATACTCCTTAAAACAATTACTGAAATTCTTTGCAGGCTTTAGTATATCCGTGAAACATTTGTAAATACTAAATAGTACATTTTTTGCTAATAAATATTCTATTATTTAATGTAGCACTATTTTGTATTGTTTAGTTTTGTGTTTAACGGATATATTGGAGTAATAAGTGTATAAATCATATACTATATACTGAGACACGCTCACTTTTTATTGCAAAACTACCGTTTGTGTCTAAATATATACTGTGGTATGAACACTTGGAGCTGTAGAGCACTCAAGAAGTCAAAGACTCCATTGACTACGCCTTACGACGTCTCTATTGCTAGAGTCCATGACCTCACGTGCGCTTCTGAAATTTAGGACAGGAGGGAGGAGGGGGCACGGTGGCAGACAGTATTCTAAAACGGCGCGCATATCTATGTTCTGTGATATTATCACGCTGGGAGCTGTAGAGCAAGAGAGAAGTCGTATAAGGCAAAGCCAATTTTTCTTTCACCTCATTTTTAAAATTGCTGTTGATAAACAATATATATATATATATATATATATATATATATATATATATATATATATATATATATATATATATATATATATATATATATATATATATATATATATATATATATATATATATATATATATATATAGACACAAGCGCACGTTTTGCATTGCTTTTATAAAATATATAGGCTGAGTGTGTCTCTGTCGACCTTATATAATACGGTAGCAACAATAAGAACGTGAGTTGTATCTCAAATATGTTATATTTTTTATCGCGTCACATTAAAGTAAAGGCTAATAAACTATACATCATCGTAAACCTCATAGAACAGAGATTATGATGATATATAAGTTTTTTGGAAATAATATATTTTTGACAAGCACACAGGATTTTACCCGATAGCTGCCTTTTTGTTAATTAATTATTTCTCCATATAGGAAGTTACCAACAAAATGGAAAACGAACACAGGGAAGTGTTGAGAAAAGTATTGGTTTATTTTATGGCAGAGCTTGATAATTTGACTGAAGTAGTTCACAGCCTACAACTGGATGGTGTCCTGAATGATAAACAGCGTAACCGTATATTACAGTCAAGCAGTATCCAAGATGAAAAAATAAGAGAGCTACTTGACACGCTTTCTAGGTGTGGACCGCGAGCATTTGGAAGTTTTATCAAGGCCTTATATCTCCATCAGGATTGGCTCGCGACAAGATTGCAAACTGAACTAGGTAAATAAAAGGAAATATTATATTACATTAAACATTTTAGCACACAACTTATTACATTTTGAGGGTGGAAAACCAGATAACATGGAGAAAAGCCCTCGTGACATTTGAGAGAACAACACATCACATCGGTATCCCATATTGACCCATACTACCTTTCTGGTTCGAAGAAAGATTGACACAGTACAATCCTGGACAGCATACAGAAGGAGCATGGAGAAGAAGATTCCAAAGAGAGTCGGTGCTATTGCAGAGCCCTGTTTAACTGCTGATCAGGAATGCCTTCGAGATTGGCTGTGAAAGAATACTGTGCTGTTTTCTTTCTCATAAGATGAGGAAATCATAAACACTGTAGGTTTGGAAACAGCCAAATTTTGCAAGAGCATCAATAGTCCGCTTCGATCTGTTCACCAAATCGAACGCTTTTGCGAGATCAACTGATATGATTTAGAGTGGTCTTTGCTGCTCTGTTTGCAGCCAAGTAATGATATGGGAAGACTCATGCAGCAAGCCCTGCTGAGGACCACTAGCGTAAAAATGTTGATAAGAACAATGAAAATTACGATATTAACGATGAAAATGAAGATAGTAACGATGGTTATAATAATGACGGTGCAAATGATGATCATAATCATGATAATTATAAATATAGCATAAATTAATGCTCTAGTTGCATTTTTTTGTACAATATCATTTCAGTCTGTCATGTTCCCTTTATTTGATCATTCAGATAATTGATTTGCTTTCTCTGTTTTCAGTTTTATCAAATGGAAGAGTCAAGGAGATTTTCTTGGCTAATTCAAATGATGTTGGAGGTATTGTGGACACTTTGTACTCGAGGGGTGTTCTCAGCGTCGAAAATAAGAGTAAGATTTTAGAGCAATATACAACCAAAGAAAAACAAGTAGAAGAGCTATTGCGCATTCTACCTTCAACTGTACCAGGCGCTCTTAACATTTTTATTGAAGTCCTTCTCGATAGATCTAGAGAAGAAACCAGCTGTAAGGTTCTGGCTTTGGTATTACAAGACATAAAAAGTGAATATAAAAATAAACAGAATTAGGACATGGAATGAGAAAAGTGCGAAAGTAATGATCTAAGGAAGAAACGGGCTAATATTCGGGAGGAGGAATTAATCAGTAAAAGTGAGTGCAGTGGAGAAAAGACTGTGAACGCGTAGAACAGACGCTTGTCCCTCCTCTCCGCCCCTCTTTTGTTACTTGGGTTTCCTGTGCAATAAAAAGAAGAGCGGAAAGTAGGACATAGTGTCTAGACGACACGAAACGACATGACAGTGTGCACGAGAAATAGTTTATTGTATTTATCTTATATATATTTAGCTATTGCGTACCCTACAACCGCCATTACTGAATATCTATTTATTACGACTGCCAGCATTTAAACAACATTTAAACAACAAACATTTTTTTCAGAGAAGGTAGAGAGATCCTTAGCTGGAAGCAATGACATACCAAGTGATGAACATAACTTGGAAAAGACGTATGCCATAATGGGTTAGAAAGTGTTTGATTTAAAAGCTGAAGAATTGCATTGTTTGTCATAATTGAAAAGATAGCCACGCGTACGATAATGTTGATTTTTTATAAAGTTTTGCAATTTGTCATTCCAATCAGTCTCAAATTAAAAATGCTTTTCTTCATCTGATAATGGTGTACACTGAATTAAGTTGGTCTCATAATGTATACCCAATTCTATCAACGTTAAAAATTAACGTTTTCGCTGAAAAAAGGTCTAAATCCAAATCTTGAGACTGAAAGCGTTTGAAAAATTCAAACGTGTGTTTGCAATTCGTTTTATCTAGCACCATGATAAAAGGTGCATTTGCACAGGAATAATCTGGATCTGTGGTAAATTCAAATGTGAACTTGTGAATATTTTTACAACAAATCGAGGCTTAGTCTGTGCAAATGTGTCTTTTGTCAAATAGTACAGCGGTACTAGATAACGTGAAACTAGAGTATTCTGCGTAAATTCCCGTGCAGATTCCTCAAAATGTCAATTACTTGTTAGCCCAATTGGATAAAGACTTGGTAGACACAAAGAAGGAGCTCCAAGCTAAAAGAGACGAAGCAAGATGCTTGAAAGAAGAAATCGAAAAGCTTCAAAATGAAAAAAAGAAAGGTATTTCTAAAAGCATTCATGGATACCAAATGATATCATATACACGTCCGGCTTTTGAACATGTATCTATTGAATACTAAAAGAGGAAAACAGTTTCTTACTTTGGTATTTTGCAGAGTCCGCTGTGCACGAGGAACTGAACAGTAACTACGAGGAGCTGAAACAAACGCACGGCAGCAAAGTGATTGATCTCGAACATAAAATCTCATGCCTTGAAAAAGAACTGCATAAAGGTAAGGAAGCAAAGTAAAACGGTAATTCTATAGACGAGAATTGGTGATTTACAAAGAATATTTAATGGAAACGTCAAATAGTTGATATATAGTCTCATATAGATCGTGACAAACTTTGATATGGTAGGATTCCCTGTATAATTTCACTAACTGACAACATCGGTAAGGGCTTCTTTAAACGTTTAAACACCCTGTTGGATGATGTAGCATGAAACATCATCCAACATTTCTTTTGTTCAACAAACGGTATCGCTGCAATGTTGATCCACCATGTTGGGCCCGTTTAAAGAGGCCCTAAGACACATATCACCAATGGTATCTGATGGTGATGCTGGACTACCCTCACGAGAATTGGTCATTTTCTAAGAATAGTTTTAAACAGTTGATCTAAACTCTATAATTGTTTTATGATTTCAAAGAAAGCTAAAGGTCATGACACAGATCTATTGAAAACCAAGAAACAAAAATCAGTTCCTTTATTTTTGTAATCTACAGAATTTGTGACGCACGAGGAACTGAAAAACGCCAATGAGACGCTGAAGACAACACACCTCAGCGAGGAGAAGAAACTACAAGATAATATCTCATTTATAGAAGAAGAATTGCACCAACTTGTGAAAGAAAGGGAAAATGGTAATGTAGACGAGATACATGTTATAGTCCCCTTCACAGTTCCCTGCGCCATTTTGAAAGGTAGCCGGGCCTTTGCATCGAAGCGAGACGAACGTTGAGCTTTCAATGATACGTGAATAATTGCCCTGTGAATATTTTATCATTTGAAAATAAAATAGGAAAAAAGTTATCTCCAAAATAATTGAAAAAGCTGTTGCAGAACGCCTTAACATCTACTTAACCGAACATGATCTACATGAATCGTTTCAGTCTGCATATAAACAGTTTCACAGTTGTGAAACCGCCCTTCTTCGTGTCCACAATGACAGCAAATTGGTAATCGTAAATGTGTTACACTACTTCTCCTTGACCTTTCGGCTGCCTTTGACACTGTTAAACATAAAATCTTATTAAAACGTCTCAATACAAAATTTGAAATTAGTAGTATTGCCCTCAAGTGGTTCCATTCATATCTTTCTCATCTTACACATTCTTTAGATGATGCGCTTCCTGATTCATGTAACCTGGAATGTGGTGTCCCTCAAGGCTCTGTATTGGGACCCATCTTGTACCTTTTATATACATCACCTGTGGCTGATATTCTTCGTAATCATAATATGTCCTACCACCTGTATGCTGATGACACCAAACTCTACCTTCCATTTATAATTATTTGTAATGACGATCGTGAGATGAAAAACACAATGACTTTGATTGGAAATTGTCTCGCTGATATTGAACCTGGATGTCCATTAACAAATTAAAATTAAACAAAGACAAAACGTAACTTCTTTTTTTCTACTCAAAACACAGTCCTCAGAACTCTCTTCCTGATTTACATGTTCACCTTGGAGATGAAATGATAAAACCAAAAACGTCAGCCAGAAACATTGGTGTTATATTTGATTCAACAATGTCTATAATAATACATTATTATTATTTTACAGAGACCGCAGCGTATGAGGAACTTAAAGAAAACAAGTCATGTCTAACCAAAGAACTGGACGAAGTTAAAAAAGAAAGGGATGACGGTAATTGTGTAGAAGAGAATTGGTGAATATCTGATAACACGTGGCATGGTTGACCGAGTGGTGAAGGCACCGGCCTTTCACCGCTGTGATCTGGGTTCGATTCCTAGCTCGGGCACCGGATCATATATGAATGCAATTTGTTTGATGTGTTGTTCTCTACCATGCCACAAGGGTTTTTCTTCGGGTTATCCGGTTTTCCTCCCTCAGCAAAAGTCAACATGCGAGGAGTGATTTATGAATATATTAATGTAGAGGTAGTGAGTAAGAGTGCCAGCAGAAGAATAACCACTATGTGGATCTGCTGTGGAAAATATTAATATACAAATTAGGCCCGGGGGGGTACTCCCTTATATTTACTATACGGGGACGTTCCGCCAAATAGGGTATGGTTTTTGCCTTGGTGTCTTGAATAGGGTATACAATTTAACCTAATTTGTCTTAAATTGTCTTACATATGGTATACGATTTCCGCCTTAAGTCTTGGATAGGGTCTACTTTTTACCAATTTATCTTGAAATAGGGTACATATTTTTAGGATTATGCTGTCTTAAATAGGGTCAGGGTTTAGAGGTACCAGCGGAACGTCCCCGTCAGAAACTGGGTCAAACCTTTTTCTTTAGCGTTCATTTTCTCTGTTTTCTTCTGACAAGTTTCGTCTACAATCTCGTTTTCTTTCTCTTTAAAGCCTGCGCTGTTCTTCATTGAAACTCCTTCGCCGTTCTCTTTCTCTTTCTTGTTTTCTTGTCTTTTCCTCTTCTGTTTAACTGTCTCTTTCAATTATTAATTTCAATTTTCTTTTTCTTTTGGCATTTTTTAAATTGAAAAAAGCTTAATTAAAAGCGATAAAAAAGTTGATGAAAGCGTCGATAAAAAGTTTTCTGAAGGAAGGATATTTTGAAGCGCGCGCGCGCGCCCTCTTCAATTCCCGCCATAACTTAGTAGCCAATCAGAATCGCTATGTACACGGACGTACGGACAGCGTGGGCTTCCTGTGTCGGTCGACAAAAAATCAACTCGATGGGTTAACATTTTTTCTAAAGTATGGAAATAAGTATCTTATCTTTGTATTTAACAGAGACCGTGGCCAACGAGGAACTGAAAGCTTAGCACACTTAGGTATGCTGAATGAACTCCGAGTTAAAAACTCATTTCTAGCCAAAGAACTAGACAAAGCAAAGGAAAAAGGTAATTTTGTAGAAGAGAATTATTTATTTTTTGAGAATATCTGATAACTTCTGGAAGTGAAAGATGGTGTCAAACTAGTCATTGTAAATAAACCTTTATTATATATATAACTAGAATTTCATACAATAAATCTCTATTATAAAAATCTCTATGCTTTATATTTCACTGGTGAAAAATGCAATACGACCAATCAGCGTCGCGTACAGCTTTTCACAGTGTAAAAATATAACCAATCAAAATTTAGAGTTGACCAAACCAACCAATCATAAAACGAGCAATTGTGACATTTGAATGGCTTCCCGCCAAAACAAAATTGCGTTTTCTGTAGCTTTGTTGATGTGAACAAAATGGCGAGTCGTTTTGTGTCACTAGATGTGCCGGTAGATGAGTTTATTCAAAACCAAGAAAACAAAAACACACTAAGCAAGACGAAGAGAGACCTGGCTTTATTGACTGAATATCTTGAAACAAAAAATGTGCAACAAAACCTGGAAGAAATCCAGCCAAGAGATTTAGACGAGCTGCTTTCTGCTTTTCTCGTTGAAGTAAGGAATAAAGATGGGGATGAATAGTCAATACGAACCGACAACTTTAAGGTCGTTCATATCGAGCTTTGACCGTTACTTACGAAAGAAAGACTACTCAACAACGATAATAGAAGGGCAAGAATTCAGACGAAGAAGGGAAGCTTTTCGTGAAGAAACGACAACTAAGCGCCGCCGTCATTATTGCATCTTGGATTCGCCGGACAGCGACTAATGAAAAACAATCAAAGTACATTTTTAATATTTATATTGACTTTTTATATATCCATTTTCCTTTTATAAACTGACAAGCGGAGTTTTTCAATTTAATTGTGTATAGTTGACATTGCATGCATCTACTTAACTTATAAACTTAAAACTTACGAAAGTTTCGACAAAATTTGTCATTTTTACTCAATCAAAATAAACGTGTTTGTATGTGAATTCTAGTTATATATATAATAAAGAGAAAACATCATAGAAAGTGCTTTGTACGGGGTTATATTCACTCGTTGTTTGTGTAAAAAAACTCACTCGCTCGAAGACTCGCTCGTTCGTGTTTTACACAAACAACTCGTGAATATAACCCCGTACGCCGCACTTTCTATGAAGTAATCTATATTTACCTTACAACAATTATTTTTTATTTACTGCTGGTTTAAATATTTACGCTCTACAATTGTTGAAAAAACATACAAAATAATTTGAAAAAAACAAAGCTTATTAAAACAATTAACGTGTCTTATTGCATACTAAAAGGCGAAAAACAGTTTCTTATTTTGGTATTTTACAGAATCTGCAGCGAGTAGGCTGATAAATTCCGACTATGAGAAACTGCTAAACGAATACGAGAAACTGAAGACAACTTACCAGGACAAGTTGGAAGAAATAGAAAATAGATTTGTTTAGCCAAAGAACTGTGTAGAGTAGTGCATGCAATGCAATGTTAGTGTAGTGCAGTGCAGTACAGTGTTAGTGTAGTTCAGTGTCTTTAAGTGTAGTGTAGTGCAGTGTTAGTGTAGTATGTTCAAGATTAGTGTAGTGTAGTATTAGTGTAGTGTGTTCAAGAGTTGTGTAGTGCAGTGTTATTGTAGTACACTACAGTGTGTTCAAGTGTAGTGTAGTGCAGTGTGATTAGTGTAGTGTAGTGCAGTGCGATTAAGTGTACTGTTAGTGTAGTATGTTCAATTGTAGTGTAGTGCAGTGTGATTAAGTGTAGTGTAGTGCAGTGTGATCAAGTGTAGTGTTGTGAAGTGTGATCAAGTGTAGTGTAGTGCAGTGTGATCAAGTGTAGTGTAGTGCAGTGTGATCAAGTGTAGTGTAGTGCAGTGTGATCAAGTGTAGTGTAGTGCAGTGTGATCAAGTGTAGTGTAGTGCAGTGTGATCAAGTGTAGTGTAGTGCAGTGTGATCAAGTGTAGTGTAGTGCAGTGTGATCAAGTGTAGTGTTAGTGTAGTATGTTCAATTGTAGTATAGTGTTAGTATGGTAAAGTGTAGTATTAATGTAGTGTAGTGTAATACAGTGCTGTGTAGATAATTAAAATGCATTTGTAAATATATATATTTTAGAGAATATAATAAATAAGAATACATTTAAAAATACTCCGATACTCCATTTAATTTCTTTCCATTTAATTTTGTTCTTCGTTATTATCACTGTAAAGAATGGTTTACTTTACATAATAATTCATTACAATACCGATAAATAATAATTATACATTAAAATAATCTCTTTCATTGAATAATTTTAAATAAACCCCAAATTGTTAATAAATAATTATGATTCCCCACCCCTTCCCCTCATAGGTCCCATGAATTTAAAACGAAAATTAAATCTCCATTGAAAAATAAATAAAATTTTAAAATAAATATATATTGCCATCGCGATTTTTCTTTAATTTCTCACTTTTTATATTCCCATTTTTCAAGTTGTTTCCCATTGAATAAAAACTTAAGATAAAACTTAACGTCGATTCTGTATTAAAATGTGCAGCATTCGCCCGGTTATGATTTCTAATAAATAAATTATTTTAAAAATAGAACTAGAAAATGTACTTGATAAATATTGAATATCATTATTACTTTTTCTATTATTACATTTATCTTTTACTTTTGATTTACTTGGCAAAAATAAATATATTCACCTAATTGCAAGAACGTTGTCCTGGCCTTTTTTATTTAGTAGGCAAGGAAGATTACTCAAGCTGAACTCTTTCTTTTGTTATTCCTTGAGCTTGAGTGATATTCTTTTGTCTTTTAATTAATTCCTTTCCTACTAAATTACAAAAGCCAGGACAACGCTCTTTATTATCTTTCACAGTTCCGTTCAGTGACCACGAATAATAGTTCCAAGTCGAGGTTTGAGTTGCTGCGCATAGCAAAAAAATTATCATGCGCAACAACGCGAACCTCGACTTGGAACTATCATTCGTGGTCACTGAACGGAACTGTGAACAGGACTATTAGGTGTATGATGTTTTTACTCAAGATTGTTTGTGGATAAATAGGTAATCGGACTCCATCGTTGAAGGGAAGGAGATGATAGCAATAGGATGAGTGTAGGTTAAAGGTAGATAAATATGGTATGAGCTCATAAACATACATATATGCTAGAGCATGAATTTTGATTGTAAGGGATGGTAAACCCAGTTTAACATTACTCTTCAGGGGTTAAGATGTCAAACTGTTGTCATTATGGTGGATGACAAATGTGTTTCATAACTTCAAGGCCTTGAAGCTTGAGGCCTTCATGCAATAGCAATAAAGGGAACGTGGTGAACAAGTGGATTGGTGTGTATGAATGTAACAAATGTGTACCTATAAAAACAATCGGCCCAAATTCTAAAAGAGAAATGAAATCCGTGCATGAAAATATACATAAGTATAAAACAAAGTATAAACGGTGGTAAATGTTTCTGTAGATTCCACGCATGTACGCATGCTCGTGTGTACAGGGCCTTAGACGTCGATCCAAAAAAATTGTAACAAAATTTTAAAGAAATCACGTGATCGGAAATGAAAATGCTCTAATTGCATTAATTACCAGGCATACTATATATATCAATACGGAAGAAAGACTGATGTTAGTTGACCTTTGTAGTTTGATACGTCAGTCTGGTTTTATTGTCAGTTCAATATACTCAAGGCATTTCTCTGCTGTCTCTGCTCATTTGTCTGCTTTCTCTGAAGAAGAGTACTCGGGGTAAGCAGTTTTAAAGCCCAGTTTCGACGTCAAACTTTTGCAGCGTCAACTCTCACTGTCTTTGAGGCAAGCGGCTACGAAAATACCGATAACTACCTAATATAAGAAGTCACTGACTCTTTTGCGTAGTGCAAGAGACGATGCGTGTTAAGTTTGGTGTACATACTTCTACTAGTTCGATGAAAACAGCGCTCGAACTCAAGGCAATTCGATTCAGGATGAGGTAAAAGTTTCGACATCGGAACTGGGCTTAAGATTATAACTATTTCGAATAGTAGAGCGGTATGATATTCTTTTCTTATGCGATTGGACCAATGTTCACACAATGTGGTAACTCTCTTTGGAAGATTGTTTTGCTTGAAATATTTTGACTAGAGTAAACACTATATATCAATGAACTAAAATCAAATTCGGCTATTGTGGAATGCCAATAATAATATTATAATATAATATATAATAATATTGTATATTATTTATAATACATACCATTGTGTCTTAATTATTATGTTTCTCCATAAAGGAAGGTGACTTTACTGACAAAATGAACCCACAACACAGGGATGTGTTGACAAAAGTGTTGGTCGATTTCATGAGAGAGATTAAACATCTGGATGTAGTAGTTAACAGCCTAAAGAAGGATGGTGTCCTGAATGATATAGATTGTGATAATATATTAAAGCAGCCAAGCAGATCGCCATGTGACAAAGTAAGAGAGTTACTGGAGACACTTTCAAAGAGTGGACCGCAAGCATTTGGAAGTTTTGTCAAGGCCTTAAATCTCCATCAGAAATGGCTCGCGACAAGATTGCAAACTGAATTAGGTAAATGAAAGCGAATATTACATTACAACTCTTATTACAACATCAAACAAAGTAACTCAACTCACATTTGTATCCCATATAGTATCCCATCGTGTTCCCTTTATTTGATCCTCGAGATTTTTTATTTTCTCTCCGTGTTTTTAGTGTTATCAAATGCACATGTCAAGGAGATTTTCAAGTCTAACTCAAAAGATGTAGGATTTATTGTGAACGATTTGTTCGCGAGGGATGTTCTCAGCGACCAAAATAAGAAAGAAATTTTAGATCAATATAAAACCAAAGAAAGCCAAGTAGAAGAGCTATTGCGCATTCTACCGTCAACTAAACCAGAAGCTCTTGCCATTTTTACTGATGTCCTTATATCTAGACAACAAACCGAACTGGTTTCGGTATTAAAAGAGAAAAGAGGTGAGTTAAACATAAACAGAATAAGGACATGATATGAGAAAAGAGCGAAAGTAGTGATGTAAGCAAGAAACGGTCGAATATTAGGAGGAGGAATTCATTAGTAAAAGTGCAGTGAAGAAAGGACTGAAATCGAGAACGCGTAATTCAGACGCTTGTACCTCCTCTCTGCTCCTCTTTCGTTATTTGGGTTTCCTGTGCAATAAAAAGAGGAGGGGAAAGTAGGGCACAGTGACTAGACGTTGAAGGGGAATGGATATGCACCAGGTGGATATGCACGAAACGACATGAGAGTGTACACGAGAAATAGCTGATCTTTAATACATATATAGCTATTGCATACTCTACAACCGCCATTACTAGTGAATATTTATACATTGCCACAGCCGGCATTTAAACAAAAAGTCTGGATTTTTTTCAGGGAAGGTAGAGAGATCCTTAGCTGGAAGCCATTTCATATCAAGTGATACAAGTAAGACAAATTCAAAAGGAGTGCTACAATTAGACGATGGAATCTGTTATGCACATAATTGAAATGCTGGGCTAGAAAGTATTTGATTTAAAGACTGACGAATTGCATTGTTTGTCATAATTAAAAAGATAGCCAACTTACAATGTTGAATTTTGAAGTTTCGCAATTTGCCATTCAATGTTGTAATCAGTCTCAATTAAAAATGCTATTCTGCATCTGATAATGATGTACACTGAATGATGTTGGTCTTAAAATATATATATATATGCCTAATTCTATAAACTTTAAAACATGACGTTTTCGCTAAGTCTAAAGCCAAATGTTGAGACTAAAAGCCTTTGAGAACTTTTAAACGTGTGTTTGCAATTCGTGTTACCTAGCACCGCTGTCGAAATTGACAAAATTCACGGAAATAATCTCGATCCGGAGTAAATTCAAAAATACTTCTTTTGATATGCAAGAACATTTTCCCATGCTTGTCTTAGAATTTGTAAATATTTTCACAACAAATCGATCTTTAGCTTGTGAAAATGTGCCTTTTGTCAAATAGTACAGCGGTACTAGATAACGTGAAACTGGAGTTATCTGCGTAAATTCCTGTGCAGATATCTCAACAATTTAATTGTTTGTTAGCCCAGTCAGTGGAAGAACAATTGGTAAACACAAAAAGGGAACTCCAAGCTAAAGAAGATGAAACAAAAGGCTTGGAAGAAGAGATCAAGAAAGGTATTTCTTAAGCATTAATAGTTTATGGATACCCTGCTTGGCTGAGATTTCCTTATTCCCCCCTCAGTACTAGTGTGACGATAGAAATACCCCAGAGAGTTCAATGTAAACAACAGTAACAATGTAGGTTATAAAATATCGTTAAATATTATATAATAAGACCCAAGAGAATACTAAGCAAAGTATGAACAATGTACGTTACATAACCTAGTATAGACACAACAGATATTCAAATGCAAGTTAAGTAATAAATGTAACGCTATTGAGCATACACGGTAAACAGTTGGAGTATACACGGTGAACAGTGGGAGTCAACAGTTGAGTTCAAAAGAAAAGGAGTTGTGTTCTGGAGTGCGAAAGATCCTAGTACCTCTTCAACGTACTGAATCAAGTCCGTGGGTTGAAACTAGTGGATCGAAGACAAGCGCGAAAGAGACAAGATAAAGACAAAGCTAAGCCAGGTGAAACTGATATGAACTCCCGTAACTGTTAAGTACGTAGTGGAAATAGTATAAGAACTGTGTAACTGAACTCTAATTCGAACGTTATTAATAGTGTACAAGTCCTTTAATTTAGTTGTTTAGTAAAAGTATTCTCGTATAAATTGTTGTCGTTTTCTTGTAAATGTGTACCGGGAGGAAGATGAATACTTTGGGTGGGAATACTGGGGAGGTTTATAGGACCGCGTCACAACTAGTTCAATAGAGTCTACTGAACTAGTACTGAAGAGAAGGAAAGGAAATCTCTGCACGGATTAGTCAATTGAAAGGACATTGTATTTTTGTATTTTACAGAGAAACTGAAAAATGAGAAACTGAGAAGCGACTACGAGTTGCTAGATATATCATTCTGCAGCGAGGTGAATATTCTAAAAGACAACATCTCATCTCTAGCCAGACAACTTGCCGAAGTTAAGACAGCATGGAAAAACGGTAAGTCTAAAAACGAGAATTGGCCCTTTCTCTGACAATATCTGATGAAAACATCAAACAAATGATTTAAATATTTGCTCTCTATAATAATTGGTTTATGATTTCAAAGAAAGCTATTGATCGTGAGGCATCTATTGAATACCAGAAGTAGTAGGGAATGGTATGTTCTGGCGCATTTTGCCGTGATTACCAAAAGCTGGATTTCGTGACATGATTTCATTGCGTGACACCACGGCAGGATCTACCAGAAGAATAATTTCCCTATCAATCAAATCTTGGTTATACAACCCTAGGTTAAAAACATCCTAGGTTCCAACGCTAGGTATCCGACCCTAGGTTCTGATGCTAGGTCAAAATCCTAGGTTTCAATGCGATTAAAGATTTTTTATTCCTAAACATGACGTAAGTAGACGGGTATTCCCCTGTTACTAATGTACATGTTTGAACTTGCCCAAGGATGGGGGATTTCCCGATGACATCACCGAGGCAAGCCTAGACATGACTAATGGTTGGGGATTACCCTATGACTAATGGCTGGGGATTTCCCATTAAACAAAATTATATTAAAAATAGACTTAAAGATATAAATATATAGTATAAGTATATAGAAATGAATATTGGTGATGTTGTAGTTTGTAAAGGATGTGGAATATATGAGTTTTTTTCAATTCTGGTGATAAATGAAAAATCAGTTTTATTAGAAGAATTAAAAAGCGTATGCCTAATAGAATGGTCACCACAATCACCTTTTTTGTTAGAGCATAGTCATAAAAAAATTATTGGTATTAAATATGTAAAAGTACTTAAGAAAAGTGTAGCAAATTTTAAATCTTGTACTGTTAGTAAAGTTAATTTTGATCTAAAGTATAAATTATATGATAACAATCACATATATATGATTTATTTTGATATTAAACAAGATTCTTTTAAATATATTGATTATTCTGATAGTAGTAATGAGGTTGTTAATGGTAATGATGTTGTTAGTAATGATACTAGTGATGATTCTTTTTTAACACTAGTTATTTAATTTTTCTAGTTGTAGTGATGATGATGTTTATAAAATTTAAATAAACGAAACTAAATACACTTAAAGAAATAATAATATAGTATAATTATATAATATGAATAATAAAATACAAATTCAAAAGTTTGATACAACAATTCTTCCAGAGGAATTAAAAATATCAACTATGACAATAACAGGCAAATTTGATATATTTTTTAATTTAGAAAACATTGGTAAGTATTTAAAACTTTTTAAAAATAGGATTGTTGGTGTTAAACATACTGTTATTAATAGAACTATTATTAAACCAATAAAGAATATTAAAAATAGTAAAAACAAGAAAAATAAAGGACAAGTTTCCTTCTATAACCAAGCCAGTATTATAGTACAGGTATCAGAAGATAAAAATATTAATATTAAACTTTTTAGGAATGGTGCTATTCAACTTACTGGGTGTCGCCAAATTAAAGATTTTTATGAAGCTATTAATATTTTATGTCATGAGTTAATAAAGGTAATCGCTGTTTATAATCCAAAAACAAAAAAAATAATAGATATGTTATTTATAAGCGATGCAAGTAAATTAACTATTGATCAAATATATAATTTTAATATTGTAATGATTAATAGTAATTTTAATCTTAATTTTTTACTTGATAGAAATGAACTATACCAGGTTTTATTAGATAAAAATGCCAACTGTTTTTATGATCCAGTTATACATGCATCAGTAGATATTAAATATAATTACAAGGATGAAAAGGATATATCAATTTTCGTTTTTGAGCGTGGTTGTGTTATGATTACTGGTGCTAATAACTTTAAACAAATTAGATCAGCATATAATTACATTATTGATATTATATATAATAACTATAGTAAAATTAAGAATGTTGATAATGAAATTAAGGAAATTTTAAATGATTTTAAAAAAATATAGTAAAAATCATTAAGGCTTAAAGACATGGTTATATAATAAATTATAACCAAATGGAAAATAAAAAATCAGCTAAGACTAGGGATTATTCATTTTCAAAATTTAATCATCAAAATAGGAAATGTGTAAAAGCGGTAAATGTTAACACCAATGAAGTCTTGTATTATAACAGTATGTACGCATGTCAACAGCATTTAAATATTAATGCTGGTATTATAAAGATGTGTTCTGAAGGTAAAAACAATTGCAAAAGCGGTATATCTAAAAAGGATGGTAATAGATACAAATTTACATTTATACCTAATAACGAGCTTCCAGAAGACGCTATTACAGCTAAAAGCCTTAGGGCTAATAAAAAACTTGAGTAAAGCTAGGATAATAATTATCTTGGCTTTTTATAAGCAAAAACAGATTACTAATATATTAATATAAGCTATCCGTGTGGTACAATTATATATAGCTTCATTTGTTTATACCATATTATGATATTTAATTTTGATGTAATTAGAAGGGGGTTTCCCTTTTGTGTCAACCGTGACGACCTTCAGATATTTTTATTATGACGTCACGGCACAGCAGTGCCGGTTGTATCTATCGAAACATAATCCAAGCAATACCCGCTACTCCAACTGTAATAGCCATTAGATTAGTATCATGCCGATTAGATGATGGTGAAGGTTTTACACTTGGTTTATTAAAGGAGTTTTTACTATCTTTTTTATCATTGATTTCTTTTTTCAGTTTATCTTCTGTTTTATGTGGTAGGTTAACTTTTGAATCACCCATATTATGTTTTGAACCAGTAGATTTAGTTTCATTATTAATATTATTGACACCAAATTTCATATCAGCTGTTGCTCTCTGAAGCTTATTGTTATAACCAATAGTTGATTCTGTATTTATAATTAACATAGATGGTAGTAACCAACAACCCGGTGATATTGCTAAATCAAGCCTTACTTTTGCATTTTGAATTGCAAACTGATATCGTTGTATACTTTTCGAAATATCCCTCTCAATTACTGAACTTTCAAATAATTTTAAGAATACTTCTTGTGTTTCTGTATTAGCCCCTGAATCGCCTATAATTGATGATCGTGTTTGTACTTGAGCGCCTAAAACACAGTAAACAAACGCTTCTATACTTTGATTTAATCGTGACAAACCTGCTTTCGTTATACCAACCCCCTTTTGAGGAATAAACCAATTATATTGACTTCTATCCTTGTGAGTTGACTTGTAATATCCGGTTAGTGAATCCTTGTACGGACTAGTATAATGAAATCCAAATACATCAGAGTTTGTAGATGTACCCTTGAATCTAAAATCAGGATTTGAGGAATCAATACCAAACTCGTTACACAATTTTACTAAAGCGCCTTTATTATATCGAGTACCATTCCAAACAAAGTTATTATCCCATGGTAGTATAACCTGTAGAGTGTTTAAAATAGCTCTTATCGTGAAAATAACATGGAATCTTGATATAGATGCTATTTGTGTATCAGGTTCAATAAGGTTAAACGAAACACCACAGCCTGAAGTGGCACACCAGACAGCAAAATTCAACTGTTGAGACCAATTTTTAAAATTTGGATCTTCCATCCATATAGTCCAATCAGATGTATTATTTATAGTTGGAGGTGTTAATTCAAAAATATTTTTAATAGTAAAAGAAAAACTTTCACCTGGAGTTACAAATATTTTTAATGTGGTTAATAATCTTTTAATATCAGACGGGTTATCACTAAGACCTACAGCTGGAATTGGATATTTTGTATTTGTAAGCATAACAGCTTTTGGAAACTTAGATTTAGATTTAGATCCAAGATAATCACGTATATCTTCAGGTTCATAGGTGTGGTGATTAATTGTTGGAAACTCATAAAATTTTTTTACCAAATTACCATTTTCATCAAAAGGATCATACTCATCTCCATTGAAAATAAATCGAACTTTACCATTTACATTGGTAAAACGATTGGTGTTATAGTTTGGATACTTCTGTTCGAAATCTATAAATTTCATCTTATATAATTATAAGATGAGATTAACTTTTATACGTTTATAAGATTAGCGTTAATATTTATTTTTGTCATATCGTAATTTATACGTAAATCCACCCATAGGAGTTGTTTCAAACGAAATACTTACTTCTTTTGATTTATGAGCTGATCCACAATTTCCTTTCTCATCTCCACTCTCATCTCCTCTCTTATTTTTTTTATATCGAGGTCTGGACCCTTTTTTAAAAACTCATTATTCCGTACAGATCTAATATCACTCTTCAACGTTTGATACTTTTGTAGCTCACCCATAATTAGTTCAAATTCTCTTTCATCAATCTTGTTATCAGACAAGGCTTTTGACACCAGGTCATATATACTATTTTGTTTTGCTTTTGCGAGCTGAATAGTATTTTCATGTTTTGCTACCTTCTTAGTAAGTTTTTTCGTTATAATTGTACAACTAGATGCTACTAAACCGAGAATACCACCAACCCCCGCTAAAGGGACGCCTATGACAGCTCCAGCACCTGTTAAACTTGTAGTTACACCAGAACCAGTAAAAAGTACAGAAAAGATTCCACTTATGACTGCTGTTTTATGAAAGATTCCACGTGTCTTAGCATATTTTTTCCTAACGTTTTCATAATGTTTGACTTCAGCTTCTAGCTTAGACATAACCTCATTTACCTTGCGTAATCTGAAGTTTTCACCATCACTATAATTTGGCAGCTCAGGATACAATACGTCATGATTTTCCATATACTATACAAAACAATTTTATTTTTAAACGATTTCTATTACCATTTTCATTGGATATACCCCAGAAAGAATAATATTATTATTATAATCAGCTACCCATAACCGAATACTACTGATATAATCATCGTTTTTTATTTGTGTATACAAACTATTAAGAGGTTTATAAGCTATTTTCTCCCCAACATTGTCAACATTAACATATGCCAATATTTGTGAATAATTATTTTTGAATAAAACTTGTGTAGAATCAACCAGATTACAATGTATGTATACTGATTCAAGAGTTTTACCAATATTTATAACATTTTTAGAATCTTTTTTAAGACTTGTTTCAAGTTTTAATAATTTTGCTAAACTATCATTTAATTTAATATTTACACTTGGGGTAAGAATGGATCCGCTTATGGAAACTGGTTTCTCACCAAGAAAAACAGCATTATCAACCACACTTTTAAAAGAGCTTGTTGTATAATTTCCCTTTGGAATACGAAGTAAAACATTACCTTCTCCATCTGAAATCGTCCCTTCTTTTTCAAGGTTGTATAATTGATTAACAAAATTACAATAAATTAGTGACATTTTTGTACTATTTGTTATAGGATTTTTTAACCAAATCGTTTCATCAGCTTTTGTTTTTTCAATATACAATATTACCATTATAATATATAATCATCTTTTGTTTTTATACCTCTCCACCATATACAAAACAATACCAACAATAAGAAGCCATACATTTTTAGCAAGGAAACCTACAACTTCACCAGCAGTTCTGAAAATAAAAGATGCTATAGCACCAACCATACCTGGTAATATTTCACCTAATTTTTTCCCAAGTGTTTTCAAACCGTTACCAACACCCTTAGCAACAGATGTAAGACCTGATTTTAAATTAGATACGATTACTCCTATAATAGTACCAACTGCTAGAGCAATACCTGTTACTGTTAGACCGTACTTTTTTAAAATAAGTTTTACACGTTCTTTCAAAGGTAGTTTTTCCTCTATTAGTTCGTTTTTATTTTCTAGTTCATGTATTTTTTCTTCTAAACTCTTTCTTTTAGAGATTAACGCTTCTCTTTCATCAATTAGCTGATTATTTGTTTCTAAAAGATTATCTCTTTGTAATTTAATAGCATCTTTTTCCCTTTGCGAACCAGTATATAATTCAAATTCTGATTCTAAATCATCAATTTCATCTTTATTAGAATTTATGCTCTCTGTTTCTGATTCTATTTTTTCATTAATAACTTCTACTCCTGGGTATAATGTGGTTAATTGTTTATCGGTTTCATCCATAATGGTTATAGCTGACCTACCTAAGGCTGTCTTGATTTTATTAGTTTGTCTCCCAGGAAGATGCACATTTTCCTCACCAATTTTTGTTTGTATTTTATACCATCTACCTTTATCACGATCATAAACTTCAATAATACCAGATTCATCTTCTCTAATATCAAATCCATTTTCTCTACTAATCGTGTTTTCTGGGTAATATATATCGAGATTGGCTTTAGTATTATTATACATATCAATATGATCCTGAGACCAACCTATATTATTAGTAATTGTTTTTGGAGCTTCACTTAAATCATCGAGATAGTATTCCTTTGATCCGAGTTTATTGATTCTAAGTAATACATTACCATCCTTATCAATATTATATATAAATTTAGAATTATTTTCATTCCATTCAGGATATTTTTCTTTTATAATATTTTTTGCTTCTTCTACTCTATGTTTTTTTTCTACTTCTTGTACTCTATGTTCGGATAAATCTCCCATTTCTATTTCCTCTCTTATACTTTTATTCCAATCTTCATTACTTTCATTAGCATTTTCAAATAATCTATACCCACGTTCTCTTGTTATACCTCTTTTATTAAAACTTTCTTTAGTTCTTTCCCACCATGTTTGCTCTGTTTCTTTTTGCTTTGGTATTAGTTCGGCTAAATCATCATCAGTAATTGGTTCATTAATATCAACAGAACCTTCATCTATTGGATCAAAATCTTCACCTTCCATTTAGTTTATAATTTATATATACTAAATAGTTTTTTATACGATTTTATATTTAGAATTTAAATAGTTTCTTATAAAAATTTAGATGCCAAATAACCTACAGTCATCATACCACCACCAACATAAATCATTTCATATTGCTTTTGTTTATTACTAGGTTTATAATAATTTGAAAATTGCGGTTGTTTATTATTAAAACTCAAATCAGGATGAGCTTTCGAGTATAGTTTAAACGCATAATCAGTATCATTCAAATTACTATCTGCCAATTTCTTTTTTTCATATTGTGATTCAAGCCAATCCTGATATTGCTGTCTTTTCTTTTCAAATTCTCCCATATCATGTTGATATTTTTCAAGAGCTTTGTCATGTCTTATTTTTTCTTCATCAGAATGAGAACCATTAGATGATAAGGATTTAGCTAGATAACTACCCCCAACAAAAGCTGTTGCATTCAAAACAGCGCCTGCTATCATTACTGCAATCGTTGCCATATATTATATATATTCATTATTTTTTATACCTGTTTTAAAAAGGTTTTGGTAGAATTTTTTTATCTTCAAGATATTCCTTCAGATACATAGATCCTCCAAGAACAAGAACCCACTTACCATAATTTGACAAACTTGAACTAGGATCACTAATAAATGATTCTTTCATAGTTTTTTTACCAACATAGCCAATAAGGGAAGCTATTCCAATTACTACGCTGGCATCAGTTGCTATTTTAACTAATTTGTTTTCTGTTGTATTAGACATTGTTATAATATATTATAAGTATTTATTATTTATACCATTTTATTCCATACCTATTATTGGAGCAGGGATTTTTGATTTAACAACAGGTTTTACTTCATCATCGTTTTCTTTATTGTGTTCTATTTTAGGTTTTGTTGGAGTAATATTTCTATTGTTAGTTTTCCTCCATCTGAAATATAAATCTACAGCTGTCAATGTTATTCCTACTAATGACAATCCTGTTGTTAGTGATATCTCAGGCATCCAGTTTGAACTAGATTGTTCGTCATCATCAGGATTATTCTCTAGTTCAAGAGCTTTTTTAGCTTTCTTATGATATTCAGCCAGTTTTCTACCAGCAGCAACTTTTTTTGGATCTTTTTGTTTTTGAACTTTTTCAGGTTCCTTAGTTATTTGTTCATCAACTAATTTATCATTGTTTTCTGTCATCTTATAATACAAGTATATTAATAAATTCTTATACGATTTATTAATATTTAATAATATTATTATTTATGCTCAAGAGTTTCTATTGTCTGCTCAAGAGTCTGCTTAAGAGTGCTCAATAGTCTGCTCAACAGTTTCAACAGTCTGCTCAAGAGTGCTCAAGAGTCTGCTCAACAGTTTTTATTGTCTGCTCAAGAGTCTGCTTAAGAGTGCTCAATAGTCTGCTCAACAGTTTCAACAGTCTGCTCAACAGTTTCAACAGTCTGCTCAAGAGTGCTCAAGAGTCTACTCAACAGTTTCTATTGTCTGCTCAAGAGTCTGCTTAAGAGTGCTCAATATTCTGCTCAACAGTTTCAACAGTCTGCTCAAGAGTGCTCAAGAGTCTGCTCAACAGTTTCAACAGTCTGCTCAAGAGATTGCTCAATAGTTTTATGAATATTCTTCTCAAAATTATCATTATTACTAATTTTAATATGTTTTGCTATTTGAAGTAAACCACTTGCTAAAGCAACAGTTCTTCCACCTTTCAAAATAACAAATCCAGCAAGGTTATTTAGCTCTTGTTTTACCAATTCATTTTTCTGTAAATCTTTACAAAGCTCCTTTTTATTATCAATAGTTATTACATATGAAACTAATTCAGCAGCTGTTTCTATAGCAGTATCAACTAATCCGTTTGTTACTTTATTACCCATTAAAATTTGATATCTATTATAATATTTATCCACATCTTTTGGAGACAACTTTTTAACATCACCCAAATTCATATTTACTCCTGTATAAGTTTTAATAGTTCCAAGAACTGCGAGAATAGATAATTGTTCTCTTTTTTCTTCAATTTCTGTATCGGCTTTTTTAACAGCTGGCTTCTTTTTTGGTTTCTTTTCTATTACCTCATCATTTTCCACTTTTTCTATTTTATTATCATCCATATATTGATCAAGAATTGATGTCATATAATAGTATATATTTTTATTTATTTATATCATTCCAGGTATTTCTACATATGATATATATGGATGTCGTAAACAAAAGCATACTCTAGAATATTTTTCCGATTTTAGTATTTCTAAAAAATGTTTTTTATTTTCTAAACCTAAATCACCACCAAACTCGTCAAAAAGAATCTGATTGGATATTTTATTTGGGTTATAAAATGATATAATACAACTAACATTATCACGAAACGGTTTTGCTATGGCTGTTAGCTGTTGTGTTAATACCCATACTGATATCTTATCATGTCTACCTGAAAATGCTAAATTTATAAACTTATTAGACCGTTGTTTTAATTCCTTTGAAAAAGCACAGTCGTCTAGAATTATTAATGTGTTCTGACCTGAAAACAATTCCTTACAACATGACAATAATTCATTGATCTCATCAACACTATCAGCATCAGGTGATAAAACAATAAATCTTGGATCGTTATTAGCAAAACCTTTGTACGTTGAGTTTCTTGAATACGTTGGACATATTAATACAATATATTCAAATACATACCGATATGAACTTCTTAATAAATCAACCAAATATTTTGTTTTTCCACAGTTGGTTGGTCCTGTTATGATACAGTGAAACGGTGTTTTATCTTTTAACTCATCCATATAATAGTAATATTTAATTAATAAATGTTTAATACATAATTGATTTTAAATCACTATTTTCAACTTCCATAAGAGCATCAGCAACAACATACATATAACATGTTATATTACCAGCACCACCTACTTTTCTTCTAATTTCTAGTTTAACTCCATCTTTTGTGTTATTCAATAACATCCCATTACCATGAATATCATTAGTAGGATATGTTCTCAAATCAACCCATAGAGCAAATTTATTAGAATAGAAATCTTTTTGGGTTAAATTATCAGTTTTACCAAATCTACCTCTAATAGAATTCCAAAAATCGGTTGGTAGCATTCCTTTCGAATATAATTTATTTGGCATACCATCCACGTTAACATCTACTTTAGTAATATCTGGGTTAACAAATTTTTCTGAGTCTCTTGTACCTAGAACATATGCTTCAGTAAACAAACACAAAATGCCTGTCATAGATCGTCTTGGTATATTAACATGCTCATTTATTACCGATGTTGTGGCTTTATTAATTGTGAATGTCTTGTGGAGAAGAATATTTTCATAATAGAACCCTCTACCAACTTGATAAGCTGCTTGAGCTTCACGTGCTAGAAAATCACTAACAATACACTCATATTCAAGCTCAATATTTGATAGACTATACGCGTATGATTTTGATGAATCGCTGGTAATAGTAATCTCCGAACTTCCAGGAAGTGTAATTTCAAAGGATAGGGTATTTCTTAACGATTTTGGATAAAACACACCATGTGAATCAAGAATTGGATGATTAATAGGTATTCTATATTTATCACTATAAACTGCTGCTAGCCCTACTTCTGATGCATCTGCCGTTACTTTATCACCTGCAGCTGTTCGTAATTTTCGCATATTAGACGATGAAACACCTTCTCTTAGCATATTTTCACGTTCGTTTTTCAATAAAAACAAATCGGAATATGTGTTATATAGATCAATACGTTGTGTATCTTGTAAAATCTCACCTCCGTATAAAACTCTCATTCTTGAAATAAGAGCTCGTCCTAGATTATTTACAACTGTATTGTTAGCATGAGCTCCAGTTTCTTTGTTTAATTTAAAAATAAGACCTACACTACCAGGAACTAATACAACATTATCCGATAGCTTTGGTATATGAACATACAACGTTTCACCAGGATTTGCTGAGCTTGGGTTGAATGTTACACGATTTACTGTTTTCTCTGCTTTTAATCCAAAAGCTTGTTTGTAAACACGATTTACATCTAACTTATCTGAAATTGATTGTGTCATTATAATCTTATAAAAGATTATATATTTATACCTATTATGAACAAAACATTATCAGAATATTATTATAGCCCACAAGGTTATTGGAAAGGATATTCTGCTATTTCCAAACTATCAAATGCAGCAGATATCAAAGAAGATGTTGTAAAAAAATGGCTTGAGAAACAAGCATTATGGCAGATATATTTATCAAAACCCGAATATATTCCTAAACCTCATTGGGATATTTTCACACCAAACAAAATTCATCAAGCAGATCTATTATTCTTACCACATGATACTGTGAAAAGAAAAACCTACAAATATGCTTTGGTGGTTGTTGATATAGCTAGTAGATATATTGATGCTGAGCCTTTGACGTCTAAATACTCAACAGAAGTTACTAAAGCTTTCACAAAGATATATTCCCGTCGATTGAATTGGCCGAAAACAATGATGGTTGATCCAGGTACAGAATTTATGGGTGAATTAACAAAAGTATTAAAAAATAAAAATATAAAAATTCAACGAGGAGAAGCTGGAAATCATAAAGCACAATCTTTGGTCGAGCGTGCTAATAGGACTATTGCTGAAAAGCTTTTTAGTCATCAGTACGCTCAAGAAATGCTTATGGAAGATGAAAGATCTCGTGAATGGGTTAATAGACTACCTGATGTGGTAAGATCTATTAATAGCGAAGTGAAAAGAATTACTGGAAAAGAGCCTGCAGAATCGATAAAAATGAAAGAACTTCCGCACAAAGATTTCAAATATAAAAGACCTGTTGGTATGAAAGAAGAAAGATTACCAGCTGGCGTGAAAGTTAGATATTTATACGCTCCTGGTGAGGAGGAAGGTGGTGATAAACATCGTGCTACTGACCCTATTTGGTCGTTGGAGATGTATGATATATCTCGATCTATAGTATCATCTGATCAACCTGTATTATATTTCCTTTCTGAAGGGGCCCCTAAACGTTCTTTTGTTAGAGAGGAATTACAAACGGTTCCAGAAGATACACAGCTACCACCTGATAGTGTTTTGAATTAAATTTTTGTTTACTACTTTTTTTGTTTACAATTTTTTGTTTACAATTTTTTTGTTTACATCTTTTGAATGTATTACTTTTTCATTAATATTTTTATAACCGTATGCAAGCGTGTGAATACCATCTGCTTGAATATTTCTTTTGTCATCATCTCTTGATAAAGCTACTTTATTAACCGTTTCTGTATATATTTGATGCTTATGACTTCTAATAACGTTCATTTTTCTCAATGTTTGTTGCCCTTCGAATAAACAATTTTTATAATCTTCGAATGTTATATCCTTTTTAACAACCGATTTCTTAACACCTTTACATCGTTTTCCAACTTTTTCATCATCTGTCTTATACGCATATAGTTTAGATCTTAATCCTACAAATTCTGTTATCTCTACACCAGCTGTTTCATCTTTCATCATTCCAATAACCTTCTTGTTAATCCTATTTTTAATTCCATTATGATCTGCTGGATAATTGCTTGTATCGAATTTATCCTCAATATCTTTCTCAATATCTTTATAAAAATCGTCCGTCTCTATATTATACATAAGGCTATCGGTATCTGTAAATAAGAGATTTGCTTTGTTTCCATATTTTGGTTTGATATAATTATAGTGAAAGTCATACATTAGATTCTTTGAAAGATCTAAGATTGACATCCCAACGTATATAGGCTTATTAAATATTAATTCTGTTTTACCCATATGAATGGCTGCTAGATTTTCTGAAAATATCGTGCGTTTCTTATAATTAGGTCGATTGATTAATTTTGCTGTTTGTGATTCATCTGTTACTAATCTAATGTCTTGTCTGTTACGTATGTTTTCCATAGTCTTACCAAATACACTGTTGTTCATAAGTTTGAAAAAGTCTTTTTCGAAATCTTTTTTTGCCTTCGTACGAAGTTCTGTATTAAGACCAATATATTTTTCCAACCATTTAGACTCCTGAAATGTTATCCCTCTATGAATTTTCGTTATTTTCATTCCTAGTTTTTCATATAATTGCAGAGTCTTATGATGAACCACATATTTAGTCTTATTTTCTAGGTTAGGTATTAATTTTTCAACTTTATTAACCATTATTCTCTCAGGTGCAAGAGTATATTCATTATGAAGATTATGCAATTCAACGGGATACTCTAAATCAACCTCTAAGATACATGGATGCTTTTTCCAATGTTTGAGTTCACTATTTTTCATCCATCTAAATCCATGAGTTGGTAGTTTCTCGGACATAGCCCAGCCGTATAAATTATTAGCATCTAGATATTTGATGTATACTGATCTTTGCTTCTTATCAAATGATTTCATATATCTGTTATTAGCTTTTGCATACCGTTTGCTAATCATGCTAATTCCACCACGGATACCTTTTTCTATCATAAGTAGCATATCAGAATCTGTTAGTAGTTCTAAATTAACCCCTGTCATTTTCAACATAGCATCCCAAGATAATCCCGGAGCTGTATAATACCAACATGGATCTAATTTATAATTTCCCATACATACATCTCTGAATGTCTCAAACACATCAGCTAAAAGTATGACGTCACTCTTAAGATACAAATTATGATAATCACGCATTGACTTAATTTTGAATGTTTTCCATACTTCCTGTGCATGTTTGTAGGCATCATCTGAAATATCACAACTATTCAACTTACTATAAAATTCATCTTTTGTAGGTAGAGATGTTTCATTTAATTTATCTGGTGAGTTGACATAATCATATGGATAAACACCTTTTCTCAATAATAGTCTCAGCTTTTTATCTCTATAAAACCTTCTTAGATTTGTAGTCATTCCAGCAGATGGATTTTCACAATGCTTATTATCAAATAAACATAGGTTACACTTTCCACATTTTTTATCCTCTTTTACACATAGGCAAGTCTTACATTTTCCACAATCTGTAATATTACCAACTAGTGAATCCAGTGATGAAGCCATAAATTTTAAACTGTCAATGAATCGTATTTCTCTTTTCACATTACACACTTTACCTTCCTTGTTTTCAAAAGTATCTACAACTATCTCTTTCTTGAAACTGATATATTTCTCCTCATTGTTTGGAATACAATCTATTTTACCTTGTGTAACACCTAGATTTTTGATAAATAAATGCGCATCATATCCTGCTAAATTATGAAATATCACCGGTATATGCTTCGGTATCTTGTAATTCAAATTACAGTCGTTATGTGCTGCCCCTCGATATTTCCCGGTAAGATGGTCATGATCTAATACTTTATCACCATCTAACTTCTCCTCACAGATATGACAGTGGGTAGCCTTATTATAGTTTTTGTTATCCTTGTCAGTCATTCTTACCTTCTTGTTGCAATGATATTTTGTATATATACTTCTAACTGTCTTTTCTATTGATTCCACAAAGTTTTGTCCTATATCCTCATCCTCTGACTTAGCAGTATATCTGAATATTTTTGGTTCATATAGATTATCATCATAGCATTTTACCATATAACAATAACCAGAGGGCTTATGCTTTTGATACTGTTGAGTATATGATTTTTCATCATCTGGTTGACTCGTATCTATACTCTCAGTGAAGCATTCAAAGTCTGCATATATTACAAAGGGTACTCGCATAGAGTGGTTATAGTTTTTAAATGATAGTGTTGTACCTTGTTTTGGTAACGTTATTTTAACCGCATCATGATTCTTACAATATTCCGAATGTTTACTGAGGGTCTTTTCTGTTTTAAACGAGTTAAGACATCTTTCACAATAATACCTCTTTTCCGTATGTTTTGTAATCTGTGAGGTTAATAGTCTACTAATATTTTTTATCCAACAATAGTGGTTCGTCTTATCATTCGAGATCATGAGTAGATTAATCGTTTGTTCCCTGCTTTTATTTTCACTTATTCTAACCGGATATACTTGATCATTTACATATCCGTATACGTTTATTCCATATTCTGGATTATTCATTTCAAATTTACCTATTTCATCCACTCGTACGGGAAACTCGATATTCTCCCAGTTGAATTTTTCAGCGTTTGATTTCACAGCTTTTGAAATCCTTTCTAAATCTCTCTTTGCTGGATAAATAGCTGTTGTAACTGCCCACTTGAAACATTGATTATCCTCGTTTTCTGGGTTAACAATAGCTTTTTTCAACTTGAGCTTCTGTGGGAGTTCAATCCAAGATTTTGCCGCTATAGGCTGGTACTTATCTATATGAAGATCCAAGTTTACCACCCTACTAAATATCCAGCCTGACCCGCTATCTTGGAAATTACTAACCTTTTCTAATATACTTTCAGTCAACATTTTGTAAACATCATCCATATCCGTTGCTTGTGTAATTATCATTATATTACTATGGAAATGCCAAAACGTATACTCCACTTCTTTGTTAGGCTGCTTTTTGTAAAATTCACACTCTAGTAGCAACTTCATTTTGATTGGCTTTTGTTGTTTGTTAACTGTCTCTATGATATTGTTCTTATTCTTTTGGAGGAAGACTTTAGGATCCATCTTAACCTCTCCTTTTATTCTATACGATGTTAGAAAACCCTTCATTGCTGACTCTTTCTTTTGTACAGCCTCTGGCTTCTTGGGTCTGTTATAAATATCGTTTACTGTTTTCTTCAATGCTTCCACACGTTCATTTACTGACTTCTTAACTTCTGGTGGAATATAAGATAGAATCCAGTCTGCGAATTCATTTAATTTCTTTTGTATAGTATCCGTGGTAGATATAACCTGGTTTTGGTTTACATCCTTCGTCGATACTTTTGTCGGTTTCATAATAGGTACGTTGATCTCAGGCACTGCCTGATCCATAATATTATTGGTTGCCATACTATTACTGGTATAACGTGAGTGTGATTTATGTGATTTTGTTTCACTCATTTCTTTATAATATATTAAAGAGTTATTTCTTTAAGTCTATTTTTAATATAATTTTGTTTAATGGGAAATCCCCAGCCATTAGTCATAGGGTAATCCCCAACCATTAGTCATGTCTAGGCTTGCCTCGGTGATGTCATCGGGAAATCCCCCATCCTTGGGCAAGTTCAAACATGTACATTAGTAACAGGGGAATACCCGTCTACTTACGTCATGTTTAGGAATAAAAAATCTTTAATCGCATTGAAACCTAGGATTTTGACCTAGCATCAGAACCTAGGGTCGGATACCTAGCGTTGGAACCTAGGATGTTTTTAACCTAGGGTTGTATAACCAAGATTTGATTGATAGGGAAATTATTCTTCTGGTAGATCCTGCCGTGGTGTCACGCAATGAAATCATGTCACGAAATCCAGCTTTTGGTAATCACGGCAAAATGCGCCAGAACATACCATTCCCTACTACTCCAGAAGACGAAACACGGTTTCTTATTCTTGTATTTTTTTATTTTTTTTTTTAAAGTCATTATATAGATCTCTACTTTTAGTTAGAACAATTTTGATTTGATTTTCTGCCGGTTCAAATATTGAGCTCTATCTATTAACTTATGATTTAAAATTAAAATAGGGAAAACAAGTATTTTATCTTGGTATTTTACAGAGATCGCGGCGAAAGAGGAACTAAAAGCTAACTACTCATGTCTATCCAAAGAATTGGACGAACTTAAAAAAGCAAGGGATGAAGGTAAATGTGTAGAACAGAATTGGTGAATATCTGATAACACGTGGAGTTGAAAGTGGTGTCAAAATAGTCATTATATATAAACCTCTACCTTACAACAATTTTGATTTGACAACGGTTCTGCCGGTTCAAATATTGCGCTCTGTCGATTAATTTATGATTTAAAAATAAAATACGGAAAACAAGCTTATCTTATCTTGGTATTTTACAGCGACTGCGCCACACATTGAAATAACCGACAACAAGAAGCTATCTAAAAGCATACTTAGTTAAGTGAGATGAAAGATAAAAACTCATGTCTAGTCAAAGAACTAAAAGAAGTTAAAAAAGCAAGGAAAAACGGCAATTGTGTAGAAGATTCCTTAAATTACCGCTAGCTGTAAGAATATATTAAACGCCTTTTTTTATTTGTCGAGGCTGAGGACGTTAACCGTGAAAAGATCTATTAAGTTTCTATTGCATACTAAAAGTCGAAAAACAGTTTCTTATTTTGTTATTTTACTAAATCTGCAGCACAACAGAAGAAACTGCTTAATAGAAGATGAAAGAAATATAATGTATTTTTGTCTAGCCAAAGAACTGGCTAAAATCAAGGAGGAAAGCGAAGAGGATACATGTCTAGACGAGAATAATTTACAGTGCGGACAATCCAACTGGCCTCACATTCGATTCATAAACTTAACCAATCAGATTACAATATTTATATACCGAATCATATATACATATATATATCATCCAATCAACTCATCGATCTAAAAACATTGAAAATAAGATACAAGAAGTAAAAGAAAGCCTTCCCAGTTCAGTTGGATAATTCACACTGTATTAAACACTGGAGAAGGACAGGCTACGCCCATCGAGTAATTATTAGTTCCTTTTTATTCAAGAAGAATCAGCAAGTGTATATTGTTATATAATATACAGCAAGTATACAACACGAGAGAAAAGCACCAGAAAAGCACCTTGTAAAAATTGGAGCCCGTGGAGTCAAAGGGAGAAGAGCACTCGCTCTTTTCGGATCCAAGTTTCTCACAACCGGGAAATGGAGCGTACATGATAACCAACATTGGACAGCTAGGATATCTCCTCGTGTATGTAATAAGTAGTGTAGTGTGGGCAAGTGTAGCGTAGTGTGGGCAAGTGTTGTGTAGTGTGGTCAAGTGTAATGCAATGTTAATGTAGTGCAGTGTTAGTGCAGAGCAGTGTTAGTGTAGTGCAGTACAGTGCGTTCAAGTGTAGTGCAATGCAGTGTTAGTGAAGTGTGTTCAAGAGTAGTGTAGTGCACTGTTAGTGTAGTGCAGAGTGTTCACGTATAGTGCAGTATACGTACAGTGTGTTCAAGAGTAGTGTTAGTGTAGTGTGTTCAAGTGTAGTGCAGTGTTAGTGTAGTGTTAGTGTAGTGCACTGTTGTGTCGTTAGTGTAGTTTGTTCAAGTGTAGTACAGTGTGTTCAAGTGTAGTGCAGTGTTAGTGTAGTGTGTTTAAGTGTAGTCAGTAGTGGTGTTAGTGTAGTGCAGTGTATTCAAGCGTAGTATAGTGTTAGTGTGGTCAAGTGTAGTGTTGTATTAGTGTGGTCAAGGTTAATGCAGTCCAATGACGTCAAGTGTAGTGTATTTTAATGTAGTGCAGTGCAATTACACATATATTAATTAGAGAATACAATAAATAACGTGTTTAAAAATACTCCAATTTTAATTTCTTTGTTATTATCACCATAATGAATGGTTTACTTTACATAATAATTCATTATCTGCATATGGAATTACAATACCGATAAATAATAATTATACATTAAAATCTCTTTTATTGAATAATTTTATATAAACCTCAAATTATTAAATTTGAGTTATTTACATTTACATTAATTACATACACACGTAGTTCAAAAAATACGTTTGGAGGCAAAGTTTATATCAAATCAACCAATGTCTGGACGAGTTAAGCTTCTTCCCCTAAAGACTGATAATGGACAGACCAGGAAATACAAAAAATTACGGAAGTTTTAGTTTGAAACGCAAAGGTTTTTAGCTGTAAATATATTCTTTAGAATTTGACCACAGGAAAGATGAAATTCGTACAACGTGGTTTAAAGCCCAACTGTTTCTACAAAGGTCGAGATAATATCTTACATTTTATTTTAATAACAATTCGTCAATGAGGAAGCGAGATGCGGGTTAAGTTTCGCAAAGGCGTTCGGGATAGCTGCATGGGACACAACAATAGAAAAATGGCGTCGTTGTCCAATGTATCGATCCCAAGCGCCTTTGCGGATTTAACTCGACCCAGGCTGCAACTCGATTGAAGATTGGCTTATCTCTTTATAATTAAGATCCCCACCCTTCCCCTCAGAAGTCCCACGAATTTCAAACGGAAATTAAATCTCTGCATTAAAAAAAAAAAAATTTTTTAAATAAATAGTCATCGCGAATTTTCTTTAATTTCTAACTTTTTATATTCCCATTTGCTTCCCATTGAATAAAAACTCAAGATAAAACCTAATGTCCATTCTGTATTAAAATTTTCATCATTCGCCCGGTTATGATTTCCAATAAATATATAATTTTAAAAATAGAAAAAGCGCCTTATATATAGTAAATATGATTATTACTAAATTTATAACAAATAATTTTTAAAAAGCTTTCTCATATATCTAATCTACTAATATATGGATCAATTAATTAACGTATTATTCATATCTTTTACTTTGGATCATTTGCGAAAATAAATATTTAGCTTTATTTCAATACCTATATGTTTTTAACAAACTTTTTTTTTACTCTAAATCCAAAGTTTTTTTTCTAAAATGTTTCTGTAAATGACACTCTGGAAGTCGTCCAAGTCACTTTAACTTGAAGAATTGGTTTCATTTTGTTAATGTTATTTATAGTCAAAATATCAAAACAGTCAACATGAATAGGCACAGCAAACTTGTATGACATCTAGATCAATTCGTTAATTAATTTATTATTATTATTAGTATACAGTAGTATACGACTGGTTAGTTTAATATATATTGTTATCATCATACTCATTATTATTAACATTATTTTTATTTTTACCATTACCATTACCTTAATATATTACCTTAATATATAATACTTATAATTACCATTACCGTCATTGTCATTACTAATATTCATTACTATTATGATTACGTTAAATGTTTTGTAATTATACTTACATTCATTACAATCATGCATTGATCATGGCAATTATTGATTTATATTAATTTATTGTTCTATACACTATCATCTTAATATTTATGACGATTATCATCGTTATTTTTTACTATTATTACTGTTGTTATGATCATTATAATTACTATTATTAATATATCAGTCATATTGTTACTATAGTTACCAAAATCATCATGTATTTTACTATTTCAAAGCGAGCTTTTATTGCAGCTTATTTACTTTATATACTTCAAAAGTGCACACAATCGAGGTTAATGGGAGTACAATAACATAACAAGGGCCCGCAGTAATTGGCCTTGCTGTTGCGGGTTCCCTGTCCACCCCAGTTAAATTATATGATATGTAATCTTCCTTTGTTTTTCTTTTGGGCGAAGCTAATAAAATAAAATAAAACAATGTACAATAAATAAACGAAATTCACTAAAATTGACATGTACGGCCGCATTAACCTCGGTTGGGTGCTCTTTCAAAGTTTTCCGTAAAAACTCGAATATTTCTTTTTTATAACCTTCATATAAATACTATTGTATTGTGTTCCTCTATTCATCTGAACAATCGAACCTCTACAGTATACGGACACTTATCATGAGAGACCTTTATGTGCGACATACATTTTAATACATTTTAACTGTAAGAAATTGATCCTTTGACACCTTTATATACGAAATAGGGTGACCAATATATAGAAATATGTTTTTGCTTTTGACTGTCCTGCCTCACATACATGCGACAAATCCACTGTGTTCCAACGTGAACACGAGGCCAGACAGTCTATAACAAATAAAATTCGCCATATTTCGAATCACTCTTTAATGCCATAGCATTTTCTCTGGTCCTTTGGTGTCCGTATTATAGAGGTTCTATTGTACGAGCTAACACTTAAACTACAGTTTCACGGAAGTTTTCTGTTAGTTCATAATATTTACCACTATGATCACATTTAAGATATTCGGCCTCGACTTCTTCAACTAGTTCCAGTGCTGCATCTAATTCTAAACTGTACATGTCATCAATGTATTGTTTGTGTTGAGAAGGAACATCCGGGATAACGTCCTTATTTGGTATACTTCCCATATTTGGATGATTTTTCATATTTGAAATATGTCCCATATTTGAACAATGTCCCGTATTTGGAAGACTCTCCATATTTGGACGACTCTCCATATTTGGAAGGCCTTTTCTATTTTGAAGACTTTGTATATGAGGCACAGTTTCTATAATTGGAAAATGTATCTCATTTTCATAAATGTTAATACTTGGAACCCTTTCGTCAATCGCATTATTGTCCACACGTTCAACACGTGATTGTTCCTTCATTTCTGAAACAGTTTGTGTTTCTGTCTCTTCAATATATTGGCCGTCTGTATGAGAATAATCCCAGTCAAGATCACTTGCACTGGTGCCCGCATATGAACACTTTTGAAAGTCTACTCTCTCATAATCAATGTATTCTTGGGAGTTGCTTGTCGGAGGGAGTTGATGTTGAGTCGTCGCCGATACGTCATTCCAGCTATAAGATCGAGGAATAACGTCGGCACAAAGTTTATCGTTGTCGATGAATTGTCCAATGGTGTAGCTAGAATCCACATCGGAAGAGCTTCTCCAGGCTTCGCCACCAAAACCACTGTCGATGGTGCCATCGGAAGACTGTATGCCTGAACTTTTCAACGAGTTCTTGCTGTCAGATTTCGACGATGTTCTTTTTACTTCTTCTTCTTCTTCGTAAATTTCGCTAGATAAACATTTTCGTTCATCTACGATATAGTCTTTATTATTCGTTGTATCTTCAGCAACAGAAGTGTTTTTAGTTTCTTCAGCAACAGAAGTGTTTTCAGGTTCTTCAGCAACAGAAGTGTTTTTAGTTTGTTCAGCAACTGACGAGTTTTCGGTTTCTTCAGCAACTGAAGTGTTTTTAGTTTCTTTAGCAACTGATATACTATCTGTATCCTCTATGACTATTTCAACCGAAGCAGGTGCCTTAGCTTTTTGCGTGCAGGTTTTTCTGTCATCACGAGAAACCTTTCGCTCAACCTCAGTCACCTCCTGAACCGTATCCAAAGCCATTTCAAAAGGGGTACCAGAATGTTCTGTTTCTCCATTTTCTTGCACTCCATGGTGTTCACTATTAACAACACTAAGAGAGCTTTGCCTTAATGAATACATACTAGTACGAGATTCAAAGTCAAGATGACGTCGTCTATTCCCTGGGGTACCCCTGATAGGAGTATTTGCACCACTTAACATCGAAGACAATTCTTGGCGACTTGTGTAAGTTGAAATATCGCGATGTTGGTCATCAGAGACGATTGAGAATAAGACAAAGCTACTTGCTCGAGTTGAAAGTAAGCTGTTGCGCAGTGAAGATCTGTCCAGTAATAAATTATGTACTTTCTTCCTGCCAAATAAGTTGGCGACTTTCTTCTCATCTACATAAGACATGTCGTAATCCTCTTCGCTTTCATCAAACGACTCGCAGTAGTCATCATCTAGCTCTATTTCTTTGACTCCTTCAGGTAGAGATGCAGGAACGAGCCATGGTACAGCAAACATTAGACATATTCCTATACATACTAGACCACTGGAAAGGAAGAATACGACGTTGTAATTTCCCAAACGGTCGTAGATCATACCTGCAAAAATAAGGCACAGATGGTAAGACAGGAAGAAAAATATAAACAGGAAGTACATTGAACAACTTGCAATTGAACACAACGCTGTAGCCTTAAATCAGGTATTATTTACTTGCACAATAATCATAATTCCTTTTGTTTTCGGGGAGCACCCATTGTAAATCAAATCAAACAAATTGAATTCAAATCAATCCAATTTTAATTAGCCACTTTCCTATCGAAAAAAAAAATATCGGAAGATCATAACAAATAACATGAACTTGAAAAAGAATTGAAATCGAAGCAATTAAGCGTGAACTGGAAACTTTCAAGGTTGAGAATTTACAACTGAAGCTCAAATTTGAAAATTATCTTTTTGATATCGACAAGTACAATTGTTTTCGTAGTTTTAGCGCCTCTGGACAGCAACCACCTTGGTAAAACAGAACAAGTACATTGGTCAATCGGTTTCAAAAGCTTTGCACCGGGAATATCTTCTTCACTTAGCGAAAAAATCGTTTTTTATCTTCTAAATTGTCAGCCATATTTTTACTATAATCAAACACGAAAGGGGTCCCGAGTAACGATTCCAGACGCCTTTGCGCACTCCCCAAACAGAAGGCATTATGGGTATGTGAACGTAAAAAAAATACTTGTTTCAAAATACGTTGAATATTAAATATTACATGTTGAATAGTTCATTCCAAAACCGAACAAATAAAAGTTATATTCAAGATTTTATCCCACGTGACTTGTGCAACTAGATACTATCACTAGAGTAGTAAAATGCTCGTTTGAAATTATGTCTCGTTTTTGTACCATGTGATCGCTTCGATTCTGGCCAATCATTTTGCTCAAAATTGGTCATGTGGTACAAAACAACACATCCCAAGGCCAAATTTTCAACGGACGTTTAACTAATCTAGTGATTTTCATAGTATTTAACATATTCATTTGGAAGTATAAACCCTTATAACTTAAAGGAATATCACTCAAATCAAGAAATATTTCACTGATTCAAATATTCACTTCATGTAGAATCAATACAGAAAGTATTGCATTTAGCATGCGCATCAAATACCTGCAACTGGAGCTCCAATTGAGATTGGTACAGCAACAACAAGATACAGACATCCAAACGCGTCAGCCATTAACCTCTTGCCCACGATATCATGAGTTACCAGTCCAATGAGTACACCAAAGCAGCCATCACAAAGACCTTGAACAACAGAGTACGCCACAAGAGCCTCGTACGAAGTCGCTAATGGAAGAAGACAGCTAATAACTGCTGTTACTAGTAGTCCCATCTGTAGGATTGTCAGTCGGTTTACACTGGGATGATCTGCTGCCCGTCCTACCACTATTTTACCAACCGTTTGACAGATGGCCAGGAATCCAACCAACAGCCCACCCTTGGCTGGAGGAACACCTATCCCCTTTGCGATGCTGATCTGTGGATATTACAAACATTAATTTAACTACAAAAAACAAACAAGGTATAAAATATAACAAAAACAAAAAGGGAAAGAGTAGGAGATCAGTTGATGCCGAGTTGAGCTTCCGTTCAAGTGCCAGTGGACGATTATCGAAAAAAATCACGAAAATGAAGAAACTGAATAAAAAACATACACCATTAGTTCGGTAATAATTATTATTGTATCGTACTTACTATTATCAACGATGTTCATTCATATAGAAATCAGAGTTGTTTTTATTTAATGTATAGTTAACAATCTTTTTATGAAAAAAATATTTTGAAAGTCTATTCTGTCGTAATTATTGTATTCTTGGGAGTTGCTTGTTGAAGCTCGAGGGAATTTTTCGGTTGAGTCGTCGCTGATACATCACTACAGACAGGAAAGACATTTAAGACAGTAGATTGGTACTTCGTCGTGTTGTTCGTAGTTAATCGGAATAGTTCTTGCAGTTCTCCACTCCAACGAATGGTAGGAATAATGATTGGAAATTTCACATACGATCTAGTCCCCCTCTTGTTCTCCAGGTTCTTCAGTGCCATTAGCTCCCAACGGTTGCTTTGTCGTATTTTTTTTTGCTTTGATATTAGTTATAGCTAGTAAATAATTGTACAAGACTTGCAAGAAACCTTAATGACTACAATATTGGACATAAATGTTGACACTGTTTGAAAAATTAAGCATTTTTTTGCATCTTCGTTGCTAAACATCACTCGAACGATCGTATTCTGAAAATTGTACCTATTAAAATGTTATGTCTAGAAAACCGAGTAATTATAGTAATTATTATATTCTATATCCATGGCGACGCAACCCCGTATAAAGCCATTGAAAACACGGACACTTGGTGATATGGTGGGGAGGCAATCTTCATTTGTTATCTTGTCTTTATATGTACCGGCCAACATAATGCCCTTTCTTATTGTTGTGTGGTATCCAAAGAAACGGTTGCCACAGAAACGGTTACCAAAGAAACGGTTGCCACAGAAACGGAAGCTATTACTCGGCATCGAAAGTCTCAAAAAGGGGGTCATACTTACTGAATGTATCAATAGCTTAAAGAGTTCTTTGATAATCAGTATCATTAATCCCACTGAGTGATGAGAGAGATAGAAGTTGCCATGACAATCATCTGTCGTGCTATGACGTCATCATGGCAGTGGATGCCAGGGTTGCCAAAGAAGTCTCATTTTCAGGCTTAAAACTAAGCCACTTTTGATAGCTTTCAGTAGACTAGTTTGATCAAGTACAAAGGTTTGGAGAATAAGATTATTCAGGAAGAAATATAAAAACACATGACCAACACAGTGAACACTGACACACATAAACACTGCAAACACACCTGGTATATCAAAACAAAAATATGCACTGTGAAAGTATTAGACAATACTAAAACACTGACTAATACTTCCACAATGGCAGTTATTCTTGAAACGGGTGCATATACAATGACCTGCCCACCCCTCCCCTACCTTCATCATCATTTCTGGAACTGGAGATAACCTCATATACACCTAATCCAAAAAACGTTGTCTGGTCCGCCGCACAGTCCTCGCGCCAAGACTGTGAAAGATATTGGTTATATCTAATCAGTAATTAATTTATTTGCATGTTCACACTCTAGTGTGGTACTTTTGTCAACGAAATAGTGTTGTGCCTACTTTTATTTTCTTGTTTTATCGCTCTCATCAAAATATTCACTGTGTTTTCCTTCACGGTCTTGGCGCGAGGACTGTGCGGCGGACCCGACAACGTTTTTTGGATTAGGTGTATATCAAAACAAAAATATGCACTGTGAAAGTATAAGACAACACTAAAACACTGACTAATACTTCCACAATGGCAGTTATTCTTGAAACGGGTGCATATACAATGACCTGCCCACCCCTCCCCTACCTTCATCATCATTTTTGGAACTGAAGATGACCTATTATGTATATCAAAACAAAAATATGCACTGTGAAAGTATTAGACAACACTAAAACACTGACTAATACTTCCACAATGGCAGTTATTCTTGAAACGGGTGCATACACAATGACCTGCCCACCCCTCCCCTCCCTTCAGCATCATTTCTGGAACTGAAGATAACCTCTTATATAAATCAATGCTATAAGCAGTCAACTCCAATTCCATATGATTAATCCTTCCCATAATCAGAGGTTTGTGATCATATATTAACATGAGCCACTTTGACCAGTAACTTACTATATACATGCTTGGAATGTAGTATGCAAACATCACAACGGCAATGGCACCAATCCATGCAATAAACCCTTTGTTTCTCCACGGTTCACCAACTTTGAAGCATCTTTTAAACCTTGTCGTCAAAGACTCATGTCCTTGAAGATCACCTTTCTTCTCATCCAAAACAATGTCTTTACTATAATCATGAGTAGGTGCAAACGTAAGGCCAGCGAAGAAACAAATTATATAAAGCCCTGCGATTGCTTTGTAGGTCATACTAAGTCCATAGTTTGAAATGATTTTCTGAGATATTAAGTTTATGCAGAATGTACCAATTCCTGATCCACTGAGTACTATTCCATTAGCTAATGAAAGATGTTTGTGAAAATATTCGATGAGAACAACTAGTGACGAGAAGTAGAGCAGACTTGAACCTAGTCCATTAAGAACACTAAACGCGAGGTACATCCATTTCATATCGTTGATGATAGACGCTAGAAACACAGATATTATAACTATTAAGCTACCAGTACACGTAGCTATTCGGCAGCCACAGTGAGAACATACATAAATAGCTAGAGGACCAAGGAGGAAGGTAAGTCCAATTGCTATGGAACCAACCCAGGCTGAAAGAAACAAAAACAAAAAAAATTAACATCAATTACAGAAAATATGTAAATGATAATATTTTAACACTAAAATGTGATTTTAACAATTTAACCTTATAATAATAATTAATAATTTAAAATGTTATGATCAAAGTCCTGTTAAAACCTTTAGTTAATTATTAAATTACTTTTTATTTTTATCAATTGTTTTTTTTCATAACATTTTAATTGTTTTCTCTTGTATTCCCATTTTTCATCTATCCTGTTATCCACTCACTTCTTTTTCCCAGTTATTTGTTTTTTCATTCTCATATGCACCAACAGTATAAACTTAAATTATTCTTTATCCTTTATTTTCCTTTTTTCATTCTTCCTTTTTATATTTTTCATATTTCAGTTTACTTCTTTTAACCTATCCCTTATATTTCATTTATAAAAAACATCTTTCATTTCAGAAAAAGTCTTATAAGCTTGTGTTGCGCAATAGAAAGCATTTAATTAGCCGTTTCATTAAGTCAAAAATGCTGGATTTGTAAATGGTTATGCGGCGCGTATTGAAGCTCTACTGAGTTGATTATTGCATAGAATTAAGAGTTTGAACAACACGCCGCTTTGGGGATTAAAGACAAAGAAGTTTTACAATATTAAAACCGAAATTTAATTAGTATTGAATATTAGAAAAAGTAATAATTTTCACGTCTAATATAAACTAACATGATGTACAAGTTTCAAACCGGTTTTGATGTAAATTGAAATTGGAGTTCAAATGATTTTCACGTGAGAACAGCGAACGGACTTTGGACTTTCAACCAATCAAAATACTAAAAGGTGTCAGAAAAAATAGAGAATTTACATACGGATCAAAACAATGTTCTTTTCTGGCCCGCTCAATCCTCGAAATTTCATAAATTTTATATTTCAAAACACGTAGAACTTCCTTTGTTACGCTCTACAAGTTTTGAGCCCTTTATACCGGTTATAAATTGTAGTGGGCGACTGAATTTTAAAATGAGAAACGGCCTGCTCTATTCAGGTTGAGAACCTGTTTGAAAAGGGAAGCGATGCCATGCTAAAAAATTCATAGCATTTTTTCTCTTTTGAAAAAATGTTCCTCATATTTTACCGAAATACACGAAGCATTTTAGCGTGCTGTTTTCTTTCGGGCTATATAAAGCACAATGATTTTAACTTTTGGGGCATTGAAATGGTCTAGTAGCTGCGCGTGGTTCGAACTTTTATTTTATAGTTCGCTTGCTCTGTGGGCTGCTCTGTGACGCTTATTTGATATTTCCTTTACTTGCTCTCGATGTAAATCTATCTGCTATTCTACCATAAGTCACTAAAATTTCACATTAAACGTTTGAAATTTGCGAAGGACTATTTCTGAAAGTACGAGCGTCAGCGAAAAGTTATTGTTGATATAATTTCGGCTTACCTGTTTCGGCCTCGCTTTTTCCATATTTGTCAAGTAACGCAACGAAATATGTTCCAAAAGAATTGTGGAAGCCAAAAGCCACAAAATGAACGAAGAAGGAACAGATACAAACGACCCAAGACCAACACGAGTCTTTTTGTCTTTCTGGGATTTGAACAATAACGTCTTTCATGTTGCTTTTCTTGCGAGGAAATCTGTAGCTTCGTGTCGCTTTGACCGAAGAAATTATCCGTAGCTGCTATCCAAATACCTAAAGCGAGCTACACGGGCCGCGATAAACGGATCAAGTGCATTTATATGTCCACTCTAAGATCTTCATGAAATGGATCTTTCTTCGCTTTGGACCACCAACGAATGCATCGTTGAAAATTTTTTTTCTCACTCAGATCTTGTTTAGCCAGGAACAGTCGTACCGGTTTTGCAAGTTTTGAAAGCAAAGAACGCGATGGCGTCATCACAGGGGTAAATAGCTGTCAACAAACCCATTTAGAGATGTTTTTTTATTCGTTTACCATTTGTTCTACATCCAGGGAAATATTTTTGTCCTTTTTCCTTTGCAACGAAACGATTTTGGTACAGTTTTTGGTGAAAGAAAAGAAAGAAACCAAGCGTGACACTAATTGTTCTGTTGTGTTACCGATAAAATTTACATCTGCGGTCAGCAAGTTCCAGCTTTCTATTAAACTTGTTGTAGGCAGCTCAATCTGCTCTCAATCTGAAGTCAAACGCGTTTTTCTACAAAATATTCACGATGATCTATTTTATTTATTGTTAAAGAAAATATTTTAAAATCTAGCTTTATTTTTATCGAGGATATAATAATATCATAGCAATCGACACCTAAAACCTGTTTTTAACTTGAATATTAAATTTATGTAAGACTGACTGCGAACCCAGCTGATTTAAAATAAATGTAAGAAATGAGTAAAACCTAGGTCTGTTTTGACCAAATCGATCAATTACATACAGAAATAAAAAAATAAATTGGCTTTATCCAATAATGAAGTATTTTGTTAGTGATATCTGAAATGATCAAATAAAAGATTGTGTGACCATGGTGACTGAGTCACGTAAATTTGTTATGTCACGCAACGTTTGTTGACATTTTTCTCCGTGTTTTTGAACAGTCCAATATATTAAAGGGTTATTCCGCAGATCTTTTCATTTAAATTTGTCCTAAATTCATGTTATTATGTCGAGTAAATTGTTTTTTTACATATTCTTTCGTTTGCTATTGTCAGTTAAATTAAAGGTCTGATTAGTAACAACTTCACACAAATCTAGCCTGCCCCCCTAGGGGGGAGTAATGGGGCGGCTAGACACAGGCTTCACAAATCGCGTGTGGCTGAATAATGTTTATAAACATTACTTATCTAAACAAATTAACTGAAACTGGGATTGTACAATCATAAACACTACAAACTATTATCTACAAAATTTAAATTTTCAGTTGTACATTGAAATCATAAGTATGTAAGCTTATAAATAAAAAATAAATAAAAAATATCAGTTGAAGTATAACAAATAATATTGGTATATTATCGTAGCATATGTGTTGTAAAATGTATTTCACAATCTCAGATGTTTATCACAAAACCGTGGGCACCCAGAAATATTTTAGAAATCGTTTATTGTTCGTTGAACAACTCAAAAACAACTCTAACTACAAAAAGTTACACATCAGTCAAACTTCTTGCGGTGATATCGTTGTTTCTGAGTTGTTCAACGAACAAAAAACGATTTCTAAAGTATTTCTAGGTGCCCACGGTTTTGTGATTCGCACTGTAACATTTTTATTTTTATCTAAAATACTTTCTATTAAAATAAATAAGAGTTTGTGAGGAATTCGAACCTCGTGTGACATCAATTCGAAAAATGACAATATTACTATTCATTTTTTTTTTACCAGTTTCCGCTTCACTTTTACCAATTTTTTAAAGCAAAGTGATGAAGTAGTTCCAAACAAATTGTGGAACCCACCGACAAGAAACTGAATAAGAAAACAAGAGAAACTGACCCATGACCAGCACGAATCTGTTTATTTTTCATTCAGTTTCACTTTAATACTTTTAGCTTTTACACTAACCGACGCGAGTTGAAATATATATACATTATCTGCACTCTTGTCTTCCAGTGAAAAGGTGTACGACCAAATTTTTTAAGCAAAGTGATGAATCAGAAAACATATACAAACCATGACCAGCACGTATCTGTTCGTTTTTCAGTCAGTTTCACCTGAATACTTTTAACCTTTGTACACTGAGACGCGACTTGCTTTTTGACATTTTGAAACATATATAAATTATCTGCACTTTTGTCTTGGACTAAAAAAATGTAAGAAATTATCTTTGGCAGTCTGATACGTTTTTGCTGAAACTGTTCAAATCAAAAAAGAAAATCGACCTGTGTTTACCAGTTTGTGACAAATTAAGTGGAAACGAGAGCGAATACCGGCTTGAAAGCCTGTTTTTACAGTATGTATGAGTCATCGGAAGTTAAATATATTGAAACTACGCTTCAATGATTTCAACAGTTATGACCTAAAAGGATGTTTATTTTTGGATTTTACATTCCATTTTTTTAAGCCCCGCCGGCGGGGGGCGGGGGGAGGGGGGGGGGGGGGTGCTCCCATGTTCCCTTGATCCGTTTTTGCATTTTCTCCCTTGTACCCCATAAGTAAAATAACTGTTTCCCTAAAATGTTTTACCTTATGTTCCCTTGATCCCCAAATAATATTGTTTTATCATATTTTGTTCCCTTGGTCCCTGAAAATAATTTGGCAGTATCCCTTGTTCCCTTAAAATAAATGCACTTGTTCCCTTGTCTCTAAAACCCCTGGGAGGGGCTCTTTTTTGTCTGTTATAAACTTGAATTCCTTTTTATAAATTCAAATAGAATTCAGGTTTCGTCCCAAACCGGTTCAAACTACATCTGTTTGCATGTTAGGATAGAATTATTTCACAAGTTGTTGATGCCTGCCGAAGCCGTTGCCAAGAGAGCATAATTTTTGAAGGGTTTACACTCGTTTACGGTACTTTTTACGACTCCCGACAACCCTACGGAGATTTTCCGAAGTATAGCAAAACACACACCCGACTGGACCACCCGACTGTTTATCGATTGGGTTACCATGATGGTGCAATGATGGTTCGTTGAAAGTGGATGTAAAAAAAAACATGATTTCTCAACGTTTATCCCGATTTCCTCTGTCATGTTTAACAGGAAGAGGTTTAAGACTGTTTGGAATCCGTAACTCCAGTCGTAATGCCTCTACAGAAAACAGTAAGTTTATTTTCTTGCATTGCATAAAATCGACGTGATTTTTCATTTTCACGTGTTCAACAACTCACAGGAGTTTAAATACGTTACGTCAAGCGTTGTTTATCCTTTTAAATTTCCAATCAACATGCTATTCCTATCCACTTGTTATGTGTAATATAGTCCTAAAAGCAATCATTTCAGTAACTATTCTTTTAACGCAAAAAGCACAAATTCTAATTCATGTGTTCGCGTTTTCATGTTGTGCAAAAATAAATCTAAAGGTTGTGAATTTTTTCTCAAAAGTAATGGATGTTGTTCAGTATTGTTTATCACTATTGTCATATCTTCGTAAGGTTTTGGCCGTAAAGTTTATGCTATAATTTCATCAGCCATTCTTGAGACGTATTTAAGCTATAATGTACGAGTCAAATCCAAAGGTGCCCATCCCCCCCCCCCCGGGCAAACCCCGGGCATTTGACAAGACTTGAGTTCGTATAGTGGGGAATTTGACGCCGATTAGCTACCTGAACGGGCGGGCATTTGACGAGTTGTCGGCCATCTTTAAAAATACCCAGAAAGCATTGGAGTCCTAACCACAGGTAGCCCATGATCAGGCAAAAGTCACACGGGAACGGGAACGAAAAGCAAAGAATTGATAGATAGTTTTTCCTTGTTATACACCTATTTCAAAAAACGTCAGAAAGATATTGGCGATTGAAGAACAGCGATTGCAAAGGAGCTCTGGGAACTGTTCTTTCACAAGTGAAATTAAATTGACGAAGTATAAATGCTTGTCTTTGTGTTTTAGAGTCGAAAAGTGCAAAGAAAATCCAAGTTCTTTAAGTTCTTAAAATAGATTTGTGAATTATATCGAGATCCATCTTTCGGTCGTGCAATCACCAATCAAAAATTGCCAATAACCATTTCTTCAACGTTTTTTGAAATTTCCCTTCATATTAGATTTACAAGTTTTGTCCGCCATGTTCATGAGACGTCATGTGGTAGAAGGAAGTTTAAGTATTTTCTTTTCTACTTTAAGTAAAATTTGAGCTTATTACTGACTCGAGCTCGAGGGGCGGGCATTTGACCATTCTGTTGTTTTCAATAGTGGGGCATTTGACTGTTCAGTTTGCCCAGATGGTGGGGAATTTGACCCATTTTTTTTCAAAAAGTCAAATGCCCGGGGGTTTGCCCGGGGGGGGGATGGGCACCTTTGGATTTGACTCGTACATAAATATTACATAATACTGATAGTAATCATGCAGTGCTCACTGTTTTTAATAGTCACAATTCACTTGTCATTGCTATATCCATGATAAATTTGCATGTACATCAAATCATCATTAGTAGACATTTATTTTAACCGTTTCCTCCCATTAAATATAGTTTAAGCATGTTTTTACCATAACATTTTATGACAAATGTCCACAAGATATCACTCAATAGAGAACCCCCTCTCCCCTCTCTTCGTCTCTGTAATTTGCACTTCTTATTTTGAGCAAGGCAAAGTGGCAACCAAATCTTTCCCAGTCCCTTCAATTGTGCCTTACTGTTCACATGGTCAAATGTCATGTAACGCTAATCAATGACCAGGGTAGTGTTTGTAAATTAGTCAAAGAGTAGATATAAAACTTGTGATATTTCTTTTGTTTACCTTACTATGGACTGTACAAAATGTACAAAATAAATGTAATGTACATGTAATATCACATGCTATCAACCTAGGCTATTAAGGGTCTGTTTATATGGCAAGTTGTCCCTGCTACATGTAGCTGGGGGGATAACTCTATTGCTTTGTTCCTCCTGGGTGATACAAAACAATATAATTATCCCAGCTATCAGGGACAACTTGCTTTCATATAAAATAGCAAAACAGCTAGCCCCTAAGGCTGCACAAAGAAGAAATCTAAAATGGAGTATTTAGTATTGACCTAATTGAAAAACCACAAATTATATCCAATATGCCTTTCAAAAGCCATCTTATTGTCCTATTACTGCGGATCTCAGTCACACGTGACCAAGTACTGGACCTTCAAACACAAGTTACGAAAAATAGAGTTTTGGTGGACAACAATCAACTGTATTTGTAGGGCAACACAAACTAAGATGTCCAATTCAAATCAGCGATAAACCTAGCTACTCAGAGTTTTGATCTGCCCATAAAAATTATTAAATCAATTCCAAAACCAAAAGTCTATTTTCAGTCTGTGTATCTATTTGGCCACATGTGACTGGGAACTGCAGTATTAACTACAATAGATGTTATTTAAAAATAATGAATCAATAATTGTAGGTATTGCTGAAAATGATACCAGAAGACCATTATACCTGGATCAGCAAGCTACAACACCACTGGTAAGAATATTATCAAGAAAATGTGTTCTAATAATAATGCATTACAGTGAGGATACTTATATTTCCAAAGAAAGATATTTTTTCTTATTAATAGACCTTTTCACAGTTCAGTGACCTTGAATAATAGTTCAAAGTCGAGGTTCCAGTTGCTGCGCATAGCAAAACTATAATTTATCATGCACAGCAACTCAAACCTCGACTTAGAACTATCAATGACTGTGAAAAGGACTATTCTGAAAGTCTGAAAATCACTGTACTAGCTATCAAAAATAATGAGCAATAGACAAAATTCACGAAATTAAATCGTTGCTAATAATGTACATTTTGACCAAATTCAAATCTTTTGGGAATAAGATTCTTTGCCTTTATATATTTTTATGTCACGTAGAAAATGTTTGGAACAAAAGTTTTTATTCCCAGAGGTTTTGAATTGGGTATACATAGCAACGTGTTAGATGATTTGCTCTATTCTTATCAAGTCAGCTCATCTTATGAATTATTAATGAGTTTGAGAAATGATCTGATAACACTGACAATGTCTTCATATTATGTGTTGTTGTTCAGGATCCAAGAGTTATTGATGCCATGATGCCCTATACAGTATCCTATTATGGAAATCCTCATTCACGGACACATGCTTATGGATGGGAAAGTGAAAAGGCTGTGGAAAAGGCCAGACAGGTAGGACTTATGATTGAAACTATCCACTATGCTCACTAGTCTTGGTGCTTTAGCATTATGCAATCTTTTCAACAACGTGTCTCGCAATGATATTGGAGTTATGTCAGTTCAGTTATGTGGGAATGGTTTTTGAACAATGGATTCTAGTTAATACTTTTGGGCCAAGTTTTCTTTGTTCTTTGTTTTTTGCACGAGAGCTGTGACTTGAATCCATTGTTCAGAATCATTTGCATATAGCTGTTAGTTACAGTCATTGGCTTGCCAATTATTTTGCAAGGTTATACTTGATTGTAAACAGGCAGACTCTTAGCCAATCAAATTCTAGAAAGTAAATACAATAGTGTAATAAATATAAGTTCAGTTCAGAGTCATTAACTGCATGAGTATGAATTGAAGGGATAAGACAAAAGAAGTGCAGTTGTAGATTACATGTAGTATCCAATGCTACTATGAATGCCAACATTTTTATTTTTTTTTATTTTCAGCAAGTTGCAGATTTGATAGGAGCTGATCCAAAGGAAATTATCTTCACAAGCGGAGCCACAGAGTCTAACAATATTGCTATCAAAGTATGGACATTGTCTTATGCTGACAATATTAAAAAGCAGTCTCCAATGAAAATAAATACTCCAGTATCACGTTACTGTATTGCCGCTGTTCCCATTATTGACAAAAGGCACATTTGCACATGCTAGGCTTTGATTTGTTGTAACAAATATTCACAAATTCCAAGCGAACAACGAAAAAATATTATCTCTTCACATAAGAAAACATGTTTAAATTTACTCTGAATCAAGATTATCTCTTTGAAAGTGCACCTTTTTCAAATGTTCAGTTTTGGTGAGGGAGGAAAACCATATCACTTGGAGAAAAAACCCTTGTGACTGGTAAAGAATAACACATGAAACAAACTCAATTCACATATGAACTGGTGCCAAGCTGGGACTTGAACCCAGACCACAGCACTAAAAAGGAGATGCTCTCACCAATAGCGCAGCACAATAATGACGTCACAAAAATGGAGACAAAGGCCTAACTCAGACAAACAAACTTTTATTTAACTTTCAGCAGACTATTTTCAATGCCGATCGAAGTAAATCTTTGTTTAATCACGGTGTTATTCTAATTTCAGCAGGAAATGATAAGATCGGTTCATACATTTCTCAACACGGTAAATCTGAACACAATGTTTGTCCGAGTCTTGGAGCTATTCTTAGCATTACTGTGCTGCGCTATTGGCCAACCATATCACCAATAACTGAATATTTTACTATTTTGATATGTTTCTTGTTTACAGGGAGTTGGTAAATTTTACAAGAAAAAGAAAAAACATCTGATTACCACACAAACAGTGAGTGAAATGTTAGGCTGTAATGATAAAGCTATTGCTATGATGATGATTGATGATATCAAATGGTGTAATTATATTAATATGATGATAATGATGATAGCAATAATGATGGTGATTTCAAATTATGATAATGTCGTAATATCAATATTGATGATAACTGATAAGAGCAATAATAATATTATTGATAATAATAATAATAAACTTTATTAGTATTCCCAACTGGGTTTTTCGATACTAATTTACAATAAATTATAAAATGTCTAAAATCTAATATTATCTAATTTAATATTAACTTAGTTATACAAAATGAGAAACATATGTTATTAATTATAAATTGGATGTAAAAATGTAAAAATATGTATATGGGCCATTCCACCATGACGGACATTACATTCACAGACCTAAATAAGCTTGTGTTTCATACACAGTTGCATTATCTTACAATTTATTTTTTCAACAACTGTCTTAGAACCTTGTCTACAATTTGCATGAAAAACGTTTTCAGAAATAATTTTCGACTTGTCAGTTTTTTGTCCAAAAGGACTGTGACGGACATTACAGCTAAAACTACCACTACTGGTAATTCCAGTTGGGTAAATTAGAAGTGAAATTCCTGTGAATTGTGAGAAGTTTATAGCAAACAATTGCTTTTTAGCATTTGGTTATAGGTTAAGTTTTCTTACTGAAGACCTATATTTTTTAGTTGTTTTTTCTATTTTTTAAAAAAAGGGAATATTTAGTGTGACATTACAAGAAACGTGACGGACATTACAAATGGCAAATTCATTAAGTCAAATATAAGAAAATTGCCTAATTTGCTTAGTAAATATCACATAGAATAAATAATATTACAGTAAAATCACAATGAGAACCTTAGTCAGTTAACTCTCTTTTTGGAGCACGCTTTTTAATGTTGTCAAATTTTCATTATTTCAATGTCTCATGTGGAATGACCCTATATGCATATTGCTAAATAAGAAATTAAAACCTAAAATTATATATTAATTAAAATAGCTATGTAACATGTCATTTTTCAGGTTGACTTTTTTAATTCAACATTAGTATTATTCCATATTTGAACTGCCCTATAACGAAAACTACGTTGACCTGATTTCGTTTTACATAAGGGAATCTGTAAGGACTCCCGGTTTCGGGTATTACGATCATGTATTACCTTGCGTTTGCAGAATAGATCACATAAATATGACGGTGCAAGCCCGTTCATACACTTAAACGACATAATAGAGTCTCTATATAATAGATGTTCCTTTACAGGCAACCAGCCTAAATCATGAAGAGCAGGTGTAATGTGCTCAAATTTCCTAGTATTTGTAATTATTCTACAAGCAAAATTCAGACTGTACACCTTGAAGTTTCTTAATGTTAGTGATAGACGTGTTGGATATGTTTGGACATGCATGAAGATGTCAGTTCATTTATATGATTGTCATATGACAAATTACTGTCCAATATTATTCCAAGGTCTTTTGCTCTAGAAACAGGTGTAATTTCTTCTCCTAAGAAAGACAGAGACATTTCCTCGGGGAGTCTTCATAACAGCTGACGTGTACCAACCAAAAGGAACTTGGTCTTCTTGGCATTGATGAGTAATTGATTTTTGCAACACCAAGCCGCCACATGCTGAAGATCTTCCTCAAGCTTGTGTTGGGCAGTTACTACATCTTTTATCGGAAAAGATAAAAGAACCTTTGAGTCGTCGACATAGGACTCATACTTTCGGTACTGATGGAAGATCGTTAATATATATGCTAAATAGGAGCGGTGATAAAATTGCTCCCTGTGGCACACCATGAGTGATGGGAAGAGGTGTAGATACCGATGAGCCGATACGGACCATTTGCTTTCTTTCAGTTAGGTAGCTTTTAAACCAATTAACCGCATTACAAGAGGCACCAATACAGCTTAACTTTTGAAGCAAGATTGAATGGCTTATACTGTCAAAAGCCTTTGAAAGATCTAATAGAATAAGTGCAGACAGTTTCTTATTATCCATTGCATCCAATAAAGTCTTATTTACTAAGATGTTTAAGGTTTCATTAGAATGATGTTTCCTATTTCCACTTTGATGAGAGTTAAGACGGTCATTACGGTGCAGATACGAGCTAAACTGTTGGAGTGCTATCCGTTCACAGATCTTTGAGGCAGCAACGAGAAGAGAGAGAGGACGATTGTTCGATGCCACTTCATGATCTCCTTCTTTCAACAGTGGTATGACTTCGGTTATTTTCCATGCATCTGGGAATGTTGAAGTAATGAATGAGCTATTGATAATGTCTGTCAGTGGACCCAAGATCACAGGAAGGCAGTCTTTGATGACGCGCATAATTATTTTGTCAGGGCCTGGAGACTTGTTTGACAGAAACGATAGAATGATTCGCTGAACTTTGGTGCAGGTGACAGGAGTGAAGGTGAAAGGCTCCACATCATGATGGACTTCGGTAGGCGGTGGAAATGAACGCACTGTAGAAATGGTGTTAATACTGTTGACTGTAGAAATGTGTGCAGCAGCTTCAGCGGATCTTTTACCAACCGAGGAGAAATACTTGTTAAAATCATCAGCAACAATTTTATGGATCTTTACTATAGACTTGCATTCCCTTTTCTTTGGATGGGATACTACTATTGATTATTTTCCAAAGGGATCCGGGGTTAACTTTATGTGACAATACTTCTCCACATACATAATTTTTCTCGGCTTCTTTGATGGTGTTTTTGACAAAGTTCCGGGATTCTTTGTAGGCTTGCCAATCATTTGAATCATGTGTCTGTTGGAATCGGTGATGAAGTTCATCTCTGGATGCCATAAGCTCTTGGATTTCAGGTGTTACATAAGGACAGGGGCGACTGCGAATCCTGATTGACTTGACAGGAGCGTGAACGTCCAAGGTAGAGGAGAATACGTCATTAAATATCTTAATCTTGTAAGACTGTAAGGAGTTGGTCAGATTTAGATGCAAGATCGGCTGCAAAAACTGTAGGTTCATAATTCTTATAGCTTTGCACTTTAATATGACAGGGTTGAGGCTTAGGTAGCTTTAATTTCAGTGACACAAAGACAGGTAGATGATCGCTTATAGGAGTATTGATAACACCACTCTCGCGTATAAAGTTTGGAGATGAGACAAGTATATCGTCGATAAGAGATCTGCAAGTATCTGTTATCCTAGTGGGTGTGGTAATAACTTGCTTAAGATTTGCATCAGACAGGAAACTAGCCAGGGCCTTGCTCTCAGGGTTTTCAGTCAATCCATTGCAATTCAGATCTCCTAGGATTACGATGGGCTTGTCCAGGGTAAGAGCGTGGATGAAGTTAGGTTTAAGTAGGTCTTCAAAACAAGACAATGGGCAATCAGGAGGTCTATACGACACGCAAATCACAATTGATCGAAGCTTTTTGCATTGCAATTTCAACCAAAGCTGTTGAAAGTGTCTGTCTGATATTTGAGAGATGTCATTTAGAACGGAGACTTTGATGTCTTTACGTATGTACTCACAAACTCCACCACCACGCTTACGCAAACGATCCTGCCTATACAGTTTAAAACCATCGATGCTTACCTCGGCGCCGGTTACAGTAGAATTCAACCATGCCTCTGAAACTGTGATCACATCAATTTTGTGTTCGACAGTGAGTTCCCTGAGTTGGACTAGGTGTGCTATATTTCGTAGAGAACGAATATTCAAATGAATCATTTTAAGCTTTGACATGTTTGTATTGGTGTTCACTGATCTGTTCACTAGAGAAGAATGCCTTTGTACTGGTAACAATTGCTCACGTTCCACGACAATACAGTTTGTTTTGGAAGAACCAGAGGTGTCAAGATGAATATTTAATAGGTTCTCCGGATAACTATGCAAATAAGTTGTTCCATCGTCAAAATAACCATTGCAAGCGACCAAATGATCGAACTTGTGACTTGAACTGTTGGTGATTACTTTAGAAATAGCCCTCTCTTTAGATCAACCGCTACGACAGCCCCGACGAGTAGGTTTGGTACGAGAAATTCCACATTGAACTAAGCTTCTCCAAACGGCTGGGTCCAGTCGGGTCTTTGAAGTTGACGAGAAAATTGACGATAAAGTATTTCTTCCATAATGAAGAGTCATCATAAGATAAAATATGACAAAACTTGTTCTCATAACTATTGACTAAAATTCGTTAATGCCAAAGGCAGACTAAATACGAATATGGCAAAAAATATCACTAAAAATATTGGAGCCCAAAATACGTGTGCTGCCAATGGCGTTCCCTTGTGGATATCAATATGATGGTAATGACAAATTATATCAATAATGATGATGGGGATGATAATGATAATGACAATAATATACCAATTCAGAATTGAGTTGCAGTCTGTGTCGAGTTGAGTTCTGCAAAGCTTCTCAAGATCGTTACATGGGACAGCAATACCATTTTGCTATAGTTGCGTCCCATGTAAAAATGCCAAACTCCTTAGTTAGCAGAACTACATGTAACTTGACAAAGACCACACTTTGTTTATGCATTCATTTGGCGAATTATTAGTGAAGGTTATGATGATGATAATTATTTATAAAATAATTGGGATAGTACGCGCACGTTGATTGGTCAAACAACCGTGTTTCATGAGAGCATGAAACACACTCACTCCATTTTCTAGCGCGCGCTCATTCAACGGTCAGTTTATCCGTTGTTTTGATCTTTCGCGTGCGCCTATTGGTCAGTTTCGAGAAAAAGCAACGTAGGGAGAAATGACATCGTCAAACGAATAAAAGGGCATTTTTTTTGTCTTTTCGCGCGATTGTTATTTTATAAAAGAAATGATTGTTATTTTATAAAAGAAATGAAACATGCAGATCAGTCCAAACACGAGACAAATTCTCCCAAACGCATCTCGGTTTTCATTAGCGTGTGAAAACACAGAAGACGTATTTCATTTCTTAAATCAATGTGATAAATAGTGGTGGTGGTGATAATATTAATTACAAGGATTTTTGTCACCAAGTAAATGTACATTGTCTTGGTCTCATCTGTTGTTTGTTGTTTTTAGGATCACAAATGTGTTCTTGATTCATGCAGAAGCCTTGAAGGAGAAGGCTTTGAAGTAACATATTTGAAGGTTCGCCACAATGGATTAATAGACCTGGAGGTATTTATCTTAGTTTTGGCTGTTTGTTTGTTGTTTTAATTTCTAGTTGTAATTGTATTTGATTCTACCTGTGATTTGTGATTTCCCGTATAATTCTTGTTTTGTTGCTTTGCACCAGTGTATATTTGTGTATGTGTGCAAATGTTTTTTTTTTTTGGTTTGTTCATAAGCACTTAATGACTGGTCCCAAGGGAAACAGTTAGTTTTGTTTCCCGAGAATCTCAATGTTTCCCAAGGCTCCGGCCGAAACAAAACTAACTGATTTCCCAAGGGATCAGTGATGAAAATTGAAATGTAATGATATTACAAAGTTTTTAGTCGACCAAAAAATGTCAAATTACAATAATGTAATGTTTCATTTTAAGTGAAATGAAAAGGGGAAATGTTTGTTGTTTACTTATAAGTGGCCATGACTGAAAACAAGATGGTTTGCAAACACGTGGATTTATTACCCGCGCGGGAGTTATATCGATTTATTTCCCTCCACGTGACGTGCTTCTCCACCAATAAGAAAACGAGTTTGAATAAGATATATAATAAAGATGTTTGTTTGTTTGTGTGTTTGCTTGTTTGTCTGTCTGTTGATTGTCACTGTTCGTTTGTTTGCCTATACTATTATGTTATGTTTGGCTAGTAAAATGTTCTGGTGTATTTCAGTTGATTGACTGATTGATTGATTTACTTACATATCTATTTCTTTTATATTACTTATTTATTTATTTATTTATATATATATATATATATATATATATATATATATATATATATATATATATATATATATATATATATATATATATATATATATATATATATATATATATATATATATATATATATATTTATTTATTTATTTATTTATTTATTACTTATTTATTTATTACTTATTTATTTATTTATTCATTCATTCATTTATTCATTCATTTATTCATTTATGTATTTATGTATGTATTTATTCATTTATTCATTCATTCATTCATTTATTTATGTATTTAGTTATGTATTTAGTTATGTATTTAGTTATGTATTTATTTAATATGTATTTATTTATTTATTCATTCATTCATTCATTTATTTATGTATTTATTTATGTATTTATTTATTTATTCATTTATTTATTTATGTATTCATTTATTCATTTATTTATTTATGTATTTATTTATGTATTTATTTATTTATTTATTCATTTATTTATTTATGTATTTATTCATTCATTCATTTATTTATGTATTTATTTATGTATTCATTTATTTATTTATTTATGTATTTATTTATTTATGTATTTATTCATTCATTCATTTATTTATGTATTTATTTATTTATTTATTTTTTATTTATTTATTTATTTATTTATTTATTTATTTATTTATTTATTTATTTATTTATTTATTTATTTATTTATTTATTTATTCATTTATTTTGTAGGAACTTGAGGCATGTATTCGTCCTGACACATCCCTGGTATCTATCATGACTGTAAATAATGAAATTGGTGTGATACAACCAGTGAAAGAGATAGGTAAATTAGACTAGTATGTCAAATTGATCATAAGTCAATATACATTCACTCGTAGACTTTTATAAATGGTTTTATTATCAGTGACTTAACTTTGGGAAAGGCCTATTTGCAAATGAACTTGGACCAATAAGACACAGAAAATATTTTGAATGAATAATAATAATGTTAATTTATATGTAGTACACTTACATTCCATTTCTCTACAGGGGAACTGTGCAGAAAGAACAAGGTTTTCTTCCATACAGATGCAGCTCAGGTTAGTAGTACTTATTAAAATATATTAATTTAATATTATTTAGGAACTCAATGCCTGCGCAATGTCAAAGTGGGGCATATGAATTGGTATAAGATTTATGTATCCAACCACATGCAATTTGAAAATATAATTATCACGCTAAGCAGTTGGACTAGTTAAATAGTCATTTTGTCTGATAAATACCAATGGTGGGGTTTCTACTAAATGAATGATAGGTATATAATATAATGAAATTTGTAACACCATTAAAAATGTTGACTTAACTTTACTGACATTTCGAGCTTTAGCCCTTTGTCTGCGTAAAACTGTTGGGAATGCCCTCATTTGGGCCAGATGTTCACAACAGGTCACAGTAAGTTCAGATCAGTTCACGAGTCGCCATTTTCTCTCTCACATGTGCTTTTATTCTTTGACAGCTACATCATACATAATCACATAAATTAACATAAATTAGCATAATATTTCCTACACACTCCCCTGTTCATTACAGTAGTTGTGAACACTAAGGCAATATGTTCCTGGGGTAATCAGTTAAATATACATGTATATGAATCAGTTTAACAAAGGGTTCACAGTTTTTGCAGTTTTTACAGTTTAACTCAACAAAGTTCCCAGTGTTGCAGCATTACTCTTCAGATCTTGTGGCATCTTCGCAAATGCGTTGCTTGGCAACCTCTTTTGCAGCTCGGGGTATCTGTACTCTGGCAGTACTCTGTTGTTGTCTCGGAATTGTGACTTCATGATCACATGAAAGTTCTAAGGGGTAGAGTTGTTGTACAGCACATTCCAACACTCCCTTTCCAGCTCTCAGCTTAGCTGCTCATGTTACACCATCTCCTCCAACGATAAGATCCTGCACAATCCCAAGTTTCCAGTAGTTTCTGTTCTTTTCATCTCCTCTGATAATCACTACATCTCCTTTAGCTAATGTGTTATGCTTGCTGTTATGTTTCAGGTTGTGTCTTTCGCATAACCAACGTATGTACTCCGATGTCCAGCGGGTCCACATTGTCTTCTTGCAGCTTTCCAAGTACTTTGCTCTCTTTCTTATGTCAAAGTCTTCTACATGTGGGCCTCTAGCTCAGGTATTGTGTTGCTTTGAGGGTACAGTAATGCATTTGGAGTTAGAGTTGGTAGCTCATGGTCATCTTCCACGTAGCTTAAAGGTCTCCCATTGAGTGCCACTTCTATGTCCAATAGTAGTTCACTCAACTCATCCCATGACAGGAGTGCTCGTCCAACATTCTTTTGTAGGACACGTTTGACAAGGCCTACCATTCGCTCGAACTGTCCTCCCCACCATGGAGCACGGCTTAGGTTGAAAGACCAAACTATGCTGTGCTGAGCTAGGAGATCGTTGAATCTCTCGTCATGCATCACCTTTCGAAGCCATCCAGCTGCTCCAATGAAAGTACTTCCATTGTCAGAATACACCTTCTTTGGACGCCCTCTTCTTGCAATGAAGCCTTTGAAGCTCTTTAGAAATGCTTGAGTCTCAAGGGTTGGCAATAATTCTAGAGGGAGTGCACATGTCAGGCTACAGGAATACAGCAAGACATAAGCTTTGTTTTCTTTCTTCATTGAGACTTTATAGGTCAGAGGTCCCATGTAGTCAACACCAATAACTTCAAATGGAGTCGTCCCTTTAGTTCGATCGTCTGGTAGTGGTCATACCGGTGGGTTTGCAAAGGCCACTGCTTGGAAGCGCTTACATCCAGCACACCGTCTCACCACGCATTTAACCATCCTTCTCAAGCGAGAAATCCAGAGTTTTTCACAAACTTTAGCCATGGTGAGTCCGACGCCTCCATGTAGAGTGACTCTGTGTGCCTCTTCAATGATCTTCTCTGCATAAAGTGACGTATCTGGAAGATATACTGGGTATTCTCCCGAATTCTTCCACAGCACACTAATACTCCTTCGGTGTTTGGCTTAAGATTGAGTCTCAGTTCATCTTCTTTGAACTTGTCTAGACCTGCATGCTGTCTTTGGACTCTCTTTACCCAGAAGGTTTTCTGTCTTTCAATTTCATTGGTAGATAGTGGTCCCTTTATTCTTTGATTGGACTTCTGCTTTGCATTGTAGAGGAATCTTGCCATCCAGGCACCAACTCTTAAAGTGCGCCAAAGGGTTTATTTTGATAATAGGATATCCATCTCATCACTCTGTTCCACTGCAACAGCCATAACTTGTTTGATTGGCCTAGCTTCAGCTTCAGACTCTGGGGTGGTTGAAGAAAATATCTTTGGAGGCCATTGCCCAGGGTTGGTTAGCCACTCAGGACCTTTCCACCAAGAAGAGTTTTCAAGCACAGGGCCACTTCTGCTTCCCAGGTCTGCTGGGTTGTCTTGCGTAGGCACATGGTTCCACTTTACGTCAGCATGTTCTCTGATTTTCTTGACACGATTCTTGATGAATTGTTTATACTCCCCAGCTCCGTTGATCCAATACAAGGCAACGCTGCTGTCAAGCCATCCATTAAATGAACTTACAGGGAAGCCAGTTAGTGCATCACAAACATTTGTTAACAAGTTAAGGTTACGGTCCACGTTCGTGGGGTGCTCTCAGTTAAAAATTGTTTAGCGCGTCACTTAACAATAAAGATAAACAAAGTATATATCATTTTAAAGCTTATATATAACAGAGAATAAGACTATGCACGTTTTTTTAAGAAAAATAATATCTTTAACCAATGCTTCACGTAAAACCTCAAAATCGAGCGCTTTCATTAAAAAAAGTATAAGTCCAAAAGTTCCTACTACTTCTCCGTCATTTCTGCATTATATCAATCAGCACATACATGTGTTCAAAACCGTGTCGAGTTTTTTTGATAAAATCCTTCGTTCTTGAATAAATGTGTTTCAAAGTCGACTCATTGTTAAAACTTCAAGTTAAATAACAAAATGGGCCATAACTCTAAAACTAAGCATTTTATCAACAAAACTGGACACGGTTCTAAAGACCAATATGTGTTGATTGACATAACGAAGAAATGATGGCAAAGCAGTATGAACTTTTTGACTTATGCTTTTTTAAACAACTCCCATTGAAGGTGGTTAATTTTGAGGTTTTTGAAGAGCATATCTTGCAGAAAATTGTTGTATATACAAAACATACACAATCTTATTCTCTGTTATATAAGCTTTAAAATGATATATAATATGTCTATTATTATTGTAAAATGATGCGGTAAACACACTTTTAACTGAGAGCATGTGAAAGCACACCGCGAACGTGGACCGTAACCTTAACAGTCATATGTCCAGCAACCAGCTCCAGACGAGGGATGGTGAGCCCTTGTTTTGCAAGGAACAAGACCTTGTGCAGCAACAAGACCTTGGTTGATTCCTGATTCTTGTTCAACTACAGCATAAACAGCGGCTGCAATGCCCTTTCCACTTGCGTCTCCGAATCCATGAAGATGAACTTTCTTGACAGGTTCACCTGCATTAACCAGAGTTCGTGGTACACAGACTTGTTGGGGAAGGTTGTTCTGCCACTTATCCCATCGCTTTGCAAGTTCCTTTGGCAATTCATCATCCCACGCACACTTCTCCAGGCATACATCACGATAGATTAGCTTTCCTTGAAGCACAAGAGGGGATGCCAATCCTAGAGGGTCAAACACTTCAGCAACTTTACTCAGAACTTCTCTCTTAGTTGGTGCAACTGGTTGTTGTGGAAATGACACTGCTAGAGTGTCACTGTCCTTATTCCAAGTTAGGCCTAGAAGCTTACACTGACCAGATTTGGTTCCTAGTTGTTCTTTGGCATAACTGACTTCAGATTCCTTCACATCTTGATCGATCTCTAGTTCTGTTACATTGGAGTGCCACTTATACAACTGGAAGTTAGCTTTCTTGAAGATATCAGTAGCTGATGTTTTCTTCTCTAGTGCTTCCCCTACAGTTTCTCCTCCGAGTATCAGGTCGTCCACATAGAGGCCTCGTTTGATTTCATTCACTGTTAGTTCATCATATTGCCTGTCAAGATGCTGTTCAATGACCCCACCCAGCAAGAACAGTGATGGTCCCAAACCGAACAATGCATGTGTAAAGTGGTACGTGCGCACATCATTCAGATCGATAACGTTGATCCAATGAAATCGTAGAGCATCTCTGTCATCAGCTCGAATACGTACTTGAAGGAAAGCCTTTTTGATATCTCCAGCTACGGCTACAGCATGGAATCTTCCTCTCGCTAGAACTTTCCACAACTGGTTTTGAAGCGGCGTTCCAATATCTAGACACTCGTTCAGAGATGGGGCGTTGGCAGTTGGTCTCGTGGAAGCGCATCTTTGTAGTTTCTGAGTCTTCTCTTATCACAGCTTTATGAGGTATGTAGAACTCTCTACCCTTGGCTGTCTCCTCTGCTTCTTCGATTATTCTGTCATTGAGTTGTTCTTGGATAATGGTGTCATATGCTTCAAGCTGATCGTTGCGTCTCAATCTGCTGACGGGGGTCTCTAATCTCAGGCTGCCTGCTTTGTTGTTTAGCAAAGGAGGATGATCTCCCTTCCAGGGTAGCCCAGTCTCATACCAGCCCTTGGGGCTGCGTTTCAATTGCTCTTTGAATTCTGCATACACAGATTGTTGATCTCCACTAGGAGTGTCTTGAAAACCAAGAACATCTAATCTGCAAAGTTCCTCATAATCACTTGTTGCTGTTTGGGTGAGTAACATTAGCTTGGGTATCTACTTCCGCACCAGAAGTCATGATTGTCCATGCAAACCTGGTCTTTTCTGCGATAGGTTCTCCAATATTGCCAGCTCTCTGATATCCAGCCATCTTTATCTTGGTGTATCCATTAGCTCCTAAGATCACGTGGACAGGAAGTTTCTCCTTTGTTGCAGTCTCCTCCATTTGAACGCCTTGTAGATATGAATACTTCCTCAAGATCTCAGGGTAGTTGGGATTGTCCAATGACAACAGTTCCTCATGATCAACTTTAGTTACACAGGCAGGTAACACACACTCACCACCAGTATCACTTATTTCAACATTGTAAGTCTCTACACGCCTTGTAACAAGCCCCATAATCGTTTTGAGGCTACGTGTGAGTGTCTCTGCTGGTTTAACATTCAACAGATTAACAAGAAATGATGACACATAAGAGCTTGTTGATCCAGTATCTAGAAGAGCACGACATTTCACTCCATTCACTTTTACAATCGTAACAGGGTGACACACTTTGTCTCCAACATGGGTTGCTGTCATTGCCACTTGTTTATCCGGAGATGAACTCTTCTCTTGTTTGTCGCAGATTGAAGTATGGTGACATTTTTTACAGTTGCCACACGTGGCACGATTTCTACACTTTTCCGCTCGATGATTACTTCCAGTGCAGTTAAAACAGAGTCTTTTATCCTTGAGAATCTTCTTACGTTCGCTGCTACTCTTTACTGTTGTACATTCTAGCAACTTATGTACTGCTCCCCACAGTACATACATTCACGAGTAGACACGGTTTGTTCTTGAACTTGAAAACTCCTTTGACGAGTAGTAACATGCCCTGATTTCTCCACTGCTTTAGGTGTATTTGGATTGATTTCAGTCCATTCTCGTATCGCGGTAAGGAGCTGTGAGAACCCCCACGACTGCCATTCGGATTTTCCTCGTACTAAGTTGGCTTTGATACCATTTAGTTTGTCCAAAACACCACAAACCATCGACCAACATTCTGTTGTTTTTCCAAGTGTTTCCAAGGACTGTACATTAAACAACAGTGTCTGATAAAAGGCATGTATTTTAGCTAGATGTGAACCAGAAATAGTCGGTAGCGCCAAAATGTTCTCGGCGTAAGCGTTGATTATCTCGCTTGTCTTCCCATATGTTGTCTTGAGAATGTTTTTAGCACGCTCGTATCCTTCCGTTGTAAATGGCAATCCGTCGATTAGCTTTCTCACAAGGTTCCACAAGTTCCTTAAGATAAGCAAACTTTGACACAAACTTGCAGAGTCAATTTCGGCTTCGTATTATTCCAAAATCCGAGCCAGTTCTCGAGTTTTCCATCAAAATGGGTTATAACTAGTTTGGGCAACTTTACGCTTGGTTTATCAGTTTTCTCGTCCTTTGAAGTAGAATTTGCCTGAGCTTGTCCGTATTCTTTTTCGGTTTGAGCTCATTGTTCAAGTTGCTCTTTCTCAAATTTTAGGGTTTCTTCTCGTTGCTGTGCTAGTAATTCTTGTTCTTTAAAGATTATTTCGTGCTCGGTGTGTTTGTCGGCCTCTTTGATGTGGGTTTGAAGTATATTTACGTTCACATCAACTTGGTCTATTTTCGCTTCTATATTCTCCTGCCATTGCTGTACTTCTTCGATATTTTCTTCGTTTGTAAGCTTTCTTTCAACTACCTCGATCTTAAGATCCTCAACTGCTTTGATAAGATTTGTCAAGGCGTCTTTATGGCGTTTGATCTTCTCTAGATTCGCTGAGTCGGCGATCTCTTTGGATTTTCCACTTGTTAGCTCTAAAACTTGAAGTTTTACCTTTAGTTTCGCTTCCAATCGGCCATCGTGTCCCTTCATGGTCGCCAGATATTGGGAATGCCCTTGTTTGGGCCAGATGTTCACAACAGGTCACAGTTAAGTTCAGATCAGTTCACGAGTCACCATTTTCTCTCTCACATGTGTTTTTATTCTCTGACAGCTACGTCATACATAATCACATAAATTAACATAAATTAGCATAATATTTCCTACAAAACTGCTAAAGCTTGAAATGTCAGTAAAGTTAAAACTTGTCAACATTTTTTGCGGTGTTACAAATTTCATTATATTACTTATTGTTTATATCAAACACAGACACAGCCTGTACTAGTTTTCTTGCTAGTTTCCATTTACTAAATGAATTGTTTGTTTAGGCGGTTGGGAAGATCCCCATGGATGTTAATGATATGAAAATTGACCTGTTGTCTGTCAGTGGCCACAAGATATATGGACCAAAAGGTACAATAAAAGTAGCAGTCAATAGGCAATTTGCATTATTGCATCATAATAGAGCCTCCTCCGCGGGCAACCCTTTCCTTTCCATCTCCTTTCCTTCTCATGGGATCCCTTTGTCATTTGACCAGGTCACTTGAGACAGGAAGCCCAATAAAAGAAAAAGAAAAAACGGAGCGGTGAAGCCTGCAGAGGAGGCTAAAAATTATACTACCAAGACCAGAATGCTTTGCCTACTTTCTTTTATTAAATAATTAGTATCAATTCTAGTATTTTTCAAGAGGGAATGCAAATCTGAATAAGAAAATTTGTAAAGAATTCTGGAAATGGTAGTCGATTATTTGATGTCATCATGCAAATGGCATATTACAATCCAATTTAATTAATTATATTACTTGTGTTCTTCTTCTGTTGTTGTTGATGATGATGATAATGATATGGAATTCATATTGCACACTTTCCATGTGAAATGAAATCTGTTCAAATGTGCCCAACAATGTAATTTCTATGATAATGAATGTGTAATACTGTGTAGTCAAATTAGCCTGCGTCACATCTTTTTCGAGAAAAATTCCGGAGGTGACGCAGGCTAGTTCAAATAACTTTAACAATTTTATATTATTTTTTTGGACCTTTGTTTGCTTATAATCATCAGAGTTACAAAAGTAGCAATAATTAAGAGTGCCTTACTATAGCCAGTCAATGAGTGTTGTCATGGCATCTTCAGCCCTTTTTTACATCCACCAATGCAGGATAGTGAGTGTAAAGTGTGTTATTATAGCCAGTCAATGAGTGTTGTCATGGCATCTTCAGTGGTTATTTTACATCCACCAATGCAGGATAGTGAGTGTAAAGTGTGTTATTATAGCCAGTCAATGAGTGTTGTCATGGCATCTTCAGTGCTTCTTTTACATCCACCAATGCAGGATAGTGAGTGTAGAGTGTGTTATTATAGCCTGTCAATGAGTGTTGTCATGGCATCTTCAGTGGTTCTTTTACATCCACCAATGCAGGATAGTGAGTGTAGAGTGTGTTATTATACCCTGTCAATGAGTGTTGTCATATGGCATCTTCAGTGCTTCTTTTACATCCACCAATGCAGGATAGTGAGTGTCGAGTGTGTTATTATATCCAGTCAATGAGGGTTGTCATGGCATCTTCATTGGTTATTTTACATCAACCAATGCAGGATAGTGAGTGTAGAGTGTGTTATTATAGCCTGCCAATGAGTGTTATCATGGCATCTTCAATGGTTCTTTAACATCCACCAATGCAGGATAGTGAGTGTAGAGTGTGTTATTATAGCCAGTCAATGTGTCAATGAGTGTTGTCATGGCATCTTCATTGGTTATTTTACATCAACCATTGCAGGATAGTGAGTGTCGAGTGTGTTATTATAGCCAGTCAATGAGTGTTGTCATATGGCATCTTCATTGGTTATTTTACATCCACCAATGCAGGATAGTGAGTGTAGAGTGTGTTATTATAGCCAGTCAATGAGTGTTGTCATGGCATCTTCATTGGTTCTTTTACATCAACCAATGCAGGATAGTGAGTGTAGAGTGTGTTATTATAGCCTGTCAGTGAGTGTTGTCATGGCATCTTCATTGGTTCTTTTACATCAACCAATGCTGGATAGTGAGTGTCGAGTGTGTTATTATAGCCAGTCAATGAGGGTTGTCATGGCATCTTCATTGGTTATTTTACATCCACAAATGCAGGATAGTGAGTGTAGAGTGTGTTATTATAGCCAGTCAATGAGGGTTGTCATGGCATCTTCATTGGTTATTTTACATCCACAAATGCAGGATAGTGAGTGTAGAGTGTGTTATTATAGCCAGTCAATGAGTGTTGTCATGGCATCTTCATTGGTTCTTTTACATCCACCAATGCAGGATAGTGAGTGTAAAGTGTGTTATTATAGCCAGTCAATGAGGGTTGTCATGGCATCTTCATTGGTTCTTTTACATCCACCAATGCAGGATAGTGAGTGTAGAGTGTGTTATTATATCCAGTCAATGAGTGTTGTCATATGGCATCTTAATAGGTTATTTTACATCCACAAATGCAGGATAGTGAGTGTAGAGTGTGTTATTATAGCCAGTCAATGAGGGTTGTCATGGCATCTTCATTGGTTCTTTTACATCAACCAATGCAGGATAGTGAGTGTAGAGTGTGTTATTATATCCAGTCAATGAGTGTTGTCATATGGCATCTTCATTGGTTATTTTACATCAACCAATGCAGGATAGTGAGTGTAGAGTGTGTTATTATAGCCAGTCAATGAGGGTTGTCATGGCATCTTCATTGGTTCTTTTACATCAACCAATGCAGGATAGTGAGTGTAGAGTGTGTTATTATATCCAGTCAATGAGGGTTGTCATGGCATCTTCATTGGTTATTTTACATCAACCAATGCAGGATAGTGAGTGTAGAGTGTGTTATTATAGCCAGTCAATGAGTGTTGTCATGGCATCTTCATTATTTGGTTATTTTACATCCACCAATGCAGGATAGTGAGTGTAAAGTGTGTTATTATAGCCAGTCAATGAGTGTTGTCATGGCATCTTCATTGGTTATTTTACATCAACCAATGCAGGATAGTGAGTGTAGAGTGTGTTATTATAGCCTGCCAATGAGTGTTATCATGGCATCTTCAATGGTTCTTTAACATCCACCAATGCAGGATAGTGAGTGTAGAGTGTGTTATTATAGCCAGTCAATGTGTCAATGAGTGTTGTCATGGCATCTTCATTGGTTATTTTACATCAACCATTGCAGGATAGTGAGTGTCGAGTGTGTTATTATAGCCAGTCAATGAGTGTTGTCATATGGCATCTTCATTGGTTATTTTACATCCACCAATGCAGGATAGTGAGTGTAGAGTGTGTTATTATAGCCAGTCAATGAGTGTTGTCATGGCATCTTCATTGGTTCTTTTACATCAACCAATGCAGGATAGTGAGTGTAGAGTGTGTTATTATAGCCTGTCAGTGAGTGTTGTCATGGCATCTTCATTGGTTCTTTTACATCAACCAATGCTGGATAGTGAGTGTCGAGTGTGTTATTATAGCCAGTCAATGAGGGTTGTCATGGCATCTTCATTGGTTATTTTACATCCACAAATGCAGGATAGTGAGTGTAGAGTGTGTTATTATAGCCAGTCAATGAGGGTTGTCATGGCATCTTCATTGGTTATTTTACATCCACAAATGCAGGATAGTGAGTGTAGAGTGTGTTATTATAGCCAGTCAATGAGTGTTGTCATGGCATCTTCATTGGTTCTTTTACATCCACCAATGCAGGATAGTGAGTGTAAAGTGTGTTATTATAGCCAGTCAATGAGGGTTGTCATGGCATCTTCATTGGTTCTTTTACATCCACCAATGCAGGATAGTGAGTGTAGAGTGTGTTATTATATCCAGTCAATGAGTGTTGTCATATGGCATCTTAATAGGTTATTTTACATCCACAAATGCAGGATAGTGAGTGTAGAGTGTGTTATTATAGCCAGTCAATGAGGGTTGTCATGGCATCTTCATTGGTTCTTTTACATCAACCAATGCAGGATAGTGAGTGTAGAGTGTGTTATTATATCCAGTCAATGAGTGTTGTCATATGGCATCTTCATTGGTTATTTTACATCAACCAATGCAGGATAGTGAGTGTAGAGTGTGTTATTATAGCCAGTCAATGAGGGTTGTCATGGCATCTTCATTGGTTCTTTTACATCAACCAATGCAGGATAGTGAGTGTAGAGTGTGTTATTATATCCAGTCAATGAGGGTTGTCATGGCATCTTCATTGGTTATTTTACATCAACCAATGCAGGATAGTGAGTGTAGAGTGTGTTATTATAGCCAGTCAATGAGTGTTGTCATGGCATCTTCATTATTTGGTTATTTTACATCCACCAATGCAGGATAGTGAGTGTAAAGTGTGTTATTATAGCCAGTCAATGAGTGTTGTCATGGCATCTTCATTGGTTATTTTACATCAACCAATGCAGGATAGTGAGTGTAGAGTGTGTTATTTTATCCAGTCAATGAGTGTTGTCATGGCATCTTCATTGGTTATTTTACATCAACCAATGCAGGATAGTGAGTGTAGAGTGTGTTATTATATCCAGTCAATGAGTGTTGTCATGGCATCTTCATTGGTTCTTTTACATCCTCCAATGCAGGATAGTGAGTGTAGAGTGTGTTATTATAGCCAGTCAATGAGTGTTGTCATGGCATCTTCATTGGTTATTTTACATCAACCAATGCAGGATAGTGAGTGTAGAGTGTGTTATTTTATCCAGTCAATGAGTGTTGTCATGGCATCTTCATTGGTTATTTTACATCCACCAATGCAGGATAGTGAGTGTAGAGTGTGTTAGTACGAGCCATTCACTGAGGGCTGTCACTACAAGGGTTTGTTAGTACAACCTCAGTTTTTGTTATTTAGGGGGATTTCATTTATTAGTTTATGGGGGGTTGGAAAGGGGGGGCAGCAAAATCACCTGTTGTCTTTTCCAAATATTATGGACCCCCCCCCCCCCCCTTTAACTTCCTGGCTGCTTCCCAAAATAACATGCCCCCCTCAATATTGCCAACCTTTCTCCATACAGTAGTACATGAAAGCCCCCTTACAGCACGACGTGCCTTACCATTTCCACCAGACAAACATTTTTGACACTTATTTGATTGAGAGGTGGAGTCATCACAAAGGTGCCCACACACCATTTGATAGCGAGTTTAAATGTTTGTCTGGTGGAAACAGCGAGGCGCGGCACACTGTAAGTACCCCTAAAACACATGTAGCTAGTGTAGTTTGGGAGAGAGGTTGTTGAACTGTTTTTGCTTTGTTTGTAATGCAAATTATTTGTGTAATTGTTCTTCTGCCACATTGCTAAAGTTCTTTTAATAATGATGATATGATATTATCAAGGAATTGGTGTCCTGTATGTCAGAAGAAGACCTCGTGTACGTGTTGAACCAATACAAAGTGGAGGTGGACAGGAAAGGTTAGAACATCCTCATGTCAGTGTAATTATACAATGTCTTGTCTCTGATGTTTCAACTATAACTACTGAGTACTAGCCTATGTAGCAAGCGTTTCTTTTGGGGGGAAGTGGGAAAAGTTGTTTTGGGTTGTTTTGGGATAGCTGTGTTACCAATATGGCCGTGTGAAACTCTTCTCCCCTCCCCATCCCCCCAACTTTGCTTTTTGCACTCATCTTAGGTTTAGTGTAGCCATATCGGTAACACAGCTATCCCAAAACAACCCAAAACAACTTTTTCCCGTTCCCCCCAAAAGGAACGCTTGCTATGCAGGCAACTGAGTACTGGCACTGTTTTTTGTATCTACGTGTATCACACAGTAAATGTTTGGAAGGTTGATGTAGTCGTTCCCATTTAGATACAAAAGCTGGTGCTGGTGCATGCTCACTTTAAGCATCCTTAAACATTTTCTGATAGTATCAACTAATGAAAACATCGAAGTCAGGCACAAAAATAATGTATAATTGCACAAACATGTTAGCATTCACATAAACCTTATTCTGTTCTTTTATTCATTCGTTCAGGTTGTCAGGGGACCAGCTTTTTCTTTAGTACTAATAAATTTAGATTTTGACAAGCTATACTGTAGGGTGACACCATATGACTAATTTTATTTCCTAAAATACACTTAGCATCACAGCCGACCTTTGTGGATTCAGTCCCTTCTCTTACTGCGGTTTTCGTCTTTTTGTGAACTCATACATTTCAACGGCTAGTTGTAAAAGACATATTTCGCTGCTGTCAATCAAGGATTTAAAAAGGTGCACACTAACTAGTTTTGAAGGCAGCAACCTAAAAACGTATTTCACAACTAGCCATTGGAACATTAGCCTGTGTTACAGCCGGAATTTTTCTCTCGAAAGTCCGTCTGTGAATCAGAGTAACGAACCGTGTTCTGGCCCCCAGCGAACTACATGATTATATATACTAGATGCTGATTGGCTTTCGATGATGCTCTTTCTTACACAAACTCTCATTGGACAATTCAATACTTCCGGTTATGTTGAATTGTCCAATGAGAGTTTGTGTAAGAAAGAGCATCATCGAAAGCCAATCAGCATCTAGTATATATAATCGTGTAGTTCGCTGGGGGCCAGAACACGGTTCGTTGCTCTGATTCACAGACGGACTTTCGAGAGAAAAATTCCGGCTGTAACACAGGCTATTGGAATATCTGAGTTTGCAGAAATTCGAAATCCACAGTTAGATAAAAATGATATGGATTTGTTTGCAGTCTAGATTAATTCTTTGTATTTGTTTTCTAGGGGCATGCGTAGTGGTACTTTACCTCATGTTCTGTGTGTTGGACTGGGTACTGCGTGTGAAGTGGCTATGAATGAAATGGAGGTAATGTACTTATGTTCTAAATGATGAGATGATATTTACACTAATTTGCACCATTTAAGCAATTGCAAAAGAGAAGCCTGAAAACATATTCAGCGTTTAACATGATTCAAAACCATGACCTTAACCTCCTATGCAGCTGCTCCTTTGTTTCGTCATGGAAGCGTTGCGTGACGACACAAAGGAGCGGCTGTGTAGGAGGCTACCATGACCTCTGCAATACTATTATCCTCTATCTAAGGTCACATGGTCTGATGAATTAATTAATAACTTTATTTAATGTGGTTGAGTACACTTAGCTCTATTATAAAAATGTTGCCACAAAATAGTGCTAGTTTGTTGTTGGTTCAGTCATTTCTTTGATTGGTTCATTCATTTCTTTGATTGGCTCATTCATTTCTTTGATTGGTTCATTCATTTCTTTGATTGTTTTATTCATTTCTTTGATTGGTTCATTCATTTCTTTGATTGTTTTATTCATTTCTTTGATTGGTTCATTCATTTCTTTGATTGGCTCATTCATTTCTTTGATTGGCTCATTCATTTCTTTGATTGGTTTATTCATTTCTTTGATTGGTTCATTCATTTCTTTGATTGGTTCACTCATTTCTTTCATTGGTTTATTCATTTCTTTCATTGGTTCATTCATTTCTTTGATTGGTGCATTCATTTCTTTGATTGGCTCATTCATTTCTTTGATTGGCTCATTCATTTCTTTGATTGGTTTATTCATTTCTTTGATTGGTTCATTCATTTCTTTGATTGGTTCACTCATTTCTTTCATTGGTTTATTCATTTCTTTCATTGGTTCATTCATTTCTTTGATTGGTGCATTCATTTCTTTTATTGATTCATTCATTTCTTCCATTGATTGATTCATTTCTTTGATTGGTTTATTCATTTCTTTCATTGATTCACTCATTTCTTTCATTGGTTTATTCATTTCTTTCATTGGTTTATTCATTTCTTTCATTGGTTCATTCATTTCTTTGATTGGTTCATTCATTTCTTTGATTGGTTTATTCATTTCTTTCATTGGTTTATTCATTTCTTTCATTGGTTCATTCATTTCTTTGATTGGTTCATTCATTTCTTTCATTGGTTTATTCATTTCTTTCATTGGTTTATTCATTTCTTTGATTGGTTCATTCATTTCTTTGATTGGTTCATTCATTTCTTTGATTGGTTTATTCATTTCTTTCATTGGTTTATTCATTTCTTTCATTGGTTTATTCATTTCTTTCATTGGTTCATTCCTTTTTTTTTCATTGGTTTATTCATTTCTTTCATTGATTCATTCATTTTTTTGATTGGTTTGTTCATTTTTTTCATTGTCTCATTTACTGATCCACAGTATGACAACCAGCACATCACAGGGCTTAGTAACCGCCTCATTGATGGGATATGTTCCCAGCTAACCCACGTGATAAGGAATGGTGACCCTGAACGTACCTACATGGGATGTGTTAACTTGTCGTTTGCCTGTGTTGAGGGAGAATCTTTGCTGATGGCCTTGAAAGATATTGCACTCTCATCAGGAAGGTAGGGAGATGACTTTGGGAGATGGGGAAGGGAGAAGGTGATGGGATTGGGGGTTTTAACCCCTCTCCCCCCTTCTTGCCTCCTCTTCTTCTCATCCCCTCTCCTCTTCTCGTCTCGTCTCCTTCTCTTCTCGTCCCCTCTACACCTCTTCTCGTCCACTCTCCTCCTCTTCTCGTCCCCTCTGCACCTCTTCTCGTCCCCTCTTCTCCTCTTCTCATCCCCTTTCCTCCTCATCTCGTCCCCTCTCCTCCTCTTCTCGTCCCCTCTCGTCCCCTTCTCGTCCCCTCTCCTCTTCTTCTTGTCCCCTCTCCTCCTCTTCTCGTCTCCTCTCCTCCTCTTCTCGTCCCCTCTCCTCCTCTTCTTGTCCCCTCTCGTCCCCTTCTTGTCCCCTCTCCTCCTCTTCTTGTCCCCTCTCCTCCTCTTCTCGTCTCCTCTCCTCCTCTTCTCGTCCCCTCTCGTCCCCTTCTTGTCCCCTCTCCTCCTCTTCTTGTCCCCTCCCCTCCTCTTCTCGTCCCCTCTCGTCCCCTTCTTGTCCCCTCTCCTCCTCTTCTTGTCCCCTCTCCTCCTCTTCTCGTCTCCTCTCCTCCTCTTCTCGTCCCCTCTCGTCCCCTTCTTGTCCCCTCTCCTCCTCTTCTTGTCCCCTCTCCTCCTCTTCTCGTCCCCTCTCCTCCTCTTCTCGTCCCCTTCTTGTCCCCTCTCCTCCTCTTCTTGTCCCCTCTCCTCCTCTTCTCGTCTCCTCTCCTCCACTTCATTTGAGATCCTTGCTACACAAGTTTTCCTATCTGGGATCTACCTTTTGAACATGACAAACGTTCTTGAGCTGGGTGTAACACTATTCTAATTACCAAGTATAGTTTGTTGATTAGGTATGATCGTCCGAAAAGACAGTGGTAGTTTTTTTTACTTTCTTTACTTTCGTTTCTTTACTCTGAATATGACTTCCGTTCAGGTTGTCGAAACGTCAGACATCAAGACCATCAGTTTTTCTCAAGACTACACCAACCCGGACGATCAAACCTCATCTACATCGATTACACCTGGGATCAGACCATTCACTCTTATAGCTTGTTTCCTCTTCTTCGTATTTAATATTTTTATTGAAACCCAGGAATAATTTTTTACATTTTTATGAGTATTTACCCATTAGGGGTATGAGTATTTACCCATTAGTGGTAATACCCTAGATATCATAATATATAGTATATTACATGGTTTGCATAATTGTTTTATATACAATATGTACTTAGTAATTACATCATAGTATTGTGTAAAACAATAATTATAATAAAACAGACATATATTAATCAACAAAAAAACCTTAAAGACAATAATTGCATATCAGAAAAAAAGACTAAGAAAAAAAAAGAAAATAACACACCCTGCCAAATGCTATTAATTAAGAGCTGGTTCAATTTCCTCTTGTTCTTATTCAATGTTTTTTTTAACTCATAGCGCCTGTACGTCTGCATCCCTGGAGCCTTCGTATGTCCTACGTGCTATCGGTACAGAGGAAGACCTTGCACATTCATCAATAAGGTTAGAAGAACAGAAGTAAAACACTTTAAACATCGATAAAGTGCTTATAACGAGATTTATAATTTTATAATTTTGTTTTTTTTTCTTATTTTCTTTTCTTTTGTTTTGTTTTTCTTGTCATAAAATACGTGAACTATGTTGTATGTGTAGGTTTGGAATAGGACAGTTTACAAATCTATGTAAAACACTTTTATCTCTTTAAAAATCCAATAACGAAATTTATCATTTTATTTTATCTTATTTTATTTTGTTTTGTTTTTCTTGTCATAAAATACGTGAACTATCTTGTATGTGTAGGTTTGGAATAGGACGGTTTACAACCCAAGAAGAAGTTGATTATACCATCGACAAGATGGTTTATCATGTGAAGCGTTTGAGAGAGATGAGGTGAGTTGGTATTGTAGTTGGATTCTGACAATACGCTTCTTAATTACAGTGGAACCCCGTTAATACGGCCACCGAAGGGACAGCCCAAAGTGGCCGTATTAACGGGGTGAATATCCAATGAATATCCACATGTTATCCGAAAGAAATACAAAACAAACAAACGAACAACACAAAATATGCTGTATCAAAATTGTGTTGCAGTTTTTGATTTGAGAATACTTACTGAATGCCACAGCATTTATTACTTTTAGGGATTAAACATTTTCAACAATATGATAACTGTTATGAGAAGCGAAAAAATATCCGGAAAAAATGTTTAATACAATAAAAGGCATGAAAAACACATATCAAACTTCGTCACGAAGGGACGGGTTGTTGCCTGGTTATTTAATAAAGCAGGTAAATTTTATAGAAAATGTATGGGCATGCATTTCGCCGGGACCTAAAAAAATTGGCTGCAATAACGGGGTGGCCGTAATAAACGGGTGGCCATAAGGCGTGGTTCCACGGTACACAAATTTCAAAAATCCATGTACACGTATGCTAGTCGTCCGTTTGCTCTTTGCCCCTTTTCGCACTACACGAAGTACCAATCGTTTTGACGGATAAATTATTCGTACATTTGTTTTTTTAATTTTAATTCAACAAAAACAGACGACGTTTTCATCTTTAATAGTGTTCGTCCCGTTTTCACACCAAATGACCATTTCTCGTCCATATCTATTTGTTCATTCATTCATTTCCCATGTATTTAATCAAGTCTTATTTTGTTTTCCTTTTTCGTTTGTTTGTTTATTTATTTATCCAATTGTTTCATTCGTTTATCCATTCTTCCTGAAATGGTTTACAATCTCGTTCCCAGAGCCCTCTCCCTTCCCACCCAATAGCGAAGTGAAGAAAGTGAATTATTTATTGATAGTTTGTTGTTTTTGTCGTTTCCAGTCCTCTTTGGGAGATGGTTCAGGATGGTGTTGACCTCAAGTCAATCCAATGGTCACAGCATTGAATCAATTATGTGTTTGTTGAAATATCATCTATGTACTGCAAGACTACGACGTTTTAGCCTGCGTAGCGGCTCTTGGGGATTGGGGACGAGAGAGGGAGGGGAGGGAAAGAGGGGAGAGAAACGACTTTTCATTTGCTGCTGAAGTTATGAACATATTTAAACGCAATTGCTGTATTATTTGAAGATAAAGTCCTTTAACAGAAAGCAATTTCTTCAAAGCTAGAAGTAATAAAAGATATTCAAATAGATTATTTAACGTTTTGCGTCGCTCAACACCGGCCTCGACAACATGGATACATTCTTGAGGATTTCACCACAGTCCGCAATGATATTAAGAAATGAAGCACTTTCAAATTCCACGAACCGACTTTATTCAAATTCTAAAAACTATTATTGTCGTATGATGCTGTAATACATTGGTAGTATTCGTACTAGTTCAAAGGTCGCATCTCACATACATGTGCCGAATTTACTGCACATGAGCAAAACCACATAGATCAAACACAAGGAAGTGTGTTTCCTCCTATGTCCAAACACAGAAGTTAGAAGAAAAAAAACCGAAGCGCAGCAAAGTTTGCCAAATTTTATGCTAATAAATACACATATCCAAACCTCGGAAGTGATCTCCTTTATTTTTTCCCCTCATGAATTATTAATAAGTTTGAGAATCATAGATTCGGCACATGTGAGATAGGACGTTTTGAAACTAAGCCTTGCACAAGTTTATTCACCTATAATTCCCGACGCACTGTCGGTTATTTCTGGATTTCCGGTGACTAATAATTGTTGTGGAGAATAATAAAAACTAAAATAAAAGAACGCAAGGTTGTTGTTTTTTTAAGGTGACTGGCTACTTTTGAACGGGACTCTATGCTTTCTTTATGCTTAGTTGAAAGAACCTAATAAAGTCTATGTTATAACAAAGTTTTTCAAAATGTTTTTCTAACGTACAAAAAAAAGATTTTCGTAGGATTTTTTGTCCGACTGCATGCGAGTTATGAAAGCACTGAAAGGACAAAATATGACAGATCGAGGTATTTCTTTGTCTTTTATTCAAAACCATCCATGTTGTATTTTAGGATGATTCATTATCCGGCATTTGTGATTGATATAGTATGATGGGGGGGGGGGGGGGGGGGGGGGTGAATGTGCAGCGTATATTTTGGTATTTGTACATTGTTCATATGTTACTCATTCATATGTTACTCATCAGATAACCACAATAAAAAGCAGAAAACGGAGCAAAAATGGGGGGTGGTTCACCACCCCTAGATCCGCCACTGAGTTGTGATTTTTTTCATATCGCTTTCGTTTTCGCAAGTTTTTCTTCAAAATCTCGCGCGTATGCATCCATTAAATGCTGGTTATCTCGAAAACAAGCTAGGGATACCCCATTTTTCTTTTCATATTTGTAATCAGCATTAAATTTCACATTAATAAATCGTAGTTTAAAGAAAAGTTTAACATTATTTCCAAAAGTAGCCAGTCACCTTAAGGCGATTTTAGATCAGAACTGATAACCGGGGTACCTTGGTAACACGACAAACTTGAAACTGCAAACTGCGGTTATGAAGAAAAACGTCAATCAAAGGCCCTAGCTATGCACACGTATCCGGGTATTTTTGAAAACGAAGATTTTTTCTCCGTTTGCGCCTTCCGTCCACTTCTAGGGACTGGTCATTAAGTACAGGGGGGGCAAAATAAGGGGGGGTCACATACTTTTGAACTCCTTCAAAGGGATGGGCTATTGATGAAATTTGACAACTTAAAAGGGTGGGCCATTACAAAATAGAGTATTATATTTAAGTCTAAACTGATTACATAAGTCATAATTTTTGCTCTTCCAGTAAACTGTCAGAGTAAACTAGGTCCAACTTAATTATGGAATCAGTATAATTTATTATACAAGTCATGGTGATATACATAACACCTTCTAATGTATAAACTCAACAACACATTTGTCCAAGTCTAAGTTCTCCAATATCACTGATTGTCATTGCCAGAATATTCTGGTTCTTCATTGTCATCATCCGTTGTTTTTATGTAAAAAAAAGACACCAACAACCAATGACGAGGTTGATGACTACCAACCTAGGTTAAAAATATTTTAATGAACAAAGTATCTCCCTAGCTACAATCATGTTCAAAATACCTTGGGACATTATCTGGTTTTAACATGAAAAATATTTCAACATCATTTTTCCCCCTCTCCCCGTTTCAATGTTGAATTGTGGGAATGTGAAACGGTTGCCATTTGAAAGACCAATCAACATTGCTAAGGGGGGAAGGGGGTTTGCAAATCACATTGATAGTTTTTGTATATTTTTTTAAACGAAATCAAAAACGCTCATAAAAAAGTGACAATGTCCCAACAATTTTGCACATGATTGTAGATGCGATGTATCCATTAAAGATTTCTCAAGGAAATTTGCAGTTGCAGACGATCTGGTAAGGAAGTATCTAGAACATCTACAATACCTTCATATGAAAAAAATGAAAAGGGCAAACGAAACGAAAAAAAAACAAGCAAGCAGAGTCACTTAAAGCATACAAAGACTGACTGGAAAGACATGCAAGAAAACGGAATGCTTAAAAAGTAGAGGGTTGTAGTCTTGGACCTTTTTAAAAAAGCACAATTTGCTCAAGCGACAAATGAAGAAAAATGAGAAAGTGCAAGTAATAAATGCTTGGCTGTCTATGCAGCTTTTAAATGCTTCTACAAGTACAACAGAGGAAGAAGTTGATACTTCGTGTGAGGACACTGATGAGGATACTGAAGATTTATATAGCAACGAAGAAACTGACATTGTAACTCGTGAAATAGGACTTACTGATAGTGAGGAAGACGATGAAAGAGATCAAGATGAAGCTGAAACAGTCAATGTTACAAGAAGTGGTAGACGTGTGCACCCAAGGAAATGTTTTTGGGTTTAGATTGAACATAACATAAGGTTGAACATAAGGTAAATAAAAGGGATCTTTTTTTCAATGGTGGGTCAAGTGCAATTTTGCTTCTAAGCTGGGGTTGGGTCATCACATTTTCAGCGTCATTTTGTAGTGGGCCAAGATAGAAAACTACTGATTCTATTCTGATTTTGCCCATCCCCACCCCCCCCCCCCCCCCCCCCCCCCCCCGCCCCCTGTACTTAATGACCAGTCCCTTAGCCCTTTTTCACAGAGTATGAAGGTATAAATGTTACACACACACACAAAACATTTTTCACAATACAAATTATTCTTCTTCTTTAATTTTTGTATTCTCCTTCTTCAATACTTCTTGTACATTTCTTGAACGTTTTCGTCTAATTACTTCCACTTGATGATATAATCATAATAACGATATGGTTTGTGATCGACAGCATTGATTCCTGCCAGGAATACTATCTGTGCAGCTGCTAAACTATACATAAATGAAGATGAATCTTGAATTATTATTATAAGTATAATCTCAAAATTAGTTTCCCTCCGTTAAGAAAATAAGAATTTTGTATATCTGGCGTCTCTTCATATCGTCTCTTCATGTATACCATTGACGTGTCGGTCAGTTTAATCATGGATAATAAAAACACTGGAGTGTTTTTATTATCCATGGTTTAATAAGGCTTTGAATAGCCTGCGTAGGGGCTCATGTGGAGGGGATTGGGAAGAGAGGGGAAGGGATGAAGGGAAAGCCTGCACTCTCCTTTCTTCCCTTTCCCGTACAGGGGTGTAGTCTGCTCCATCGTAGATTCCTTCAGATATTTCATGCAAGGATTGTTTCCACGATCTTCTTTTGGTTTCCATGGGCTTGATTAACTCTCTCCCTGCTACGAATTGTTCAAAATACGTAGCAGGGAGAGAGTTAGGGTAGACTTTCCCTAGTGTCCCCGCAGCCGTTTTTACTGCGAGGGATCGATATTAGACTTGTGAACGTTTGTTCCATCACTAGTGTAAGGCCTATGTTTAAACACATCACATATGCGGGCAAGTTCTTGTCGCACACTACAAACTTTTTACATTTCGATTCCAGCCCATGATGTGCGCGCGTACAAAACCCTCGAATTTTGCACAGGACCCTGTATCAGACCATTAAAAACATTTTAACATAGCACTTTTAAGCTTTAACTGCGAGCGCTCAACTAAGATAAAATATATATAAATGTAAAAATTACAAATCTATCAACAGTTAATAAAATATGCCAAAACATCGTTCAAACACTGGCTTCGGCTTTCAACCCCGTACGCAATGCATTGTGGTTAGACTCAAGACAGCGTGACCACCAAACCGTGACAATCATGACTCGTCCCCAGTCGTCTATCGCGCCCATGCCTTGCGCGCGCGCGAGAGAGAGAACGTCTGGGGACGAGTCAGGTGACAAGCCGCGCCACAGTCGGTGTGTGGAAATTCAACAAATCTTTGAAGCGTTGTTCGTAATATTTACGCTTTGATTTTCATTTCTAATGCAACATAACTTCAACATTAGTCCTTAAAGAAGATAATTATAAGGTACGTAATAATATTTTGTTTTATTTAAACGAGTCTTCTTGAGCAAGAATAAGAATACTTACGATATTTTGGTTGAGTGATCATACACAATATAAACCAAACAACAACTACTCGATTGGCTGCATACATTCGTGGTGCAAAGAGCTATTTAAGTTTTCATTTGTGGGATACCTGTGCTAATAATTTGCGCGCGCAAAAGCCTGCGGGTTTTTTCTATAGCGGTTTCATCACACACTTAAGTGACGTCACAAAGCCAATCGTTCACTTGTTTGTTTGTTGCAAAAGTTGCAGTGAAGTTTCGTTTGAAGCACCGTTTTACGTTTTATCTTAGAAATCTATGCATCAGTCGACTACAGTCAAACCTTTGTTATGTTGACCATTGTGAATGGTGTGGGAATAAGGACAATATGAATCGTCATACATTGGTACGCTAAGAGATAAAGATTATATTATACCACAATTATACGCGGGAAAACAGAATTGAATGGTAACTGGGTATAAAGTGTAACTTTTATTTCGGGTATATCCGCATAATATCTTGTTTTCGTCTTGGAACAGCCTATAGACTTGGCCAACCTTTTGGTAAGACATGTTTGCGTATAATGCTATTTTGATTTGGAATAACATATCACTTATATGTTATGTTATATATATGCATAATTCCTTTCCGCTTTTGGATAACATATCGCATATTTCACAGTCTTTCCGCATTTGTCCTTCTCCTTGTCCTTGTCCTTGTCCTTGTCCTTGTCCTTGTCCTTCTCCTTCTCCTTAAGGTGACTGGCTACTTTTGAACGCTTTTGAACGTTCGATTCGAGCCCACGATGTGCGCGCGCACAAAAACCGCTTTGTAATCAGCATTAAATTTCACATTAATAAATCGTAGTTTAAAGAAAAGTTTAACATTATTTCCAAAAGTAGCCAGTCACCTTAATCACCTTATTAAACACTAACATTGTTGTCAGAGTTTTTGTATTTTCTGTTTCCGTTATCAATCCTGTTCCGATTCTGATCAATCTCATTCTTGTTCTGATGGCTTATTTCTCAATTCATGTCAAAAACTATTGCGTGTAATGTGCAATTGTATTTGGTAAAACCAATAACGATTATACCTTTCAATAAGTCAAGTGTCCTTATTCCCTATCAATGCAAACCGAGACTCTCAAAAGCTCGATCGATTGTCAAAGGTTTGAAGGACTCTGATATACTCACTGCACTTCCTTTTGTAACAATGAGCTTTTTGTTAACGTGCTTCACAGTCTGGACAATTAGTTCAAGTGGCCAATCCATCGAAAATATTGACTATTAATTGCACAACATTGGCAATACTTTGATCCATATAGCATGTATAGTATGTAGAGTGAACAAAAGCAGACAAAAAGATGTAGTGTTGATAATTTTCTTCGCGTTTCTCTGCCAACATTTATTGGTTGTAAGTGTCCTACTCAACAATGCACGTTTTTGTCAACGTCCTTCATCGAGAAGGAGATTGACTATAGCTCACATCATTGGCAATACTTTGATCCATATAGTATATTGACTATAGAGTGAACATAGGCAGACAAAAATATAGTGTTGATAATTTTCTTTGCGTTTCTCTTTCATCATTTATTGGTTGTAAGTGTTCTTGTCCTACTCAGAGTTCTATTTCGCTTCCTATTGTAACAATGCACTTTTTTGTCAACGTCCTTCACAACAATTACATTAATTCATCGATTGACTATATCTCACATCATTGGCAATGCTTTGATCCATATACTATTCTGGACTATAGAGTAAACCGAACAAACAAAGATATATAGTGTTGATAATTTTCTTTGCGTTTCTCTGCCAACACTTATGGTAATTTATAGTGTGATAAGGTTGACCACTTCACTTCCTTGGCAATACTTTGATCCATCCTGGATATACTATTTTGGACTATAAAGTGAACATAGGCAGATAAAAAATGTAGTGCTGATAATTTTCTTTGCGTTTCTCTGCCAACACTTGTGGTAAGTGTAATTTTCCTACTCAGAGTTATATTTGGTTTTATTTTCACCTTTATTCTGATTCTTGTTCTGATCAGTCTGATTAATTCTCAATCCCATTCTGATTTTAATTCGTCATATTATTGTTGACGCTCGTTCTTTATTTCCGCTAAACAGTGGTTACAATAGAGATAAATGACAAGCTATGGTATTTTGATCTAGATATTGAAATATTTGTGACTTTCTGTATTTTGATAACAAATATGGATGGTTGTGCTATTATATATGGAAGAGGGCACAAACGACTGCTTTCTTTAGAAGAAACGTTACTATGTTTTCTCATTGATAGTTTTATACCACATGTTTTATAATTACTCCTGTGTCTGTTATTCTCATTCAATCCCATTCTCACTCCTATTTAATAATCTGATTCCTTTAAAAAAATGAACTTTACCGATATAAACACGACTAATTCGCCTCGATGGTCTGTCTTCCTAAGCCGCACCTCGCTGGATATCGCCGTAGACACATGCCTGCTATCCCTACTCGCATTGGCCGCTTTCACTGGAAATCTTCTGGTAATCCTCTCATTTTATCGTAAGCCAGCTCTTCGTACTTGTACAAACTACTTAGTCCTATCCCTTGCTACAACAGACATCTTATTTTCGTTGACTGTTCTCCCTTTGTCAGTCTTCTGGCTCAATTACATCAAATCCAAACAGTTTAGTCACCAGTTCGGCTATGAAAAGTTTCAACTAGTTTGTGATTTCCAAGCAATATGTTGCATTCTCTTAACCACTGTCTCGGCAAATACTATGGCGTTGATGGCCGTCAATCGCTTCATCATCTTCTGTAGAACTGAGAAATACATACACATTTTCAGAAAGAGAAATACGCTGGCAATGATCGCTTCCGTTTGGTTGATATGCATTTGCTTTGCTGTCTTTATTGTCAAAGGAAACTTATATTTCACAAAGTTTCAAGTCCAAGAGCTTGTTTGTTTTGTGTCGAGAAAAATAAAAACACAACAAGAACAATTGGACATGTAATATTCGGCGTTGCCATAGCAACACCCTACGTCATCATACTGTACTGTTATTTCAATATACTGAGAAAAATCCACCTCCACAAACGAACGGTCGCCACTACGTCGTCGACGAATTCGGATCTCTTGTGTGCGCAAGAGGTTAAGATCACGTGGACATTGTTTATGGTGTTGCTAGGATACCTGGTCACGTGGATACCCGTGTTGCTCGTCGGGATAGTTAATAGTTATAACGAGTGGTTGTCGCATCGTCTTACGGTGATAGTGCCGTTCAGTGTCGCCAGCAGCAGCGTGTTAAATCCATTGATATATGGTGCAATGAATCCTGCTTTTAGAAAAGAATATCTTAAGATAGTTCAATGTAGATAGATAGCAATCTAGTCGCATCGTCTTAAGGTGATAGTGTCGTTCAGTGTCGCCAGCAGTAGCGTGTTAAATCCATTGATAGTTCGATGTAGATAGATATTCAGTGATGCCAATAGCCTGAGCTAGTGTGTCAAATTAAAATTGTTTCTATGAATCCTGTACTGATTAATCATATAAATAGTGATAATAAGTTATAGATAAAAGCCACACACCTATTTGAAAAAAGTTGTCTAAGACGATATGTCATTTGATTCCAAGACAGTAAGGAATTATAGGCATACACCTATTTCAAAAAGGTTGTCCAAGATAGGTCATTCCAAAACAGTAAGGAATTATAGGCATACAACTATTTCAAAAAGGTTGTCCAAGGCGATAGGTCATTCCAAGATGGTAAGGAATTATAGTTATACATCTATTTCAAAAAGGTTGTCCAAGATAGGTCATTCCAAGATGGTATAAGGAATTATAGTTATACATCTATTTCAAAAAGGTTGTCCAAGATAGGTCATTCCAAGACAGTAAGGAATTATAGACATACACCTATTTCAAAAAGGTTGTCTAAGACCACAAACATGGCTGCCATGAAATCTTTTTATAGTGAACATAACAAAGGTTTTACGCTAGTCAAATGATACATATATTTCTAAGATAACACGCAAAGTGGCGCCTGGACGGAAACTTGCTGCTACTTTTACAACAAACAAACAAGTGATTGATTGGCATTGTGATGTCACTTTATCGTGGGCTGAAACCGCTGTACAAAGCAAACGCAGGCTTTCGCGCACGCAAATTATAAACACAGGGATCCCACAAATGAATTGGACTTCTAGCTCTTTACGCCTTAAAAGTGCGCAGACCATAGAGTAGTAGTTGAAAAACACATAAATTCGACCCTCAGTTTCTTTAGGAAATGATTAGGATTTAGACGCACTTTAGCAATATTATCACAATCACAATTACAAACATGCACAACAGTCACAGCCACAGCCTCAGTTACCATTGCCATCATCATCATCATCATCATCATCATCATCATCATCATCATCATCATCATCATTATCATCATCATCATCATCATCATCACTAGTATGATCATCAGCATTGTCATTATCGTTATCTTGTCAGCATCGGTTACATCATTGTCATCAATATATCATCCATTTGTACAATGATCTATCTAAGCGTTATCAAGTATACAAACTTCAATGCTGCGAGTTTTGACGGAATCTGAGGTCCAATGGAAAGTACTTGTTGTAGAAAAACCAGCACCAAGGATACAGTTAATCTGAGAGCGTTTATTGTTGTAGCTGTATTAGATTATTGCATGTAATTGGGTTTGATATTTCGATTACTACTGCATGTGACTGAATAACAGCAGCAACATTAATATCAATCACAATATCAATCATCATTACAATTACAACCACAATCACAACCACAACCACAACCACAACCACAACCACAACCACAACCACAACCACAACCACAACCACAACCACAACCACAACCACAACCACAACCACAACCACAACCACAACCACAACCACAACCACAACCACAACCACAACCACAACCACAACCACAACCACAACCACAACCACAACCACAACCACAACCACAACCACAACCACAACCACAACCACAACCACAACCACAACCACAACCACAACCACAACCACAACCACAACCACAATCACAACCACAACCACAACCACAACCACAACCACAACCACAACCACAATCACAACCACAACCACAACCACAACCACAACCACAATCACAATATAAATCATCATTACAATGACAACCACAACTACAATCACAGTCACATCACATCACATCACATCACATCACATCACATCACATCACATCACATCACATCACATCACATCACATCACATCACATCACATCACATCACATCACATCACATCACAGTTACAGTACGTAGAAGCTAACCTTTAGCATACAATGAATCTGAAAGAGGTTGCGGTGAACAATTAATTGTAATTAATTGTAATTATTCACAATTGTCAACATAACAAAGGTTTGACTGTAGTCAACTGATGCATACATTTCTAGGATACAACGTCGGTAAAACGGTGTTTCAAAGGAACCGAAACCTTACCGCGACTTTTGCAACAAACAAACAAGTGAATGATTGGCATTGTGACGTTACCTTATTATGTGATGTAACCGCTGTACAGAGAAACGAAGACTTTAGCGCGTGCTCCATTTAAACACAGGAATCCCATACATTGATTTGGGAAACAAAATTTCGGAGTTTTTTTCCAACAGAGCATACATTCGTTCGTTCGTTTGCTCATTCGTTTGTTTATCTATTTATTTACTATCTATTCATTTTTGGTTTATTAATTCCATTTTGTTTATGTCTATTAATTTTCTTAATTATTCAATTTCTTTTTTTAAATTCTTGATTTTCTGATTTCATATTATTTCATTTTTCATCCACTTTGTTCTCTACGCTCGCAATCTTTATATCATATCTTTATTTTTTAAACTTGATTACAGCTATAATTAAAGCGATGCACATTTTTACTTATTCTTTTCAACGGCATAATAATAATAATATGTGAAAATCTTTCCCCTCTTTGATATCTGATATCTTTGATATCCTTCAATTACACTTACATATATTGAAGCCAAGCGCATTTTTGCCTATTATTTTCAACGTCATAATAATAATAATAATAAAAAATATCGAAATGTTTTATTTCAATTTTCATGCAACGATTTTTACATGGTTAGAAAGCTTGCTAAAAATGCTGCAAAGATCAAAAGTCAGTTTTTCGAAACACTTTCAATTCGCGATTTTATCAGGGAAAAAGCCGATTTTTCAAGTGACGTCAATCCTTTTCCTATTTTGATCGGGTTATTTTGTTCTGTTGCAGCTGCGTTTGATCACGCACTTAGATATGGCCATAGGATGCTCGCTGGCCAAAAAAAAAGTTTGAAAATATTTCGAATTCGTTGAGAAATGCGACGTTGTTTTCGGTGCTTTTATCGAAAATGTCACATATTGACATGTTCTCGGCCATTTTTAATACGTTCTTCTAATCCGTTTCGTGCGCTTTTGAGAGCGTAGTGAGATATCCATGCAAGCTACTCGTTGCCAAAGAAAACATATTGAAAAACTCTCCAATTCGTGGTGAAAATGGACATATTTCTCATCGAAGTTTTGGAAGCCATTTTGCCACAGGAAGCCCAACATGTCAACAAACGTCGAATGCCCGCCACAGGAAGCCCACCGGCTCTCACAAATTTTTACCGCTAATTTTGCCCTTCTTTTTATTGGTTTTTCTTCGAATAAATTCCATCATCATATGCTCTAGATCAAGATGTATCTGTGCATGCCAAAACGTTGCATAAGTTGGCTTGATTTTCAGAGAAATAGCGAAAAAAACTCAAAATGAAATCAACAAAATATTTTTTCTCGAATAAAAAAATATCGACATCTTCTATTTCAATTTTTATGCTACGATTTTTACATGGTTGGAAAGCTTGCTAAAAATGCTGCAAAGATCAAAAGTCAGTTTTTCGAAACACTTTCAATTCGCGATTTTATCAGGGAAAAAGCCGATTTTTCGAGTGACGTCAATCCTTTTGCTATTTTGATCGGGTTATTTTGTTCTATTGCAGCTGCTTTTGATCACGCACTTAGACATGGCCATAGGCTGCTCGCTGGCCAAAAAAAAGTTTGAAAAAACTTCGAATTCGTTGAGAAATGCGACGTTGTTTTCGGTGCTTTTATGGAAAATGTCACATATTGACATGTTTTCGGCTATTTTTAATACGTTCTTCTATTCCGTTTCGTGCGATTTTGATAGCGTAGTGAGACATCGATGCAAGCTACTCGTTGCTAAAGAAACAATATTGAAAAACTCTCGAATTCGTGGTGAAAATGGACATATTTCTCATCGAAGTTTTGGAAGCCATTTTGCCACAGGAAGCCCAACATATCAACAAACGTCGAATGCCCGCCACAGGAAGCCCACCGGCTCTCACAAATTTTTACCGCTAATTTTGCCCTTCTTTTTATTGGTTTTTCTTCGAATAAATTCCATCATCATATGCTCTAGATCAAGATGTATCTGTGCATGCCAAAACGTTGCATAAGTTGGCTTGATTTTCAGAGAAATAGCGAAAAAACCACAACTTGAAATCAACAAAATATTTTTTCTCGAATAAAAAAATATCGACATCTTCTATTTCAATTTTTATGCTACGATTTTTACATGGTTGGAAAGCTTGCTAAAAATGCTGCAAAGATCAAAAGTCAGTTTTTCGAAACACTTTCAATTCGCGATTTTATCAGGGAAAAAGCCGATTTTTCGAGTGACGTCAATCCTTTTGCTATTTTGATCGGGTTATTTTGTTCTATTGCAGCTGCTTTTGATCACGCACTTAGACATGGCCATAGGCTGCTCGCTGGTCAAAAAACAATTTGAAAAACCTTCGAATTCGTTGAGAAATGCGACGTTGTTTTCGGTGATTTTATGGAAAATGTCACATATTGACATGTTTTCGGCTATTTTTAATACGTTCTTCTATTCCGTTTCGTGCGATTTTGATAGCGTAGTGAGACATCGATGCAAGCTACTCGTTGCTAAAGAAACAATATTGAAAAACTCTCGAATTCGTGGTGAAAATGGACATATTTCTCATCGAAGTTTTGGAAGCCATTTTGCCACAGGAAGCCCAACATATCAACAAACGTCGAATGCCCGCCACAGGAAGCCCACCGGCTCTCACAAATTTTTACCGCTAATTTTGCCCTTCTTTTTATTGGTTTTTCTTCGAATAAATTCCATCATCATATGCTCTAGATCAAGATGTATCTGTGCATGCCAAAACGTTGCATAAGTTGGCTTGATTTTCAGAGAAATAGCGAAAAAAACTCAAAATGAAATCAACAAAATATTTTTTCTCGAATAAAAAAATATCGACATCTTCTATTTCAATTTTTATGCTACGATTTTTACATGGTTGGAAAGCTTGCTAAAAATGCTGCAAAGATCAAAAGTCAGTTTTTCGAAACACTTTCAATTCGCGATTTTATCAGGGAAAAAGCCGATTTTTCGAGTGACGTCAATCCTTTTCCTATTTTGATCGGGTTATTTTGTTCTGTTGCAGCTGCGTTTGATCACGCACTTAGATATGGCCATAGGATGCTCGCTGGCCAAAAAAAAAGTTTGAAAATATTTCGAATTCGTTGAGAAATGCGACGTTGTTTTCGGTGCTTTTATCGAAAATGTCACATATTGACATGTTCTCGGCCATTTTTAATACGTTCTTCTAATCCGTTTCGTGCGCTTTTGAGAGCGTAGTGAGATATCCATGCAAGCTACTCGTTGCCAAAGAAAACATATTGAAAAACTCTCCAATTCGTGGTGAAAATGGACATATTTCTCATCGAAGTTTTGGAAGCCATTTTGCCACAGGAAGCCCAACATGTCAACAAACGTCGAATGCCCGCCACAGGAAGCCCACCGGCTCTCACAAATTTTTACCGCTAATTTTGCCCTTCTTTTTATTGGTTTTTCTTCGAATAAATTCCATCATCATATGCTCTAGATCAAGATGTATCTGTGCATGCCAAAACGTTGCATAAGTTGGCTTGATTTTCAGAGAAATAGCGAAAAAACCACAACTTGAAATCAACAAAATATTTTTTCTCGAATAAAAAAATATCGACATCTTCTATTTCAATTTTTATGCTACGATTTTTACATGGTTGGAAAGCTTGCTAAAAATGCTGCAAAGATCAAAAGTCAGTTTTTCGAAACACTTTCAATTCGCGATTTTATCAGGGAAAAAGCCGATTTTTCGAGTGACGTCAATCCTTTTGCTATTTTGATCGGGTTATTTTGTTCTATTGCAGCTGCTTTTGATCACGCACTTAGACATGGCCATAGGCTGCTCGCTGGTCAAAAAACAATTTGAAAAACCTTCGAATTCGTTGAGAAATGCGACGTTGTTTTCGGTGATTTTATGGAAAATGTCACATATTGACATGTTTTCGGCTATTTTTAATACGTTCTTCTATTCCGTTTCGTGCGATTTTGATAGCGTAGTGAGACATCGATGCAAGCTACTCGTTGCTAAAGAAACAATATTGAAAAACTCTCGAATTCGTGGTGAAAATGGACATATTTCTCATCGAAGTTTTGGAAGCCATTTTGCCACAGGAAGCCCAACATATCAACAAACGTCGAATGCCCGCCACAGGAAGCCCACCGGCTCTCACAAATTTTTACCGCTAATTTTGCCCTTCTTTTTATTGGTTTTTCTTCGAATAAATTCCATCATCATATGCTCTAGATCAAGATGTATCTGTGCATGCCAAAACGTTGCATAAGTTGGCTTGATTTTCAGAGAAATAGCGAAAAAAACTCAAAATGAAATCAACAAAATATTTTTTCTCGAATAAAAAAATATCGACATCTTCTATTTCAATTTTTATGCTACGATTTTTACATGGTTGGAAAGCTTGCTAAAAATGCTGCAAAGATCAAAAGTCAGTTTTTCGAAACACTTTCAATTCGCGATTTTATCAGGGAAAAAGCCGACTTTTCGAGTGACGTCAATCCTTTTGCTATTTTGATCGGATTATTTTGTTCTGTTGCAGCTGCTTTTGATCACGCACTTAGACATGGCCATAGGCTGCTCGCTGGTCAAAAAAAAGTTTGAAAAAACTTCGAATTCGTTGAGAAATGCGACGTTGTTTTCGGTGCTTTTATCGAAAATGTCACATATTGACATGTTCTCGGCTATTTTTAATACGTTCTTCTATTCCGTTTCGTGCGCTTTTGAGAGCGTAGTGAGATATCCATGCAAGCTACTCGTTGCCAAAGAAAACATATTGAAAAACTCTCCAATTCGTGGTGAAAATGGACATATTTCTCATCGAAGTTTTGGAAGCCCTTTTGCCACAGGAAGCCCAACATGTCAACAAACGTCGAATGCCCGCCACAGGAAGCCCACCGGCTCTCACAAATTTTTACCGCTAATTTTGCCCTTCTTTTTATTGGTTTTTCTTCGAATAAATTCCATCATCATATGCTCTAGATCAAGATGTATCTGTGCATGCCAAAACGTTGCATAAGTTGGCTTGATTTTCAGAGAAATAGCGAAAAAAACTCAAAATGAAATCAACAAAATATTTTTTCTCGAATAAAAAAATATCGACATCTTCTATTTCAATTTTTATGCTACGATTTTTACATGGTTGGAAAGCTTGCTAAAAATGCTGCAAAGATCAAAAGTCAGTTTTTCGAAACACTTTCAATTCGCGATTTTATCAGGGAAAAAGCCGATTTTTCGAGTGACGTCAATCCTTTTGCTATTTTGATCGGGTTATTTTGTTCTATTGCAGCTGCTTTTGATCACGCACTTAGACATGGCCATAGGCTGCTCTCTGGTCAAAAAACAATTTGAAAAACCTTCGAATTCGTTGAGAAATGCGACGTTGTTTTCGGTGATTTTATGGAAAATGTCACATATTGACATGTTTTCGGCTATTTTTAATACGTTCTTCTATTCCGTTTCGTGCGATTTTGATAGCGTAGTGAGACATCGATGCAAGCTACTCGTTGCTAAAGAAACAATATTGAAAAACTCTCGAATTCGTGGTGAAAATGGACATATTTCTCATCGAAGTTTTGGAAGCCATTTTGCCACAGGAAGCCCAACATATCAACAAACGTCGAATGCCCGCCACAGGAAGCCCACCGGCTCTCACAAATTTTTACCGCTAATTTTGCCCTTCTTTTTATTGGTTTTTCTTCGAATAAATTCCATCATCATATGCTCTAGATCAAGATGTATCTGTGCATGCCAAAACGTTGCATAAGTTGGCTTGATTTTCAGAGAAATAGCGAAAAAAACTCAAAATGAAATCAACAAAATATTTTTTCTCGAATAAAAAAATATCGACATCTTCTATTTCAATTTTTATGCTACGATTTTTACATGGTTGGAAAGCTTGCTAAAAATGCTGCAAAGATCAAAAGTCAGTTTTTCGAAACACTTTCAATTCGCGATTTTATCAGGGAAAAAGCCGATTTTTCGAGTGACGTCAATCCTTTTCCTATTTTGATCGGGTTATTTTGTTCTGTTGCAGCTGCGTTTGATCACGCACTTAGATATGGCCATAGGATGCTCGCTGGCCAAAAAAAAAGTTTGAAAATATTTCGAATTCGTTGAGAAATGCGACGTTGTTTTCGGTGCTTTTATCGAAAATGTCACATATTGACATGTTCTCGGCCATTTTTAATACGTTCTTCTAATCCGTTTCGTGCGCTTTTGAGAGCGTAGTGAGATATCCATGCAAGCTACTCGTTGCCAAAGAAAACATATTGAAAAACTCTCCAATTCGTGGTGAAAATGGACATATTTCTCATCGAAGTTTTGGAAGCCATTTTGCCACAGGAAGCCCAACATGTCAACAAACGTCGAATGCCCGCCACAGGAAGCCCACCGGCTCTCACAAATTTTTACCGCTAATTTTGCCCTTCTTTTTATTGGTTTTTCTTCGAATAAATTCCATCATCATATGCTCTAGATCAAGATGTATCTGTGCATGCCAAAACGTTGCATAAGTTGGCTTGATTTTCAGAGAAATAGCGAAAAAACCACAACTTGAAATCAACAAAATATTTTTTCTCGAATAAAAAAATATCGACATCTTCTATTTCAATTTTTATGCTACGATTTTTACATGGTTGGAAAGCTTGCTAAAAATGCTGCAAAGATCAAAAGTCAGTTTTTCGAAACACTTTCAATTCGCGATTTTATCAGGGAAAAAGCCGATTTTTCGAGTGACGTCAATCCTTTTGCTATTTTGATCGGGTTATTTTGTTCTATTGCAGCTGCTTTTGATCACGCACTTAGACATGGCCATAGGCTGCTCGCTGGTCAAAAAACAATTTGAAAAACCTTCGAATTCGTTGAGAAATGCGACGTTGTTTTCGGTGATTTTATGGAAAATGTCACATATTGACATGTTTTCGGCTATTTTTAATACGTTCTTCTATTCCGTTTCGTGCGATTTTGATAGCGTAGTGAGACATCGATGCAAGCTACTCGTTGCTAAAGAAACAATATTGAAAAACTCTCGAATTCGTGGTGAAAATGGACATATTTCTCATCGAAGTTTTGGAAGCCATTTTGCCACAGGAAGCCCAACATATCAACAAACGTCGAATGCCCGCCACAGGAAGCCCACCGGCTCTCACAAATTTTTACCGCTAATTTTGCCCTTCTTTTTATTGGTTTTTCTTCGAATAAATTCCATCATCATATGCTCTAGATCAAGATGTATCTGTGCATGCCAAAACGTTGCATAAGTTGGCTTGATTTTCAGAGAAATAGCGAAAAAAACTCAAAATGAAATCAACAAAATATTTTTTCTCGAATAAAAAAATATCGACATCTTCTATTTCAATTTTTATGCTACGATTTTTACATGGTTGGAAAGCTTGCTAAAAATGCTGCAAAGATCAAAAGTCAGTTTTTCGAAACACTTTCAATTCGCGATTTTATCAGGGAAAAAGCCGACTTTTCGAGTGACGTCAATCCTTTTGCTATTTTGATCGGATTATTTTGTTCTGTTGCAGCTGCTTTTGATCACGCACTTAGACATGGCCATAGGCTGCTCGCTGGTCAAAAAAAAGTTTGAAAAAACTTCGAATTCGTTGAGAAATGCGACGTTGTTTTCGGTGCTTTTATCGAAAATGTCACATATTGACATGTTCTCGGCTATTTTTAATACGTTCTTCTATTCCGTTTCGTGCGCTTTTGAGAGCGTAGTGAGATATCCATGCAAGCTACTCGTTGCCAAAGAAAACATATTGAAAAACTCTCCAATTCGTGGTGAAAATGGACATATTTCTCATCGAAGTTTTGGAAGCCCTTTTGCCACAGGAAGCCCAACATGTCAACAAACGTCGAATGCCCGCCACAGGAAGCCCACCGGCTCTCACAAATTTTTACCGCTAATTTTGCCCTTCTTTTTATTGGTTTTTCTTCGAATAAATTCCATCATCATATGCTCTAGATCAAGATGTATCTGTGCATGCCAAAACGTTGCATAAGTTGGCTTGATTTTCAGAGAAATAGCGAAAAAACCTCAAAATGAAATCAACAAAATATTTTTTCTCGAATAAAAAAATATCGACATGTTTTATTTCAATTTTCATGCAGCGATTTTTACATGGTTGGAAAGCTTGCTAAAAATGCTGCAAAGATCAAAAGTCAGTTTTTCGAAACACTTTCAATTCGCGATTTTATCAGGGAAAAAGCCGATTTTTCGAGTGACGTCAATCCTTTTGCTATTTTGATCGGGTTATTTTGTTCTATTGCAGCTGCTTTTGATCACGCACTTAGACATGGCCATAGGCTGCTCTCTGGTCAAAAAACAATTTGAAAAACCTTCGAATTCGTTGAGAAATGCGACGTTGTTTTCGGTGATTTTATGGAAAATGTCACATATTGACATGTTTTCGGCTATTTTTAATACGTTCTTCTATTCCGTTTCGTGCGATTTTGATAGCGTAGTGAGACATCGATGCAAGCTACTCGTTGCTAAAGAAACAATATTGAAAAACTCTCGAATTCGTGGTGAAAATGGACATATTTCTCATCGAAGTTTTGGAAGCCATTTTGCCACAGGAAGCCCAACATATCAACAAACGTCGAATGCCCGCCACAGGAAGCCCACCGGCTCTCACAAATTTTTACCGCTAATTTTGCCCTTCTTTTTATTGGTTTTTCTTCGAATAAATTCCATCATCATATGCTCTAGATCAAGATGTATCTGTGCATGCCAAAACGTTGCATAAGTTGGCTTGATTTTCAGAGAAATAGCGAAAAAACCTCAACTTGAAATCAACAAAATATTTTTTCTCGAATAAAAAAATATCGACATCTTCTATTTCAATTTTTATGCTACGATTTTTACATGGTTGGAAAGCTTGCTAAAAATGCTGCAAAGATCAAAAGTCAGTTTTTCGAAACACTTTCAATTCGCGATTTTATCAGGGAAAAAGCCGACTTTTCGAGTGACGTCAATCCTTTTGCTATTTTGATCGGATTATTTTGTTCTGTTGCAGCTGCTTTTGATCACGCACTTAGACATGGCCATAGGCTGCTCGCTGGTCAAAAAAAAGTTTAAAAAAACTTCGAATTCGTTGAGAAATGCGACGTTGTTTTCGGTGCTTTTATGGAAAATGTCACATATTGACATGTTTTCGGCTATTTTTAATACGTTCTTCTATTCCGTTTCGTGCGATTTTGATAGCGTAGTGAGACATCGATGCAAGCTACTCGTTGCTAAAGAAACAATATTGAAAAACTCTCGAATTCGTGGTGAAAATGGACATAATTCTTATTGAAGTTTTGGAAGCCATTTTACCACAGGAAGCCCAACATGTCAACAAACGTCGAATGCCCGCCACAGGAAGCCCACCGGATCTCCCAAATCTTCTGAATAGCAATTTTGTCGCGCGATAAAAGCATAGGCAGCCCAACTACTCCTTTCGAGGATTTTTTATTTTTCAATAAACATTCAATGGAAAAAAAATGCGCGCGACTATTTTGGTTTCTTCGTTTGGCGCGCGCTTGTAGTCTTTGGGTTTCCTGTGACGCGCTTGTAGATTGTAGGGTTCCTGTGACCACAGGAACCCCATAATCTACAAGCGCGCCACAGGAAACCCAAAGACTACAAGCGCGCGCCAAACGAAGAAACCAAAATAGTCGCGCGCATTTTTTTCCATTGAATCTTTATTGAAAAATAAAAAATCCTCGAAAGGAGTAGTTGGGCTGCCTATGATAAAAGCTGCGATTTCAACATGCTCGAAATTTAGTGCAACTTCCTGCGATTTTCTGTCTTCTGATTTCGAGCGTATTCGAAATTTCGGCGACAAAGCTGTAATATATTTTCTAATCGTTTGCTTGCCGTATTGTAAACAATCTAAGCACTTTGATCAGATGTAAGAGCATGAGAAAACATTAATCTGACAAGCAATTGGCCAAATTATCCAAGGTTTTTTAAAGTAAATATTGTTCTATTTTTATGATATATTTGCGGGTATTTTGCGGGACCGCGCGCGGGTATGCACATTATTTCCGACCCAGTCTTCGATCACGTGACTCAATTGGCACGTTGTGCACGTGCCAAAATGTAAAAACTATGAAAAGTTGCTTCAAAAATGGCTAATTTTTGGTCATATTTAGCAACAAAATGGACTAAAAATCACCAAAGGGTGTGTATAAGTCCTTGAAGGACTGCCAGGTATCGAGAAAAGGTAAATATCTGCTTCAAATCAGTGATATTTTTCAAAATTGATTTTGACACTCGCTGGCCTATGTGTGCTTCAAAACAGTGGACTAAACTTTCTTTGATGTGCTTGTCAGTAGATAATATGCTCTTACTTGCACAGCACATATGTTTTTGAACAAAATGATATTCTTTGGTATTGATTTTGGTCTTGATTTGAAATTTTTGTAAATTGCATGTCAGTGTTGTCTCTACCCCTCCCCACCCAGTCAATTTTTGTCACGTTTGTTTTGTAAGCAATGTAATATCTTTTCCGATTAATTACCATTATTATTGTTTATTCACAGATCTCAAGATACCATCAAAATAGCAAATATTATAATGATAATTATTTGTGGGGTATTGGTCATGTAATGTGACAATGCCATATAGTGCTTGAAATACCAAAATATTAGGTAGGTTTTAGTTGCTGAAACACTGTACAAAAACTCTATATATACTGTTGCTTTCATCTACCTGTTAATGGTTGCAACAAAAACACGTTCTGTTGCATAAATCAGCGTTTGTTTTGCAGCTTTTTGCTTTAATCATACTTATTGAACTAAATATGATTGCAGATATGTCCTAATCTCAAAAAGTTTGTATGCAACTGTCATGAAAAAAAGGCTAGAAGTTTATAGATATGTACCGTCACTTGCATCTGTTAACAGATGCAACAAGTTTATTTAGAGAATTGCATTGGGAGGGTGCAAAGTTTGGTGTCAGACTTTGTAAATTAAAATCTAGACAGAACATGTCTTTTTACTGCAACCATTAACATCCTTTTTCACTCTCCAGTAATTCAACATACATTTTTATGCTTTATTTTATTGATATATATTATGTATTAAATCATTCTTTCTTTTTTTCAACAGCTTGACAGTTCCATGTGAACTCACAGACAAAAAATAGACTAAGAAGGTCTATCATTATTGTGTCAGGCAATGGCCGTTGGGATTTGACAAACTTGTAAGTATCACTAGTACTCATTAGTACTTGCAAAATCATTGTGCAGATTCAGCAATTATTCAAGCAAACAAACTTTTAAGCAGCCAGTAATTTTGGGTAGCGATTTCAGGGCTTGAAATAGAAAAAATACTTGGCCTGCCACAAAGAAACAGTGGAAGATTATTTCCAGTGAATTGTGACGGCAAATTTATCATCTATTCTGCAGCTTATATATATTTTAGTCTGCCTAAAATGTGGTCTGGCATTTTGCCATTTGTAGCTATTTCAAGCCTAGAATTTATCAGAGTGCTTTCACATGTGAAATGCAAGCAATTTTGTGACAAATGTTTTTGGTATTTCTGTGCAAATACATGGTCATTGTTTTGAATCATACTTTAATAGTAATTTTTTTTTCAACAATTTAATTCTAAATTCTGTTCTCTTCTGTTTCTTTCAGATCAATCCCACCAATCCAATGAAGACCTCCAAGGATGCAAGTTATTATTATTTTTTTCGGCTGGGGACTGGCTACAAATAGGAATCAATTGTAAACTAGTTGATTTTTGACCATAAAGGTCTTTTGCCAGCCCCCAGTCACAATAGATACAGGAGAGTGCCCTACTCTTCACAGAGAACTCATGTGTTCTCATTGCAACCTAAAGGTAAAGACCTGGGTTGATGTATTTGACTGTAGAGTGACTTCAAAGTTGCTCAATCTCAGGACACTCTCCTGTATCTATTGATTTTGAAAATTTGAAATAAAACTTGTATACCTCCACCGAGGTCCCACCAGCACCAAAAGAGAAGCCACCCCACAAAAGGCCAGAAAAGATCCAAAAATGGTAGGTCCTGCTGTTCCTGACAGAGTCTAAAATTTGGGCCTAAGACCAGCTAAATGAGGGCTGCCCTGATACTGAAGACTGTCTGTATGGGTGCCAGACCTTTGCTTACTGCAGACTCCATGGGAGAACTCTGTTGTCATCCAAGTCAGCCAAAAAAGGTGAGGATCAGTGTGAATGTGAGTCTCGAGTGATCCCACCCCACTGTTCACTGGTGTGTATGGCGGTGATGGGCTGGGTAATCGGTAGGCTTAAAGTGATGCTTCATTCAGGCTTCTCTAATCTAAGTGATTATCAAACTGACATGGAAGACTAACTTGAACCTTTTCTGGGATAATATTGTGGGTGTGGTGTTGTTGGCAACTGGTAAAATGGCCTCTATCGCAGGATTGTAATTCGGTTGAAGTTTTTTCACCAGCAAACTGAAGACCTCAGTCCCGCAAACTACTAAACTATTTTCCTTACAAATAATTAACAATGTCCGATTATCAACTCCATTAAAAACAAAATTCATCTCCAAACTAAAGGAAAATTTACTTTTATATTTACTGATAAAAATTCACCAAAAACTGTCAGTATTTTTTGCGGACGGCCTTTATTCAAAAAAGTTGAACACAACTTTCGACTGGGGTCTTCAACAAATTGTATCTGTTCTGTCTAATTATTTACAAATTCAAATGGAGCCACTCAAAAACAAAAGACTAAAACAGTCTAAATTATCAGAGTGCTAAGAAGATGGCATAAAAACTGTTGAAATAACTCATGAAATAAAACAAGAAGAAAAAATGTTAGGTGCAGAAGTACAGTGTACCTATGAAAAGGGTAAATACACAAATACCTTACAATTGAGATGCAACATGAGGTGAAAATACTATTGTCGTCTACATGCTTGTGTCATAAATGACAAAGCAAGGCTATTACGTCCATGAAAATAATATACCTCAATGAAAAGAGAAACAGTTTGAATGTGAAAACACAACTTAAATCAAACATAACAAATTATAAACAGCCATGAGACAAGTCATGAGGTACTTTTGAAATTGAACAAAAGCCATCTTCTTCACTAAAATTAAACATTAATGCAGTTTGTCAATTAAGGCAATGTTTATTATTTCAAATACTATTATTATTTTTTACGGCATTCGAATTGAAAAAGTCATGATGGCCATGCACTTGTTCGACAAGTTTCTTTGCTGGTGAAAAAAACTTATCTTAGGTTAAAATTCAAATAAGCTTTTCCATTTTTGCCACCATCTAACTTCAATTAATAGGAAACAATGTTTTCAGCCTTGGTTCATGTTACATGGTGCAAAGCTCTAGCAACGTGCCTTTCTTTCTAAGGGAAAGCAAGGCAAACCAGTTCATCATCAAGAAGTAGGAAAATTTTAACAATTACTGGCTTTGTTGGTTTTTCGTTGTCATTAGATATTTTAATTGCACTATGTAACAGAGCTTATGGCAGCCATTTTTAAACTCATCTAAAATTAAATTAGTTTCCAATCAATTCAAAATGGCCTCTAGGGCTAATCAATTCAAAATGGCTGCAAGGCTAATGAATTCTGTTCTAAGCTAATCGATTCGAAATGGCTGCAAGGCTAATCAATTCAATATGTCTGCCAAGTTAATCAATTCAAGATGGCGTCTTAACTAATAAATTCAAAATGGTGGCAAAACTAATTAATTTAAAATGGAGGCATTAGGTTTTTCCAATTGAATTGCATGGTGGTAGAGTTGCCTTATCAGATTCGACCTTCACACTTATCCTACTTTATTATCCCAGAAATACTTTTTAGTCTTCCTAAGTGTCAGCTTTGATAATCAATACTTAATGCAGAGGGGTTTGAATGTTGCTAAGCAATGGGCCTATTGATTACACAGCCCGTCATTGTCATGCATGTCCAGTGGGTGGTGGGGTAGGATCACTAAAGACTCATATTCGCACTGACCCTCGCCTTAAGTGCTGGCTTGGATGACAACAGAGTTCCCCTATGGAGTCTGTGGTGAGTAAAGGTTTGACACTTATGCAGACGGTCTTCAGTATCAGGGCAGTCCAAAGTTTGCTGGTCTTGGCCTGATAAATTGGCTCTAGTTGGGGGCAGTGGGCCTACTAAAGGATCTGGCCTGTGGGGTGGTGAGATACTTGGTGCTGGTGGGGCCTCGGGGAGGTATATTTTTTTTAAAGTCAAATGGGCGTGTACCCTATAGTTATGGAATACATTAAAAAACACTTGAACAGATTTCAGAGTCAAACTTTATTGTAGAAAAATTACAAAGACAAAATATACAAGTACAAAATTTACAAGTGAAAACATAAATGAAAACATAAGTGAGCTATCTTGTGCCATATTCAAAGTCAGAACATAAATAATTTCCAAGTCAATTTAAAGATGGCACAAGATAGATTCACTTACCTCAATAAAGCCAGCCTCCTGCAGCTCCTAAAAATAACCCCATTCCCTAAGCCCCATCACCCTCCCCTACCCTAAGTGTTTTACCCCCTCCCCCCCAATGAGTCGCCCCTCCCCACCCAAAGGCTTAACCCCTCCCCTCCCAATTGCACCATACTGGAAAAGATGGACAGTGAAAATCAAGAAAACAAGTATCATAATATTGTAACTTTAATTTAATTTCCAAGAAGTATGGAAAGTTAGAGAATGCCAAACGTTATTCTGTAGAGAATAAATCAAGATTTTCACAACTTTTGTACATAGAGAAGTACTCTCACTGATAGCGATCTATCAAAATAAATTTAGAAACAAACAAACAGAACATATGGAGCAAAATAAATGTGTGCTTGTGTGAGAAATTGGCAACAACTTTGTACTCGCAACTTGTTTATCTGGCTTTTCAACCAAGTAGTTCATCGATAAAAACTATTAATTTTCTGATTTGCTACATTTCAAAGTAACCGCCACCAATCTCATTACAAATTGAGGAGAGATTTAACTTCAAAGTGAGCAAAGTCATTTGCAAATAATAAACAACACAAGGTAAATGTTGTTGTCTGATGACTGTTTTTAAACTTTTAGGTACTGAATATGAAACTGCAAAGCTCACAGCACTGAAATAAAATTGGTGGTTGGGTAGTTGTTCTTTGGATGTAATAATTATTACAGTGAATAATAATACATGAAAATGTAGTGAGAGTACTTCTATGTCCATCTTTCCCAGTATGGTTGAGGATTGCTACTTACCTTTACTATGAACACACACACACTTTCTACCTCACCATGTCTCCTTTTCCTTTCTCCCCCACCCCTCCCCCCTCTTTCTCTCACACACACTCCATATACCAGTTAGACCCAGTTATAAGAATCTTAAACAGAAAATAACTGAAGCTCTCCTTGTGTCAATTTGGTAACTGAATACATGTTTATTATTTGTGATAACATTTTTAAGTAATGTAAGCAACCAGGCTCAAAGTTTTGAGTCTATTTTTTAGCTTATTATCGGTGTAAGCAATCAACATCAGATCTAATCAGTGTTTGGTATCACTTAGGAGAGCTTCAACAGGTGTAATATACCATAAAATTGCAGTTAGAAAGGCCCTTGTCATTTTGTAATAACTTCAATATATCAAATAACTTCTGGCAAGTGCTACATAAAATATTGATCACTTAAAAAGTTTATGGATTTGTCTTGCAGCTATGGTGCTGAATTTCGTACATCAATTTGATCACGATTGACAGTGTGAATGACATGCTATCAACAGCAATCATATAAGTTTTAACTGGGTCTAACTGGTGTCTTAAGTCAATAAAGAAATGACAACAAACAACAACATTTGTATGTAGTGTGTATGGATGATGTGATGCTTTTTTATATACATGGACCAGAATGCAATGCACGCAGGCAATATCATAGAATCCTGCGGTCAAGGCCCCTTTACCCTTGCAATTGGAAGCTATAAAATTATGTGGGTGTATATCTTGGCACCATAGACCTAATTGGCTAACGCGTTGCTATGCACGTTTCCACCCAATTGAAATCTTTTGTGAATAAGATTCTTTGTCTTATGTATTTCAATGTCACGTGGAAAATATTTGGAACAAAAGTTTTTATACCCAGAGGTTTTAAATTGGGTGGTATCATAGCAACGTGTTAGCCGATTAGCTATTATTTTTTGGTTTGATTTTGTTTTCAAACTGTTGATTATTTGTTGTTGCTTTTCTTGTACTTGTTTCATTTTCTTGTTTTCAAAATTGAATCCCTTTTTTCATTTATGTTGGCATAGTAAACTAAACCAAAGATAAGAACATGCATTGCACAACCATCTATCACCATTCTTCTCAATCAAATACTTGAATGCCTCCCTGATTTTTGTCTCTCTATATTTACAACTTTGACTGGAGTGGTGGTAGTCAGTAAAGGCATGTCTACATAAGCAATGTCCATGTGACAATTTTTAATTGTCGCATACAAGTTGACATGTCAGCTTTTCAGCAAATGTAGTTGTCACATACACAATTGAAATATGGCGGACAATTTGAATATCAATTCTTCTTGACTGCCCAGCCTCGCATACGTGTGAAAACACTATTGTTTTCCAAAGTGAACATGAGGCTAGACAGTCAAGAACAATAAGAGTACCCCATATTTTGATTCAGTCAATAAAAATCAGAAAATTTTTCTTTGTCTACAAATTAGTAAAAAATGTGTGCATAAAAATTGTCACATAAAAATTGCTCATGTAGATGCGCCTTAATGGTTCTGTATTACCCAGGGAACCACAGGATTCTATGATATGTTATAATATTACTATAAGTATCAAGGGTATCAATTTATATGGCTGATAAATTATTACCAGAAGGTATTCATTATTAGATCTGCTTCTTCAGGTAGTTTCTGTCTCATCCTGCTTGGCCATTTGGTAACTAGCTTCAGTTTTTGCTATAATTCTGCAGTGATCTCAGTTCCTGCAGCTGGATAAACTCAACTAAGAGGTTAGCAACATAATCACACAACACTTAACAATTAAACCAGTGGCGGATCTAGGAATATTTTAGGGGGGTGAATGTGAAATGTATATTTTGGTATTTAAACATTGTTCATATGTTACTCATCAAATAAAACACAGAAAACAGAGCAAAAATGGGGGGTGGCTAGCCACCCTATTCACCACCCCTAGATCCGCCACTGTAAACACATAGCAACAAACAAAGGTGCGGGATTGCAGAGGTAGATGAAGCCTCCTGCGCAGGTGCTCTTAGTGTCAGTTTTTCCCCCTCACCAACAGTAAGAGCGCCTGTGCAGGAGGCTAAGATACATGTAGTGAGTCTGTGTTGGATACTTAATATTATCCAATGGCTACTGGCTGCTTGACGTCAAACAGTAATTTATAATTTTTTTCAAGTTAAAAAATAACAAACAAATTAAAATTTGTGTTTTTTTTTAGAAAACATATTACTTTGCATAATAATTTGTCTGAGCAATCCCGCACCTCATTCAAGAGCAAGTTATACTATCAGCACAATAATATCAATACTGAGGGATAAAACAGAGGGTTTACGTCTGTGGTGAAATGTTTTGACTTTGTTTATAATGGTGTATTATTATCAAGTTATTTTAATATATTATGGTTTTCATTCAATATATGTCTCAATGTATTTAACCAGACACAAATACCCTACGAATTGGGGAGATTCAGAATCACTACGTGTTAAATATTTTAAGCACACAACTCTGCTCACATGTTCATTTTTGCAGAGGGAGATAAACCAGATGAAAACCCTTGTGGCATAGGAGAGAAGAACACATCCTGTGTTGGACCAAACTGTGTTATCATTATCATTAGTATCATCATCATTATTGTTATCATTATCATTGTCATAAATTATCATAATTATATTTTATTATTATTATTATTATTATTATAAAAGTAATAAATTATATATTTTGTATTAACCTTTGACTCCTACAACAAGCGGAAGTACCTGTAAAAACGCACCTGTTTTGAACAACAGCAACTTCCTCAACAAAGCCAAATTTTCATCCATTCACATAAACTGCTATGTAATTCTCTTTAAAGATGTGGCGATTGAATTGAAAAGTATCATCCCTCCGAATGTTAATATAATTATAGAGAACATGTTAAATTTCCAATCATAATTTTGATTATCAATGTGTTTTTTTGTCTCTTATTTTCAAGAATTTTTGCAGAATTTTTGGTCTTCAATTTAAGGTCTTCATCTGTGTAAAAGATTACTTGATATCAGTAAAAAATTATTATGGAGACTTTGTGATCATAATATTATTGTGTTGCAAGTCCTTCCATCTATCCATCTGTCATTGATTGATTTGCTGATTGATTGATTGATTGGTGAAATTACTGGTTGATTGATTGATTAGCTGTTTGCTTTAATTAGCTTTTTTATTGATTCAGCTGTTGATTGATTGATTGATTGATTAATTACTTGTTTGTTTGATTAACTGTTTGTGTGTTTGAATGATTTACTGATTGATTGATTGGTTACATGTCTGTTTGATTAGATGTTTGTTTGATTGATTGGTTGATTGATTGATTGATTAGCTGTTTGTTTGTTTGTTTGTTTGTTTGTTTGTTTGATTGATTTACTGGTTGATTGAATGATTTACTATTTGATTGATTAGCTGTTTGTTTGATTGATTGGTTGATTGATTGATTACATGTCTGTTTGATTAGCTGTTTGTTTGATTGATTGGTTGATTGATTTATTAGCTGTTTGTTTGTTTGTTTGTTTGATTTACTGGTTGATTGAATGATTTACTATTTGATTGATTAGCAGTTTGTTTGTTTGGTTGATTGATATGAAAGATATGTATTTCTCTTGTAATGGACAACGATAGAAGAGAGTTGGTAATGTAAAGAGAAATGATTTCCTAAATGCATGAGAGGACTGGGTATGAGTTATGTAAATGATTATGTAAATTAGCAATGTGTGTTATAAGGTTGAGTGAGTGTCAGTTAGGTTATTGTGGTCTAAGTTCGCTTAGTTGACACTTAAAGTTCGCTTAGTTGACACTTAAAATTCGACTTTACTTTCCAAGTTACTACTTTCTTCGTTGTATTATGCCTCGCTATTCAACTAGGAACCAACATAACCGGCAGAGAGAACCGGAAAACGCATAGGTCACGTAGCTCAAGTTCCACTACGAGACGATCTAGTTCGCGTTCAGGACGCGCTCAAAACCCACTGACACTTGAAGCCATTCAAGAGTTCAGAGAAGTCTTTGACCCTGAATACTCCGATAGGTTATCGGTAGAAGCAGGTAGTGACCTGGAAGGAAACCGCCGCGAAGATGACGTGAGAAACGAGCCAAACCACGATCTGGCGGGAAACGCACCTCGTCAGGAACCGGACATGCCGACCTGGGCGAGGACTCTATTGGAAAACCAGGACAAGGCCCTCGAAGTAAGCAAGAAAGAGCTCAGCGAGCTACGCTCAGAAGTAAGAGCGTTAAAAAGAAAAAGAGACGACCTGGGCAAGGATAATCTGTTTGACTGGAAGAGGAAAGGAAACCAGAAACAATTTGAATTTAATCGGACCGTGGAAGAACAGCTTGAGGACATTGCCGTGTCCAAGACTTTGTTGGAAGCAAGAACGCTAGCTGAGAAAGGTTTGTCTCTTATTTCTGATCGTAATAAACTTATAAAGATAGCGGATTAACATGGCTGGGACACCGTAAACCAATATGTTACCGATCCTTTGGCGGTGGACGACACAGACGATAAGAAGTTGCGAAAAGCGGTAAAAGACGCCGAAAAATCTAGGGAGAAATCCAAGAGAGAGAAAGAAGCGAAATCGCGCCGCTCTTCACGCGCCAGAGCGTTCTCCAGTACGACGACATCGTCTTTGGGCTCGAACCGCCTTGGTCCGCCACCATCTACCTCATCGGACAGGGTTGTCTTTACGAATACTGACAAGAAGTTCTCACAAGCGAGGTGTTACCGCTGTAACAAAGCTGGCCATTTCAGCCGTGATTGCGTTAGCAACGAAAGTAGCTTCAAACCCTGACTAGAAGGTGACATTGGTGCTGATTTATGTGATAGTGATGATAATTATGATTGTGAATTTGATGAGGATGTTTCTTTAAATAATTGTAACGTAAGAGGTCGATTAAAGAAAAACTTAGATTTTTGGCGTTATATCGGTGCCTCTAGCATGATTTTAAAAGTTGTAAATGATGGTTATTTCCTACCTTTTCTGAAAGAACCTAAAAAATCTATGTTTGCAAACCATCCTAGTGCTATTTACCACAACGAATTTGTACTAGACGCTATTTCTGAGCTTTTATTAGCAAGCTCGATAGAGGAAGTCAGTTTAGACCTTATATATGTGTGTAGCCCTCTGGGAGTTGTCCCTAAGAAAAATAAGAAACTTCGTTTAATTCTTGACTTGCGCTATTTGAATGATCATTTGCATACTAAAAAATTTAAATACGAAGATCTTTTTGTTGTATCACAACTCGTTTCTCTAGGTGATTGGTTTATAACTTTTGATTTGAAGAATGGCTACCACCATATTGATATTGGCCCTATGCATCGTAAATTCCTAGGGTTCAGTTTCATGAAGAATGGAATTATTAAGTATTATGTCTTTGCATCTTTGCCATTTGGACTGTGTACTGCCCCATATATCTTTACGAAAGTACTAAGACCAATGGTTAAGTACTGGAGGGACCAAGGTAAGCGCATGCTAATGTACCTCGATGATGGCTTTGGGTGCGCGTCTTCTGAGGAGGGTGCAAAAAACCTATCTTCCTGCGTACGCAATGTTTTGGTCCAATGCGGCTTTATAATTAACGAGGAAAAGAGTATCTTAATACCTCACCAAGTTGGTGAATTCCTGGGTTTTACCATAGACCTAAAACAAGGTTTGTTTTTAGTCCCCCAAACCAAAGTTGATAATTTGATGATCTTATTACGTGAAATTAACCACAAACACCAGTTTCGGCACGCAAGGTTGCTAAACTGACGGGGACTATTATTTCTATGGGCTTAGCCCTTGGCCCTGTAGCCAGACTTTTTACGCGTTATCTCTACTCAGTACAAAACAATGTTTTGTCTTTGAGCTGTAAAGTTTGTTTGTCAGAGGGTGCAATGAATGAAATTCAATTTTGGATAGAAAATTTTTCAGATCTTGTTGGTCAGCCTGTATGGCACTCTTCACCATGCATCAATGTGATTTCCTACTCCGACGCCAGTAATTCTGGTTGGGCAGGTTATGTTGTACAACTTGGCCAGACAGTAGCACGTGGAGACTGGGATGATATAGATTGCATTCAAAGCTCTACCTACAGGGAGTTAAAGGCAATTCGCTTGGTCTTGGAATCCTTCGCTTCGAGCCTTGTCCACAAGGAATGTAAACATTGATCAGACAATCAAGGGACCATCTCAATCCTTTGTACAGGTAGTAATAAGATACATCTACAGTCTGAGGCGACCAGGATCTATGCCATCTGTCGTCAACATGGCATACGACTCTTTCCAGAATGGGTTCCAAGGCATTTGAACCAAAAAGCAGACTACTGGTCCCGGGCTATAGAGACGGATGATTGGATGCTCAACCCTATCCACTTCAGGGAACTGGATGCACTATGGGGACCCCATACTGTTGACAGGTTTGCAAGCTTTAACTCAAAACAGCTTCCTCGTTTCTGCTCGAGGTGGTTATGTCCTGGCTGCGAGGGAGTTGATGCCTTCACAATGAACTGGAGTGTTGATAATAATTGGCTTGTGCCGCCTGTATATCTGATCTCAAGAGTGTTAAAGCATATGGACTACAATGGAGAGTCCGGCACACTAATTGTTCCATATTGGCCATCCGCTCCTTGGTGGTCGCTATTGTTTAAGGATGATGGCACTCTAAAAGACTTTGTTACTGGTTGCGTAGACCTTCCTTGTCATTCAAGGACATTTCTACCTGGTTCAGCTGAAGGAGATCTATTCGGTTATGGAACCCCATCCTGTAGAATCTTGGCCCTAAGGATCACTTGTCCTAGTAAGTATCATGATTGTTGAAGACTACTGAGGTAAGAAGGTTCTAGCTCCCCGCTACATTAGCGGAGGCAGGAAATCTGCTATTGCTATAAGGTTTGCTCTGGAGCTCCCCATTACAGTAGTGGAGGCATGGTTGGTTTGTTGCTATTGCTCCATATGATCTTATTAGTGTATTCTGTCCCAAGCTCCCCACATTGTTTGTGGAGGTACTGTCTTGCTATTGCTCTGGTGGACATCAGGTTTTATTCATGTTGCATGTTTCTTGAAATACCACTCCATAGTGAGCAGAAGTTCTTACGAGTTCGTACAGAATGTCGTTTGTTGTGATACAAACTTGTTGTGTCTGCAACCAAAGGTTCCTCCCCAAAGGAAGTATAGTAATTTCCTTTACCTTAATTCATATTAGAGTATTGCTCACTGTTGCTATTGTTGGTCTTTTTAGGTCTATCCACCAGTGGTTGCTGCGAGAGCCTGAGGAACCTCGGCGACATGCGACTTTCAGCCTTAGCCAATGAACTCCCTAATATCATTGTATGTGACCGTGCACCCTCCACAGTGTCAAAATACTACAACAGTTTTGAAAGATGGCAGAAATGGGCAACCTCCTTTGGTCTACCTGCCTTACCCGCTAAAGGTGCTCAATTAGCTTTGTACTTGTGTGAGCTAGTGAAAAAGAGTAAGTCACCAGGCCCAATCTTGTCTGCTGTGTATGGTGTTTCCTGGGCACATCGCAAGGCACTGGCCCCTGACCCATGTAGCCATCCCTTAGTTGTTCAGGTGCGTAAGGCAGCCAGGAGACTCCTTGGCCGCCCGACGACAAGGAAGGAAAACCTCACCATGGACAACATTCGTGCAATTGTGAAAGAATTTGGCCAAGTAGGATCTGGCATTGCAGACCTTCAAATTGTCACAATGATTACAGTGGGCTTCGCAGGCTTCGCGGGCTTCCTCAGATGGAATGACCTATCCAATATTAACTTCCAGGATATAAGATTTCACGACTCTTATATGAGCATCCTACTTAGGAAAAGAAAAAACGACCAATACCACAAGGGTACTATGGTGAATATTACTCGTTCTCAATCTGATTACTGTCCAGTTGCCTTAACTGAGAGATTCATAGCAAGAGCTGGCATCTTATGCGGGCCAATGTTCCGCGAGATTCAGGGTCATGGCTCAGGAAAGAAGATATCAAACAACAAACTCCGATATGGTACTGCAAGAGCTCAAGCACTAAGAATGTTTGCTGCTATTGGTTTGAATGCAAAACGATACGGGCTACACAGCCTTCGCTCAGGAAGGGCATCCACAGCCTCGCAGGCTGGAGTGCCGGAGAGGCTAATCTCTAGTCATGGAGGATGGAAGTCAGAGTCGTCTCGCAACTGCTACATTCGAGACAATAACGAAACCCTGTTGTCTGTTTCCAGAGCCTTACAGATGTAGTTATCAGACACTTTTTCTATTAATTTTACTTACTTTACTATTTTCTATGCTTTCGCACAGTGAATTGTGGGCTTAGGCCAACCACCGCAAATTGTGTTTTGTGTTATGGACTAGAAGAAATACTAGGAAATGTATTTCTCTTGTAATGGACAACGATAGAAGAGAGTTGGTAATGTAAAGAGAAATGATTTCCTAAATGCATGAGAGGACTGGGTACGAGTTATGTAAATGATTATGTAAATTAGCAATGTGTGTTATAAGGTTGAGTGAGTGTCAGTTAGGTTATTGTGGTCTAAGTTCGCTTAGTTGACACTTAAAGTTCGCTTAGTTGACACTTAAAATTTTGTTTTTACACATGATGTATTCATTTACTTGAAAGTATAATAAAAGCGAATTGTGGGCTTAGGCCAACCACCGCAAATTGTGTTTTGTGTTATGGACTAGAAGAAATACTAGGAAGTATTTTTTTTTCAATTTTCTCTTTTAATATTAGCCTGATTATTGAAATTTGATCAGCTTGGTAAATATTTGGCAAGGCTTAACAATACTTTTTGTACTAAGAAAGGAATCATTTGAAAATCTCAAATATTAGCATGATGCTTTGTATGATAATTTCAATATTTTTTCAGAAAAAGGAAAGCACATATTATTATTTTAATGTTATGACCATTTTTGCTCTGATCTTGTTATTTTTACCATCATTGTCATAATTATTACTGTAGTTGTGGTTCATACAGTTATTAAAGCATTGAATAGATCACTTGTACAATGTACTACACATTCTACTTTAAGAATAACATACCAACATAAGTACACCTTATTTCACACTGTATACACAGAAATAAACAAAGACTCTCATAATTTGTTAAAATGTATTTCTCTTGAATGGACAACGATAGTAGAGATTTGGTAATGAAAAGTGAAATAGTTTCCTAAATGAACAAGAGGACTGGGTACTAGTTATGATAATTGAAACTATGTTAATAAAGGAGTTGTATATAGTTTAAAAAGTAGTTTGGTTAGACCATTGTGGTCTAAGTTCAACTTGAGTAACATTGTTTGAGATCAGTTTTAATTATGTCATCTCAATATAAGACACTATATGGTTTGTTTTGATAATAAAATTGAGTTGCGTGGGCCAACCACCGCATACTGTGTGCTGTGTTAATTGTGACTTGAGAAAACATGATCATGAGCACTGACATTGTATTTAATAAGAATTAATGCATACTAGCTAGTAATAAAACATGACGCGTTAGAATGTAAGATTTGTAATGATGACAATTCTTAATCTAATCTCTGATGATATAGGCACTAAAGGCTTGAAAGCTCATGCAGAAAATCAATTTCAAAGAATAAGTTTGAAGAAACATTAATTTTTTTAACAAGTTATGGCTAAACAAACCTACAAAACAACATTCAAAACCTGTTTGGCAATAATTTTACTGTGGAATTAGAACGAACCCTGGCAAATAAATGAACACTTTTTTTCTGAAAGTCTTTCAAGTATAAAAATAGCAAGAAGGAGGTGAAACAACCACAGCATTTTATTACTGTATTAATTTAGGTAACCTAAAATGTCATTTAGAACCTTGGAAGTGAAGAATATTTTTTCTAATGCACTTAATGAAAGTATAAAAATAGAATAAATATCGCAAAAAAATATTTTAGTATAGCATTCCAAAATGAACTCAACTCTAACAAAGATGCTTACAAACTAGTGTATTATTTAAAAACCAAATAAAATACGTACTTGTGTTTATAAAATATTTGAGATACTAAGCGTGCTTTGATTTGCTGGCAACCATGTTTATATCAGAAGACAGCAAGATACTCTGACAATGAAAAAGGTTTAAAAACATTATACAAAAGCACTATTAATAAAACATTTGTTTGTTCGTTTGTGTCTATATACACCCTTTCCGAGAAAATGTGTCACCCGTGAAAAGCACACAATCTAGTGGCGCAAAGGATAATGGATCAGTTCAGAAACTAAATGTGCATTCGGAACGCCTTTCTTGTTGTTTGATAAGTCAGAACGGACATTTCTCAATAACATTCTGACAAGTGAAGCAATGTGGCCATGAAATCCCTGCGTTCTAATAAAGTATACATAGGCTACCCATAATCCCCTGCTTTTCACTTCACGGGTGACAAAGTTTCTCGGAAAGGGTGTGTACACTGTGATAAAAACACTGGGAGCTGTAGAGCACTTGAGAAACCAAAGATCTTTACAATGTTAACTTCACTCTTGTTGTACTGCTCCCAGCATGTTTATATTACAGTATATAAATATATTTTTAATACATTAGGCACATGAAATTAAAACCAACTAACATTACTGGTTTTATTTTATTTTCAGGGGGAACGTAAAAGAACGACTGAGGACGCAGGTCACGACCATCCTCAGTGAAAGGCCTACACTTACACTAATATATACTAACTACTAACAGCTAACTACAATGTGTAAAGCGCATTTGAATATATACACATAGAAAGTGCGCTATATATTAAATACATTATCATTATCATCATTATCATTATACTATTTTCCCCCTATTACAGCGCGACCCCTCTATATTCCAGACAGGAACCAAGGAACCAAGGAATTTAAGTGTCAATTTGCTCAGGGGTTCCGGTTTATCAAGGTTCCATATTGTAGCTTTGGGGACAATGGGACCAAAAATCATGTCCTAAGGTTTTGAGATAATTCCAATTTTTGATGGTCTGTCATAGAGGGGTTTCGCTGTATTATCAAAACAGAAAACGTTTATTAATATAATTATTAATTTTTACTACATTAATACTTAATATTGTCTGGCAGCGCTGTAAAAAGCCCATTTGTACAGGGATAACCTTGATTCAGAGAAATTTGAATGTGATTTCTATTATTAAGTGATAGCATTTTTCTGTGCTTTGCTTGAAATTTGTGAGTATTTTTACCTGTACAAGTGCGTCAAAAAGTACAGTGGTGCTACATGTAGATAACGTGAGTATTAGAAAATATACATGTCTTTGTATCTACCTGCATCTGATCTTATGATCTCACTCACTATCAAAACTACAAAATATACAACCTCATACATCTCTTTAATGTGGTATTATTTTGCTAATAAAAAAAACACTTAATAAGTGTATTTTATCTTATTGTTTTTAATTTTATTTTAGGTTACATAATGGAAATTGTTTACTTTATTTTATTTGTATATTTCCATTCATCTATTCATTTTCATTTTGACTGCTCTAGGGAAAAATCTACCCTATTCATCAAGTTAATTGCTTTCTATAATATTTTCCCAAGAAGATTATAATTAAAGATCAATGTCTTCAAAAAAACAGCGTGAAAGCTTTGCCCATCTAACAATGTTTGTTTACAGAACAGAGACTTGTGATAAACATCCATTTTCTATAGCTACAAGGCTTTGGAATTGGCAGTCTTACCATGTCTGTGAAAATGTGCTGTGGCAGAAGTTTTAAATACAGCTTAAGATTTGCCTATTTAAACATGTGTACAATAGTGCATATGGAAAAGTTCCACACCAAAATGGAAATAACAAATAAATAAATGGAAAAGAAAATCCAAAAGAAGTTGTTGCTGTTAACTCTTATCTATACAGGTGCAGATGGAGGGGGGTGAACTGGGTGACTTTTCACCCCGCTCTTTTTGCAGATCTTTGCGCTCTTGTGTCTGCCATTATCTGCCAAAAGGATATCAAAGTTCACTCCCCCCCCCCCCCCCCCCCCTCCCTTGTCAAATTTCTGGATTGGCTCCTACTATAGACTGCTATAAAGTCTGCATGAACCAATGAGAAAAAGAAGAGAGAAAAGAATCAAGTCTAATATTTGCAAAGCTGACAGATGAATTTGAAGGAAAGCGAAACTTGGTTTATGAGAGGAACGTTTACAACTCATGCATGCATAGAGAAGACTCATCAGAAGACTGATAGTTATTTGAGCCGTTGAGAACTTACTAGGATGTGCAAATATGCAATACTGGATAATGAAATGCTAAAGGACAGAATTGTAATCAAAATACATCATAGCTAGTAAAACTTAAAATATTTATATATTATATTTTTAGACAAGTTATTGAAAATCAACATGTGAGCAGAGTTGTGTGTTGTAAATATGGAATGTAGTGGTAGTGAGTGTGAGTGAACCTCAAGGAAGAGCACCGACGGAGAGTGATGGTTGTACAATATGTATTATTATTTATTATTGAGACAAGGAATTCAAAATATGCCAAAGCAGTGAAACAGCTACTAAACAATCACAAATAATGGAACAGACATGGCCTGTGAAGTAAGTCAACAAGCAACAAGTAGCTCGCTCAAAGTATATCAAATATAATTATTGATTGAAGTGCAAACACTCTCAGACAATAATAGTGAAGAGAGTTGACCAACAAAGTAGTAAATTAAAACAAGAATCAAGACAAGAATCAAAATGGCTACAAAATATAAAAAATATGAGATATAATTATATAAAAATTAATATAAAATGAGAATGGTCACCTTTGTAAAAAAAAAAAAGATCAAGCAGGCTGTGCCATTAGTATTAAAAAATTGCCAGGCAGAAATAATAATAATGAATTACCGGTATGGTTAGTGTGAACCTTTCAGCCAAAAATTTGGCCAAACTTGAAGATCAACATCTGCTGACATACATTACTCTAAATTCCTTTAATATATGTGATATTCTCCATCAACTAGACCTAGTCCAGTGAATAGAAAATTTTAAACTCAAAACCTATAATTCACGCATGAAGAAATATTCCTCTTAGTCTACTACCAAAGCTCAAAGAAACACATGATAACCTTGAAAGTTCAGGTGTAGCAAAGTAAAGAAACCTACAGACTGGGTGAACAGCCTTGTTATTGTAGGAAAAAAAGATGGATCACTGAGACTTTGTTTGGATGCAAAGGACCTAAATTTAGCCACCGAGACAGAATACTACACAAATTAAAGCTGATTGGCCAGATCAAAAGCAAATGGCCAAGCTATGCAAACAATGTGGAACAAAACATGAACTCAACAAGTGTCCAGCATACGGCAAAACCTGTATTAAATGCCACGGTAAAAACCACTTTGCAATTGTAGGCTTTACTAAAAATTTGTCAAAAGTACACACAGTGATAGAAGATGAAAATTTATTCATTGGAGAAATTCAAGATGAAAATTATGACATCTCTAGTGAATTATATGTAAATCTTAAGATAAACAGAACCAACATTAATTTCAAGATCTACATAGGTGCACAGTGTAACGTCATTTCACTAAACAAAAGTTTTGCGTCATTAATTAACATATAGAGAGAGACACCCATTTTTTACTTAGGGTCTTTCTCACATGCAACCAATGAAAATGTTTTATAAAATAACTGCACAAAGGTATTGTTTGCTTATGAAGCTTTGAAATGATTAGAAATAATTCTATAATGTGACACGAAAAATTAGTTTTCAACAAGAGGTACCCATGAAGGTATAATAGGTATAATTTAATACTTTTCAAATGCAAATTTGCATGTAAATATGCCATACATGCACAGTGAAGCTCAGACAGAAGTGAGTACGATTCTGACGATCATTGAACAAAAGGAATGTTTATATTTAAGAGAAAGTTAAGATGTTATTAATATGTTAAACATTTAGATATTTTATGTATTTTATACATCTTTACTATTAAACAGTTGTTGAAAATATTTGTTTGGGCATATATTCAAATTAAGAATGTGAAAACGAGAAGCCATTTTTTAAACATTTTACTAGTAAAAAACAGTTGTTATTATCATTGTTATAATTATGAGGTGTGCATTTGTTTTCTTTCTTTCTCTCCAAGGCAGCAGAAGTAGTTAATGAGATTGTTCTTGTTGTGTGGAAGACCAATTGATAATTATTATGCTGTTTTCTATCCAATACATTTCAATGCCCAAATTGTTGATTATAGTTGCAAATATAATGTTGATATGGTAGAGTGTGCTGATAAAAAGGCTTAACACAGCTCTGTAGTAGTAATTGTTGATGTTGTTGAGATATTGTCACTGTTGATAATCATGTTGCCGTACGGTAGATAGTCTGTACATCATAATGTTCATCTTACTGATAATAGATTTGTTTGATATGGTATACTTGTAGAGTTGAAATGGTTGATTGTTCTTGCTGCTGGTTATTATACAATGTTGCTATGATAATGTTCGTCATAATGTTCATCTTACTGGTAATAGATTTGTTTGGTATACTTGTAGAGTTGAAATGGTTGATTGTTCTTGCTGCTGGTTATTATACAATGTTGCTATAACAATGTTCGTCATAATGTTCATCTTACTGATAATAGATTTGTTTGATATGGTATACTTGTAGAGTTGAAATGGTTGATTGTTCTTGCTGCTATTGATTGTACAATGTTGCTATGATAATGTATGTCATAATGTTCATCTTACTGATAATAGATTTGTTTGATATGGTATAATTGTAGAGTTGAAATGGTTGATTGTCCTTGCTGCTGGTTATTGTACAATGTTGCTATGTTGATGTAGATGGCCTGTACATCATCATATTCATCTTGCTGATCACAGATTTGTTTGATAGAAACCGTTTGATATGGTATAATTGTAGAGTTGAAATGGTTGATTGTCCTTGCTGCTGGTTATTGTACAATGTTGCTATGATAATGTATGTCATAATGTTCATCTTACTAATAATAGATTTGTTTGATATGGTATACTTGTAGAGTTGAAATGGTTGATTGTCCTTGCTGCTGGTTATTGTACAATGTTGCTATGTTGATGTAGATGGCCTGTACATCATCATATTCATCTTGCTGATCACAGATTTGTTTGATAGAAACCGTTTGATATGGTATACTTGTAGAGTTGAAATTCTGGATTGTTTTTGCTGCTGTTGATCATACAACATTGGTGTCAATGATAATGTTGTTGCTGATCATCTTACATTCATAATATTCATCTTGGTGAAAATAGTGTTGTTTGATAAATTATTTCTATAATTGTAGAGTTGAAATTCTGGATTGTTCTGGCTGCTGTTTGCTGTTGGTGATAATGTTGATATAGATCATCTGTACATCACAATAATATCACATATATTGTTTGATGAAGTACATGTACACTGGTAGAGTTGAAATGCTTGATTGTTGTTGCTGCTGTAGATCATATTATGTTTCTGTCCATGATAATGTTCATGTAAACCATCTGTACATCATAAGGTTCATTTTGCTAACGATAGTAATTGTTTGATGGAGTATACTGGTAGAGTTGATAAGCTGGATTGTTCTTGCTTCTGTTAAACATGCAACTTGGTTTCTGTTGGTGATAATGTTGAAGTAGATCACCTGTACATCATAAGGTTCATTTTGCTAGTGATAGTAATTGTTTGATGGAGTATACTGGTAGAGTTAAAATGCTGGATTGTTGTTGCTCCTGTAAATCATATAATGTTGCTGTCTATGATAATGTTCATGTAAATCATCTGTACATCATTAGGTTCATCTTGCTGATAATACCATGCTTTGAGTAAAGTATACTACAGTGTACTTGTAGAGTAAAAGAGTTGATTTGACATTGTTACTGACCATAATGCTGCTATTGTTGCTGATAGTGTTGATGTAGATTACCCACTAGGATGTGTTACAATACCCATTTTGATAATAAAACAATGTATTACAATTGCCAGTCAATATTGAAGACTGCTATCTTGAAATGATGGGTGCTTGTAGTAAGTGATGATGATGTTCATGGAGGTTTTGTTTATTTGTTGCTGTTTTCAATAAACATCATCCATGTGAAACAATGTTTATTTTGTTCATAATACATTACTTTAACTACAATCTTGAATATGATTGTTGGTTTGTGGTTAATGTCATCATTGCCGCTGTTGCTAATCATGCTGTTAGTCTATATATAGTAGTACTTTTTGTGGCCACAGTTGATGATACTGTTGCTGCTGCTGCTGTTGATGATGATACATGCATCAACCAATAGTAGTACTTGTTGTGGCTGCAGTTGATGATACTGTTGCCAATGATAATGATGATACATGCATCAACCAATAGTTACAATGTTCATCTTGATAATAATAATTTATTATAGTACAAACTGATGTCCATATTGTAGAATGATATAATCATGAAATGTTGGGTTGTTATTGTTGTTGCAGTTGATGATGCCATTGCTGCTGCTGCTGATGATGATGATACATGCATCAACCAATAGTTACAATGTTCATCTTGATAATAATATTACAAACTGATGTCCATATTGTAGAATGATATCATGAAATGTTGGGTTGTTATTGTTGCTGTAGTTGATGATACTATTACTGATGATGATGATACATGCATCAACCAATAGTTACAATGTTCATCTTGATAATAATAGTACAAACTGATGTCCATATTGTAGAGTGATATCATGAAATGTTGGGTTGTTATTGTTGCTGTGGTTGATGGTACTGTTACTGATGATGATGATACATGCATCAACCAATAGTTACAATGTTCATCTTGATAATAATAGTACAAACTGATGTCCATATTGTAGAATGATATCATGAAATGTTGGGTTGTTATTGTTGCTGTAGTCGATGATACTGTTACTGATGATGATGATGATGATATGTGCATCAACCAATAGTTGCAATGTTCATCTTGATAATAATAGACAGTACAAACTGATGTCCATATTGTAGAATGATATCATGAAATGTTGGTTAATTTTTGCTGTAGTTGATGATACTGTTGCGATGATGATGATGATATGTGCATCAACCATCATAAATGATTCATATAATAGCAATTCCATAATATTTCAATGTAAATCATACTATTTGATGCAGTATTTTCATTTCACTCCAGAAGATTAGCAACCATGATGACAGATTACCCAATATTGATGACAAATTGACCAAAATTGATAAGAGATTGCCCAACTACAGCTTTTGCATCTTTTCATGGAAACAATCATGGACAATCATTAGTCTAGAACATTAGATGTATGGTTTTTCTCACTGTTTTTGTAGATTGATAATTTCTTTATATTATTTGGTGCAAATCTGTCCATCCTCACATTTCATTATTCTCACTGCCATTATTCTTTGCTCATTTAAATGGAAATATTGCAGCATGAAATTTGATTAGTATGATGATCATTCCAATAATTGGTTTGTTTCCCTCTACTGTACTTTCTTGATCCTCACATTTGCTGCCATCATTCTTTGCTTATTTATATGGAAATATTGCAGCATGTGATTTGACTAGTATGATGATCATTCCAATAATTTGTTTGTTTCCCTCTACTGTACTTTCTTGATTTGTTTCATCAAATTAGATATACAGCCATGTTTATAATAGTTTACCCAAGTTTGATAATAGTTTGCCCAAGTTTGATAATAGTTTGCCCAACATTGATAATAGAAAGCCCAAACATAGTTTCTGCATAGTCTTTGATATGATCATGAAGATAATATTCTTTCCTTTTCCCTACAATGTTTGATGTATTATTTTACTTGCTCAATGATATTTAACAGTGATCATGCTGATACCAATATTGCTCCAGATAACAATCTTCTTTTTATAGCTTTTGAAGCATATGATGATCATGAGGACAATCTGTAATCTTAATCTGATCTGTATTTAGGTTGTTGTCAGTTTGCTCTTTTGTGATACGATGTGTTCTTCACATTGATCTAGACTGTCAGCAGTCATGCTTGATAAACAAGTAGCATTGTCCATCCATCCATCCTCAAGACTACATCATAATTCTTTGCATCTATATTTAAGTACATTGTGCAGTTTGTATGAGCTCTGACGATCAGTCTTTTTGGAGGTTTTCTTTGCTCTTTTTGTGGCATGAACATTGCAGATATAGATTGGCAGGCATGCTTGATAAACAAGTAGCAATGTCCATCCTCAAGACTACAATCATAGTTCTTTGTATCTCTTGATGGGTATGCTTGCACATGACCCCATAGATATTTCAAATAGATATAACTCATGAAAACATTTTTATACATATAACTTTACATTCAAAACAACTTCAATACAACATTTTGAACAGTTTAGATTTAAGATTTACTGTGGTTTCAATTAAGATTTTGAGCTTTAAAAAAAATAGAAGTTGATTAATTCAAAAAAAATGTTATGGAAATGTTTTAAAATGGTTAACTTTTTATGCAACAAATTAGTGATTTCTTTCTATGTCTGTTGTTACAGGAATCCCAACCAAAACAAAGAAACCAATGAAAAACAGAACAGACCAAAGTCAAAATGCTTAAACTGTGGAGGAAAGTACCTTTATGATGGAAGAATGTCTAAATGCCCCGCACAAGGGAAAGAATGCTACAACTTTTTTATGCAACAAATTAGTGATTTCTTTCTATGTCTGTTATTACTTCCTTTGTTGTTGTATCAATACCATCCTATCTTTGTCCATATTATCCTATCTCATGTATATTATATTCTACCCTACATGTATGTTTACTTTAATCAGCAACAACAAAACATTCATCCTGTACTCCTTTATCATTCAATATCACATCACATCCTATCTTATTATACTTTATTCTATTCATCTTTCTTACTTTATTCTATCCCATCCTATTCTATTTACCATATTCTATCCCATCCCACTCCATCCTATTTCACCATAATATAAATTATTATTATAATATTCTACAAATATCTCATTCCATTCCATCCTATTCATCATATTATATCCAAACCCATTGTACATGTATCTTCAAAATTCTGAAATTGCAGTCAACATTCAAATGCGCATGCCACAACTGCCATCACTGATGAAGGTCCATGATGATGGACTGAAACATCTATTCTTCCAAGTTTTCAAGTCAGAGACAAAACATAAAAAAATAATAAATATTGTATCTTATTTTACTTTATTCTATTCCATCCCATTCTATTCACCACATTATATTCCCACCGTATCTCACCCTAATTTACAATAGTCTTTCCTAGTCTAATTTACTATAATTATTCTATCAATCCCATTATATAATATATCATTATTTCCCATCTCATCTAACTGAATACCAGAAATGTTATTCAGCCAAATAATATAGTGTACTATTAGTTTTATAAAACCTAATTTTGTATTTGCCTAATGATGGCGATGATAACTTGGAACTTGAAATTCTGAGAAATACTTTATGTCAGAGCTCATTTTTATGATATAGAATAAAACAAACCAAAAATTGACAGCTAGGATTTTATACATGTATACATGTCATATTATATTTGCAATGCATGAGCCACTATACTTTTCTACAATGAACAACTGTCCATTTAATTCCGACTAGAACATCTAAATCCGACCTTTGGGGTCAAGCTACTAATTATTAGCACTTTACCGATAAAATTACTAATGGCTAGGTACAAAAGCGAGAATGTCCTAATGGCTAGGGAATACTAAGGACTCGTACCTTCACTTCACTCAATGATTAGGAGATTAAACTGTAATGACCTTTCCGTTAGGTACGCAATCGTAGAATTCCTAACAATTAGGGAGATTTACGAATAGAATGCAGCCGATCCTATCTCTTTCGTTAGATACAACTAGGAGCGCGTAAACTAAATTAGAACTGGCCATTGTTATTTTTATACCGAGAAAAAACGAAACGAATACAATAATATTTTCCGATGCAACGCGGTCTATTTTCAGCGTCGTCATTTCTATACGTTTTCCATTTCTAGATCAATGACTTGTATTCATTACAGGATAGATAATTTACACGATAAATTAGTCAATCTTATGATATCGTTTTCATGCAATTCAGCAAACGTCTTTTCTACAGAGCAACATGATTTTCGCGCTTCACTTCACTCGATGATTAGTAGATTAAACTGTAACGACCTTTCCGTTAGGTACGCGATCGTAGAATTCCTAACCATCAGGGAGATTTACGAATAGAATGCCGATCCTATCTCTTTCGTAAGATGTCAAATAACAAGTAAATCAAACAGCCCTGCGAGCGATGAAGATAGAATCGGCATTCTATTCGTAAATCTCCCTGATTGTTAGGAATTCTACGATCGCGTACCTAACGGAAAGGTCATTACAGTTTAATCTCCTAATCATTGAGTGAAGTGAAGGAATATGGGTCAGTTCGCACAAATGCTGTTTCGCCCACGTCGTTTCGCCCCCAAAAAAGTCGTTTCGCCCACACCGTTTTTTCTACATATATCAACTGTAATATATCGACATTATTAATCTATGAACTCTTAAATATACCTCCAAAAAATTAAATTAAAGCTTATGGTCAAAAAATCAAGTGAGTCACGTCCTCAGCTAGCGTACGACATGACGAGTAAACAACGCGGTACGTGTTTAACCGAACACGGATCTATGTCTTAGTAACTATGACAGCACTGTATTGCTAACTCACCCTTTAGGAAATTTAAAATCCAAGTTAAATATCTTTTTTTCGACCTCATCTTCATGAAGAGACTATCAAACTTTGACAAACTCTTTGAGGTTAACGCAGAAATATTTCCCAAACTCCGCCATTTTGGAACTCTTTCGGCCCTAGTCCTACTCGCCCTACTCATAAACAGGCACTCATGTTTGGAAAAGGTAGGTTTATTATATTATCATCTAAATGAATTTTTCGCATTTCATTCGATTCGTAACAGTAAAGTTTGTAGAAAGATGAAGTATAAATCCAAAGCTTTCATTTGATACCACATTTTCTATATCTAGTGATCTTTTAGACATGAAAACATTGAAGTAAATTACTCGATGGCATGTCTAAAGCTGTCGTATAAAGGCAAGACAAATCGTTGTTAATTTCAACCATTGATACGTACCTCCTAAAAAGACATGTAAATATGCTTGCAGTTACATTATAATATTTTTGTAGTTATAGTATTTATATAGTTATAGTATATATTTTAAGCTGTTATATAATGTTTCGATTTAAATAAAAGGTTTTAAAAAGTTACTCGTTTTACAGAGAACTTTTGTTGTTTATAAATAGTTATGCCTCGAACTTATCGGTCGTTTTGAATACTGAGTTCGGATTGTCATATTATTTTATAGGTTTATAGTAACCATCGAACCATTAGCCAGTGATTAAAAGAATATCCCTTGTATTACTCTAATAACATATTTTGAAGCCGTTATATAAAAGCTAGTTTCTGTGTTACAACGACTTTGATAGTATATAATCAGCTGCCGAGCATTCATGACGCCGGTAAATTGAAACCGAAAAATCTTAATTTGTGTCAATTTCAACCTTTCAGTGTTGCTCTTTTCAATGAAATAGGTTTACAGTTTTATTACTATATTTTTGTAGCTATAGTATAAAGTGCTTTAGGTTAGGGACTCGATTTGTTGAAGTTGAAGGTGTGCGAAGTGGTTCGATCGTTCTTTGCTAAATACTTAATTTACGTTGTTTATTTGTTTTATTCGATAAAAGATACACTTCCATTAGAGTGTTTATATATTATATATTATTATTATCGATATATTACAGTTGATATATGTAGGAAAAACGGTGTGGGCGAAACGACTTTTTGGGGGGCGAAACGACGTGGGCGAAACAGCATTTGTGCGAACTGACCCGGTACCAAGTGAAGGTACGAGTCCTTAGTATTCCCTAGCCATTAGGACATTCTCGCTTTTGTACCTAGCCATTAGTAATTTTATCGGTAAAGTGCTAATAATTAGTAGCTTGACCCCAAAGGTCGGATTTAGATGTTCTAGTCGGAATTAAATGGACAGTTGTTAATGGTGTTTTTAAAGTTGTTATTATTGTTATAAAATACTGCAATAGTGTAAAAACATCTTTGTTAAGGGTCCTGACTACTTAAGCAAAAAGTCATCAGGATTTTTTCTTGCTAAGATATGTTATAGACAATTTATCGCTGAATAGAAAAAAAGAGAGAAAAGTGTATAGTCCCGAGCCCGTTTTCGAGATAATGAATTTTGAATAGAACCACGTTTAGACGTTTTTGAAGAAAAAATGGCGAAAAATGCATTTTGCACGAAAAAATCAATATTCGAAAACCAATCAAGCTATGAATATCATTTTCGCAAAAAAATCTGAAAAAGACATTACTCTACACAAATATGAGAAAATAAAACATGCACAGTTTATATATTTATTAAAAATTTACGGTTTTGTTCTCTCCATTGACTTAAAATTGCTTTCCAAAGCGAAAGCCAAAACCACTTAGCATCGCTTTTTTATATCAAAAAGTCATCACGATTTTTTCAAACTTCGTCAAAAGAAAGATTTTCATCTGATCTTTCAGATGAGGTTAAGAAAAATATAGAGTCCCGCGCAAAATTACTGGTTTATTTTGATTTGAAAGTCAGTTTCCGCCAACCGTTTGCTTTTGCACTTCCGGTTTTTTTAACGCGAGCATTGATTGGTTCAAATTCTGCCAATGAAACGAGCCGTAGTAAAGTAAAATAATTTGCAATCGAATCAATTTATCAGCTCTGCAGGTAACGGAGAAAACTCGCCAGAAAACACCTACAAAGTCACTTTTATTTATGTAAAAACCTACAGATTCCTTTCTGATAGTGACTTAGCATATTTAAGGTCTATTTGGATGGGCGCTATTAGTTTTTGTTGCTACAGGATCATGATGAATTATGATGAACAACATGAAAGGTAAGCAAGTAATACTATTAAGGTCTATTAAGCTTATAGCTGTGCATGCATGCATCAGAAATGCTATTTTGTTTTTAAAAAGCTTGTGCTAGATAGCTTATTTATGGAATAATGTTGTTTATAGTAGAGCTTACATATACGGTCATGATAATAGCCTGATTTGAGTACGAGTACGAGTTTTTAAAATTCGTCTTGTGTGTGTTGTTTATATTTTCAATTCTTGTTTTTATTTATTTGGTTTTAATCTATACACAGGATTACAATTAATAATGATACTAATGATTGAGTATTAAAGAATTAGTTGAGATTCTATCAACAAAGACTACATTTTTCTGTCTGTAAGATAAATAACTAATTTTTCAATGATTTTTTTTTGCTTTATGTAACTCTTGGCTTTCCTCCCTCTGTAGTTTCAGTGAAAATAGACTCGAGGCCCTCTGTCCCTGATCTGTTGAATGCTATTTGGGCATGCTGTAATGTTAACCCACTGTCAGCGGCCTTGCCTGTGCTGATCACAGACTGCATGATAACTGGTTGCCAGCTTTTCAGGTTGATGTCCTTCACTTTGTTGTACATTTGCATTTCTTCTATGTAGTTGGTTTGAAAAATGTGGCTCTGCAGTATGGTGGATGGTATCAAAGCTACTTCCAGTATTTCAATATACATGAAACGGAGCTCTGCATTATTCAAATAAAATAAAAGTCTATTCTACTTCTCATTTCCATTCCTCATTTCATGTGTATTTAACTAAATCATTATCACAAACCCACAGCATCTTTTTACAGTGCAAAGCCCAAAAGTGTGACCGCAGATAATTTATTCACATTATTTTGACATGTTTGTCTGTAGGTGCTTTGGATTCAAATGGACTTCATTCTAGCTATTTTAACCTCAAAATTCATCTGAATATTGACATCATTCTTGTCTTGTGATTCACAGTGAGAAATGTTGATCTAGAGGAGTTAATTAAAAAGATGTAGAGAAAATATCAATAAATTATCGCCGGTCATACTTTCGGGCTTTGTGCTGTAATTAGAAGTACTGTTGAAATATTTGCTGTGTTGAATAAAATTATTGCACTCTAGTGATGATATCAATAAGGGTAAAATATTACATCATGTTCCATGACATCTTGTTTTTACAGTACAGTTACATTGTTGGGTTTTAATCTGAACTGAATATTTGAGTACTTCATTGTACTGGGTTCATACTGCAGCCACAATAGAATGTGATGTAATAGTTTGTATCATTTAAGTAGTACCAAACCAATAAGGAATGTATATTTCAAAAAGCAATAACAATACCACAGGTGTTTTCTCTTTTCTTTTTACCTACTGATCAAGGTCTTAGTCTGAGAATTACAAACTTGACATTTAATCATAATTATAATCATAATAACAATAACAATAAAGCCCTTTATTTTAGTAGGGTAACTAGAATTACATAAGTTATTTTCATCTAGGCCCTAAATGATAATAATTAAATAGCATACATACATAACTATGCTGGTGCTTGGATAGGTAAAACTGATTAGATGGCAGATAATAAGATTGTTCAATTGCTTGAAATAACAATAAATATTTAGATTATATCATTGTTTTGCAAAAATAACAATTTTAATCCAATTTTAATTAAAAGGACATGACTAGGTATAATAATAAATAATAAATTATTACTTATATTGCGCATTTTCTATAAAATATTCAAATGCGCATTACAACAATATAACAATAATAATATATACATATGATAATACAAATTAATAATATAGAAAAGAAGAATATAAAAATATATAAAATATGATGATATATATAGATACAATTTAAAATCTAAAAATGCTATGAGCTTAAATACTATTTTTTTTTTTAGACGAAAGGATCTAAAAACGAAAAAAGTTCAATAAAATGCTTTACGAAATAAAAATGTCTTAACACAGCGTTTAAATTCACTAATGTTCTCTGTGGTCCTTGCAATTAAAGGCATGTTGTTCCAGATTCGTGGCGCGCTTACCATGAACGCACGGTCCCCCATAGTAGCCTTAGTGATATTCGTATGTCTATTAAGTAAAATTCCATTGTCATTCCGCCGCAGACTGTAGCGTGAGGGGGGCAATACATTTATCAAGTCGCTAAGATATTTAGGTGCTAGACCTCGGAGTATTTTGAAAGTCAATAAAAGAATTTTAAAGTACTACTAGCTAGTACTACTAGTACTACTAGCTGACAACAGGTTACAGTCGGGTATTCATACAAACACATAGTATTAATATATGAAAGGAATATAAAGAGGATTGCAAATTTCTTTTATACTACTATCACAATCAACTGTCACAGTACAAACCTCATTAATTTTACCTAGTAGGGGACGTCATGTTCTTTTGTAATCTTACCCGCCTTGGCGAATTGTTAAATAAAATAAAAAATAAAACTCTTTACTTGACTATTGAACCCTATTTTATAGATTATATACTTAGACTTATTATTATAATTATTATTTTTAAATTTATAGAAGTCTGTCAATAGGGACAAAAGTCCTGTAGCTTCTACCTGTCACAAAATTACTACATTTATATATTTGTGACAAATAAATAAATAAAAAAATAGAAAATTTAACTTATTGACAATTTGTCTGCATTGCAATATTATCATGAATATTTCAATAAAATATAATTTTTATGATGCAGAAATGATATTTTGAACAGTTTTTGTGTCCCTAAAATAGCCTAAATCATCTAAAACAGGTTAATATGAGAAAAGTGAGATGACGAATGAATTGCATAAATGATTTTTGATATCTAACCAGAATAATATTTATAACTTGATATACAACTGAAATAAGACAACTTCAACTATTGTAAGTGTAGTTATCTGATTGCCATTGTTATTATTATCACAACATGTTATCTTATCTACAAATAGTGCTTCTGCATTAATTGACCCCTTGTACATCATGTACATTATAACCTGGGAAATTATAAACACCTTACATTTAAGAAAACCCTTCAATTCAGTATTAGATTATTTTGAAAAGCCAAGGCAAATATAATAGCTTTGATAATAGAGTCAAAATTACAGTGTAAAAGCTCACAATATCCACTACAGAATACATTGAAATCATTTTTATTAATATATCATTTTTATTAAGGCTAGGTATATGAATGTTTTACAATCATATATTCATGATATAAATGTGGGAATGATTTACAATAATTTATAAACCTTAGTTTCAATCACATGTTCGGAGATTCCTTGCTTCAAACAATAGATCAGATAATAATAATAATAAAGCTTTATTAATTCTTGAATGGCAAATGAAATTTGAAAAACTCAAGATTACAAGGAATAAGATTTAAATATAGATACACTTCATTAAAGTCTCAACGTCAGTCTCAACAGCAGGAAAGAAGTAGAGAATTCGAGAAGAAAGTTTTAAATACAGCAATTCAATTCTGGTACTGAATTTATCGATAACAAACATGCCTGTAATCGTCTCAAAATGCGCTTCACGAAAAACAAAACATACCTTCATACATTCCTCATAGTCCTAAATATGCATAAAATAAGTTATAGCAGTTCAAGATGGAGTTAGAACACAATTTCCTAACGCTTTTTTCGATGCTTTCATATCTACTCCGTTTATCCGCCATTTTGAGATGAACGACCGAGTTAGTCTGGGTACGAGAATGATGCACGTAGTGACGTCAATGCTTTGAGCGTGCGCAATGGCTCTTTTTCTTTAGTAGTCAGGACCCTTAAGGCTTGAGTTTATTTTTTGGAAATGTTTCCAGAAAAAAATTGCTATTTTTCAAAAGTGCACTAGAAATATCATTAACGAATTACCTGCTTTTTCTACTGAACTGTCAATCTACAATAAATAAATTCCCCTCCTGCTCTGGAAAAACCTTCTGGAAAAACCTATACTATTTTTTTTTTAACAGCTTTATTGGGCACGTATTAATTACAAATTTATAGACCTATATAACAGATTTACAAAACATATTTACAAAACAGACTAAATGAAATTGCACAGGACGTATCACAAATGATTATTAAACGAACCCAATGGGGTATGCGCAAACGGGACACAGGTCTCATGCGAGACGCACCCCCATTGTAAATAACAAATGACAATAAAACTAGGAAATACTTATCCAGGGTAGACTTGGAAATAATGATAACATTTGTACTGTTTTTGTGATGTTTTTCTTTTTTTTCTAATGAGATTTCTACATGTACATGTAATTTCTCCACTAAAGGAAGTACTGGTATACACATGTACTGTGAAATTGTTGTGAAAGTAGTAGAGGTAGTGAGTGCCTCAGTAGATGAAGCCGAGCTACTCTGTAGAAATACTACTGAGTAAAACAATATTGTGTGTTGTAAATACTGAATGTAGTGGTAATGAGTGTCTCAGTAGATGAAGCGGAGCTACTATGTAGAAATACTACTGAGTAAAACAATGTTGTGTGTTGTAAATACTGAATGTAGTGGTAGCGAGTGTCTCAGTAGATGAAGCGGAGCTACTATGTAGAAATACTACTGAGTAAAACAATGCTGTGTGTTGTAAATACTGAATGTAGTGGTAGTGAGTGTCTCAGTAGATGAAGAGCTACTATGTAGAAATGCTAGTGAGTAAAACATTCCTAGTATTCTCTCAAGTCCCAATAAACACAGCACACGGTGTGCAGTGGTTGGCTCGATCAAGTCCACAACTCACTTCTATTATCACAACAAACCATAAATTGTACTATATCGAGATGACATAATTAAACCTGATCTCAAACGATGTTACTAAAGTTGAACTTAGACTACAATGGTCTAATCAAACAATTTTTCAAATTATATACAATTTCCTAGTTTACAAAGAAAATTCAATTATCATAACAAGTACCCAGTCCTCTCATCCATTAGGAAACTATTTCACTTTTCATTACCAACTCTCTACTATCGTTGTCCATTCAAGAGAACTATATTTTAACAAATTATGATAGTTTGTTTATTTTCTTATATACAGTGTGAAAAAGATATATATGTTTATGTTGCTATGTTATACTATTATAGTGTGTTGTAGATGAGTGAGACAGTGTAGTGTTTACAAGTGTTGGTATTGTGGAGCTAACCATTGCCAACCATTTTCACAATGTATTTTTTTCATTTTTCTTGATCTGATAACAATGGTTACTATAATGTAGAAATGCTACTAAGTAAAACATTATTGAGTGTTGTGTGTTGTAAATACTGAATGTAGTGGTAGTGAGTGTCTCAGTAGATGAAGAGCTACTATGTAGAAATACTACTGAGTAAAACAATGTTGAGTGTTGTGTGATGTGAATACTGAATGTAGTATGTGGTTGGTGAACTTGTGTGATTGTGTGTTAGAATTATAAATATTAGTCACCAGCTGGGAAGACTGGGCAATGAATAAATGTGTCATGACACAAAAAAATACAGTAGAATTATCTATCAAAGATATCTTTTACTGATGAAGACCTTTGGCCAAACATTGAAGTGTCATTGAAAATGTTCAAAATCAGTGACAAAGGTTTTTTTTACAGATATCTGTTCTGCAGATTTGTATTCATGCTGACTGGCCAAGAGCCATGACAAATAGAGGCAAAACTATTATATGCTGTCAATAAGTGTATGTCGGTTTACATAACATTGCGACCAAATGTTAATGTCATATTGCGGTTAATAAGAGGACATACCATTATATTTAAATGATATTATTACTATTAAAAGAAAACATAATCAATTTACAATTATCATTCATATTGAATATATTCATCATCTTTACTGAAGCATGTTAACTATCATCATTAGTCAATACAAGCAAGTTCTTTCTATTTCTTCAATTTCTTCAACATTTGAGCAGTGTTATTTACTAAAATATTTAATGTAGGTGTGGTGAGTATGGATCAGAGTCTCTCCAATTAGTAGGACACTTGAGCCTGGCTAAAATATTTAATGCAGGGGTGGTGAATGTGGGTCTGAGTCTCCCCAATTAGTAGAACACTTGTGTCAGGTTATAAAAACAATGAGACATTATAAAACAAATATGTACAAACGTAATGACGGTATGGTATCAAAATTGCGCAAAAATATGAAAATATACTAATCAAAACATGCATAAATTAACATCATTATTATTGTTTATATTGTGCAGAAATTCTCTACGTTATATCAACCCCTATCAAACTTACAACATTTACTGACATACCGTCCCTTGCAGTTCGACAGAATACACTCTGAAATCCTCAATGTTTACACACACAGCTTGAAAACAATCTTGTTTCTTCGCGGCCATGCTAGAATGAAAAAGTGCACATTTAAACCTCTAAAATGCAAGGCTACTCCACCAAATAAGCCCAACAAGATCTAACGCACATGAAGTTTTGGATAATGCCGTAAAATAAGCATTTCAATACGTTTTCACTTACCAAAAAGCTGCTTATAAACCCACGTGCGTCAATACACAACAAACTTCGTCCGCCATTTTGTCTTCATGCTCATGCCCGCAAAGCATGATGCGTTCTACCATAGGGAGCCCAAAAGGTCCAGGACCAAATTTCTGAAATATAATTCATAAAACAAATATTCTTAAACTTTAATATTGACGAAGAAGAAAAATAACAGAAGTAATTAAAATGAAAGAAAACAATTGATCCCTTTTTCACAAAGACGTCCATCAGTTTTCATATATCGTCTTTGAACATAACAATGTGTCTGGTCAAAGTCACGGTTAACTTCAGCCTATATATACATGGATTTCATGTGTCACGTGACGAAACTGGGGTAGCCTGAGTATAAGGCTTTCTGGGTTGGGGAGTGGGAAGAGAGGGGGAGTGCCTTCTGTCCCTGTGCCTTCTCCTCTCCCCAGTTTCCCTCGGAATCCTTAATCTACAACTGAGGTCAAGTCAGTACTGAAACACGCAAAATTTTGTACTTTTTTCCTAGTTTTAAGTGAGTATTAGCCTGAGTATTAGAACGTTATCTTATAAAACACTTTTAAGGTGACTGGCTACTTTTGAACGCCCTTTGAAAGTTCAATTCTAGCCCACGATGCGCGTGCGCACAAAAACTGCTGAATAAAATACACAATTTTATTTAGGAACCATACACGTTATAAGCTTCAACAGGGCAAAACCCTCGAATTTTGCACGGGACCCTGTATCAGACCATTAAAAACATTTTAACTGCGAGTGCTCAACTAAAATAAAAAATCTATACTAAAATGTAAAATATAACAAATCTATCAACAGTTAATAAAATATGCCAAAATTTTTTTAATGGTCTGACACAGGGTCCCGTGCAAAATTCGAGGGTTTTGCCAAACATCGTTCAAACACTGGTTTCGGCTTTCAACCCCGTACGCAATGCATTCTGGTTAGTCTCAAGACAGCGTGCCCACCAAACCGACAACGTTTTACTCAGGCTACCCCGCAGGGAGCCTGAGTCTAGGTTTACCTTTTCTATCTATGGGTCTATCGTTGTGTCGAGATTACATATGACGTAATGCCACAGGTAAACCACAACTACTCTATGACGTAGCCTGAGTAAACGCACTAAGTGCGTCTTCTTAAATAGTGTTCGTCCCGTTTTCATACAAAACGACCATTTGTTTTTCGTCCGGTTTGTTTTTTCATCTATTTGTTTATTTATTCATTTTCCCATGTATTTAATAATGTCTTATTTTGCCTTCCTTTTTCGTTTGTTTATTTATTTACCCAATTGTTTCATTCGTTTATCCATTCTTCCTGAAATTAATTACAATCTCGTTCCCAGAGCCCTCTCCCTTCCCACCCAATAGCGAAGTGAAGAAAGTGAATTATTTATTGATAGTTTGTTGTTTTGTCGTTTCCAGTCCTCTTTGGGAGATGGTTCAGGATGGTGTTGACCTCAAGTCAATCCAATGGTCACAGCATTGAATCAATTATATGATTGTTGAAATATCATCTTTGTACTGCAAGACTACGACGTTTTAGCCTGCGTAGCGGCTCTTGGGGATTGGGGACGAGAGAGGGAGTTGAGGGGAAAGAGGGGGAGAGAAACGACGTTTCATCTGCTGCTCAAGTTATGAATATATCTAAACGCAATTGCTGTATTATTTGAAAAGATTAAGGATTTTGTAACAAAAAAAAACGAAACCTATTCCTTTAACAGAAAGCAATTTCTTCAAAACTAGAAGTAAGAAAAGACATTCAAAGAGATTATTTAACGGTTTGCGTCGCTCAACATCAGCGTCAATAGCATATGATACATTCTTGAGAATTTCACCACAGTCCGCAATGATATTAAGAAATGAAGCACTTTCAAATTCCACGAACCGACTTTATTCAAATTCTAAAAAATATTATTGTCGTATGATGCTGTAATACATTAGTAGTATTCGTACTAGTTCAAACGTCCCATCTCACATGTGATGAATTTACTGCACATGAGCAAAACCTATTGTTTGAATTCATTTGCATGAGATGTTATAAATCAAAAATGCAAGCACGAGAAAAAGCTAGTGTTTCCTCCGATATCCCAACACGGAGAAGTTAGATGAGAAAACGAGGCGCAGCCGAGCAAAAATTTGCCATATAGTCTGAATTCACATATCCAAACCTCCTTCTTGGTACAGTGAAACCTAAGGAACAGCCCAAAGTGGCCGCATTAACGGGGTGGCCGTATAAAGCGGGTAGTCTTAAGGCGATTTTTAAATACGGAGGAAAAAATACCCCACCGTTTTCAAAAAAAATATCCGCCGACAGGTCCTAAAACTCTGTGATCTCTTTCTTAATTTGTGATTATATTTGAAATGGTTTTTATTGTCTAATTTACTACAATTAGACAACTAGTTATAATTATTCGTTTATTTTTTATTATTATTTTCTATTTCATTGTTTAAATCATTATGCATAGTTTAAAGCATATTTTGCAAGCATTTTATACTAAAATAATAGTATCACATATTTTGTTCTTATTTTCTTTGCACGTACAAATTTGGTAAAAAACTAAATCAATTTCTATTTACAATATGGTTATTGGAAAATAACAAATATCATTTTGATTCATTAAGATTACTTAATTTACAATTACTCAGGAATATCGGTTGATAATTTCCGAGACGGAGTCGAGGTTGTTATTTACTGATATTTACAGAGCCTGAGGTGGATAGTTGTATTAGTGTAAATACAAAAGTGATTAGAGTGAAGTTATGTAACCCGTGAAATAGAAATACACCTATTTCAAAAATCGTAGTCGCAATCAAAGCTACAGTCACACTCTCAATCCTACAAAAGATGTCGGTATTTCTTCTCTTGTTATCGATATATTCATAGCATATTTTGGTAATTGTACATATGTTTGTGTTATATGACCATAATAAGTTGTAACAGTGGCAGATATAAATACAAATATTTCTTAAAAAACGTGGAATAAATCACAAATTTTGTCCATGTAACCGACATCCTCTGCAGGCTTTAGAGTGTGGACTATAGCTTTGGCTGCGGCAACGATTTTTGAAATAGGTGTATATTAGACTAACACTCTTAATTCCATATTGTTTTCTTTTGAGTCTATTTGACTATTACACTTTAGCAAGCAATTTATATTTCATGGGTTAAATGCGCATGCCTTCACTCTATTACAAAAAGTGAAAATAACCAGCCTTTTTTTGAAATAAAAAACCTTCCGATTTCTTACCTCTAAAGGCCGATTTACACGATACGATTATGACCTACGACTGTAGTATACGATTTGCCTACAACATGTAGTAGGTACCATTCACACGCGCACGACGAGTCGTATGGTTTTGATCCTTGGTTCAAAATCCTACTACAAGTTGTAGGTCGTGTGCGTCAATCGTAGGCAAGTCGTAGGGGCATTTACACGGCACGACTTAGAGCTCATTTGAGTCGTATACTACAAGTCGCACACGACAATCGTGCCGTGTAAATCGGCCTTAAAAGTGCGCGATTATGAAAGAAATAGTGTGTATTTCTTGATTACCGCGCGCGATTTTCAATATCACTTGTGTATTTATACTAATACATCTTAGTTCCTGAACTTGAATAGGCGAACAACAATGATTCAAAGTAAGCGGTTAGATAAATAGTAAATGTGTGGGATGAACGATCTGACATCAACTTGATGTATTGTTCAGTGGTTATTCCAGCGAACTTGAATCTTAGTTCCTGAACTTGAATAGGCGAAAAACAATGATTCAAAGTATAAGCGGTCAGATAAATAGTAAATGTGCGGGATGAACGATCTGACATCAACTTGATGTAATGTTCAGTGGTTATTCAAGCGAACTTGGATAACTTACAACTTTCGATTTACGTACTGAAATAGTTTTGAATGATAAGTATATTCAGTATTAATTAATCAATATTGTTTTTCTATGAAAAATATTATATAATGCGCTTTGCGATGTATTTATTGTTTTCTTTCGGGACGTTTTTAAAACGGTTTTCAATCATGCAGGTTTAAAGTTAGTATATGATTGTGTTAGCATGTGTCAGTCATTGAGAGTGACTCAAGCTGGTTGCTTACAGGTCTTACAGTGCGACTACTGAAACCGGGGCCACCAAAACATAATTATCCAATCACGATCGAGAATATGAACAATAGAATCGCTACAAATGTTTGACTTTTTTGCTTAAAATGCTAATAGTTTTCATTATTTGTGAACGGAATAGATCCAGATTGAATCAGAAACATCTCAGCCTGTGAGAACCTTGTACTAGTTTTTTGTTTGATCTCAAAAACTGTTTATTTTGATATTTGTTTGGGTGGCCCCGGTTTCAGTAGTCGCACTGTAATGACCCAAATACAGGTCAGTGAGTGCAGTGTGTGTTAGCATGTGTCAGTCACTGAGGGTGATGGTCACTTAGGTGAGGTGAAAGAAAGGGGTGTGATTTGAATATTAGGAACTGGCCGTGTTGGAAAAGGGGAGGGGAAGAGAGGAAGACGAGGGCATTTCTTCCCCTACTTAACTCCCCTCCCCTCCCTACACCATTCAAAGAAGTCTTGTCAAACTAACGGTTACAACTAGCCACAACTTTGTATGTCTTCCCAATTAAATATACTTAGGAAGAGAGCCATTTTCCAAGGATATTGTTTTGGTAAAGCATCGAGGCAAGTGAATAAGGTCCTTCCCAAGAGGATTGTATTGAGAAAGCTTTGATGAAGTGAATAAGGTCCTTCCCAAGGTTTTGTTCTATGAAAACGTTTATGCAAACGAATACGGTTCTTTCCAAGGGGATTGTATTGAAACTTTGATGCAAGCGAATAAGGTCCTTCCCAAGAAGATTGTATTGTGAAAACGTTTATGCAAACGAATAAGGTCTATCTCCCAAGAGGATTGCATTGTATTGAGAAAGCTTTGATTCAAGTGAATAAGGTCCTTCCCAAGAAGATTGTATTGAGAGATCTTTTATGCAAGTGAATAAGGTCCATCGCCACGAAGAGTGCAGTTAGGAAAACATTGAGGCAATTGAATAAGATCCTTTCCAAGAGGATTGTATTGATAAAAGATAACGCTTCCATGGTTAAGCAATGTTAGCCCTTTTTCATAGAGTATGAAGGTATGACATCAGAAACATCCGTATAATAAGTACTGTTCTACTCTTTCACATTTACCCCAGTCACATAGCTTTGATCTGAATGGTTTTGTTTTTTTGCCGGTGGAACATCAGCGAATGTTTAAAGAGAAGTCATGGTTGTACGATGAAAACTGCGACGAAATGATGCTCTCACCTGCAAATAGTACAAACTGAGTGAGATCAACAGACCGCCAAACAGCCGTGGAATGATAGCGCATTTATAATCATGCACATAAGCACCAAGCAATGACTCCCCGCCTCCTCAAAGGGATGGAGGGGGGGGGGGGGGGGAGGGGTTGGAAGTAGCAGAATTCTCCTTCACATTTCCCTGCGCCATCTTGAAAGGTAGCCGGGCCTTTGCATCGAAGCGAGACGAACGGTGAGCTTGCAATGATAGAGACACATGAATAATTGTCTCTAACAAATGTCTCTAACAATGCAAACTCAACGTTCGTCTCGCTTCGTTGCAAAGGACTGGCTACCTTTCAAGACGGCGCAGGGAACTGTGAAGGGGACTTGTTCCGCATTGCTAAAATGATTTTGTCACTTTCGTAGCATGCGATTTTGGCATTTTAGTATGCATGTCAATGCGTTCAACAGTCTAAGTTACTCGCTTGCAAAAAGACCGAATAGTGGTTGTCATTTAAAGAATAAAAATGGATGAATCGATTTACTCAGTTATTTGAGTAACCACTACGTTTTTACAATAAATGTGTACCAATGTGCTTAGGTTGTGGACATGAACCGTGATGGGTCTATTGTCAGTCGAGTTTCCGCGTCCTTTATTAAGGGCTACTTTGCAGCTACAGTAGAACTCTGTTAATCCGGCCACCGATGGGACAGCCCAAAGTGGCCGTATTAAGCCGGGAAAATTTTACAGAAAATGTATGGACATGCATTTCGTCGGGACCTAAAAAACTGGCCGCAATAACGGGGTGGCCGTATTAAGCGGTTGGCCGTAAGGCGGTGTTCCACTGTAATCGTTAGGTATTATCTGCCAATAAATAACTTACCTCTTTGTTAATGAGATAATTGAAAACAAATAAGAAGGCGCCCTACGATTGAAATAGAATTGATTAAAATTCTCAATGATGTCATTGTCTCCTTGAGAAAACTAATGCTGTCGATGATGATGATGATGATGATGATGGTGATGGCGATGATATGATGGCAACGATTATTGGGATGATGATGATGATGAGGAAGACTATGATGATGATCTATAAGTGCGATTCTGAAGATGATGATTAGGATTATGATTACGGTAAGGATGGATCACTTTACAAGAGGACATTGTTAAAAAAAAAACAGCGTAAATGCTTTTAAGAAAGCAGTAGAGAACACTGTTTGACATTTTATTATTATTATTGTCATTTTAATTATTTATTTGTTTTTAAGACCCCCCGTAAGGGTTTTTTTTATAGAAAGAGACTGGGTAACACGGAAGAAGAAGAAGAAGAAGAAAGGTAGCCTTGCCCTTGCATCAAAGCGAGACGTACGGTGAGTTTGCAAAGATAGAGAACCTTGGACGATAATTATTAGAACGCCTCTTTATCATTGCATTCGTCTTGCTTTGCTACAAAGGCACGGCCACCTTTCAAAATGGCGCAGAGAACAGTGAAAGGGACTTTTATGACTGTGATGATGATGATGGTATATGGTGGCGGTGATTATGATGATGATGATGGTGATTATTATTATTATTATTATGATAGTACGTGTTGATGATGATGACTAGGATGATTACGTTGATAATGTACATGATGGTAATGATGTTGCAGATGATGATGATTATAAATTGTGACAATTATGATTATGCTTATAGGTTGTGGTAACGATAAGTCAAAGAAATCTGGTGAGTACTGACCTGAAGCGAATTAAAGATAGCAAATAGATATTGAAATACAACAGTCTCTGAATTAACACTAATCAAACCAAACAGCCAAGTAAGGCCCAGTAGAGGCATCAATATTATGACTCCTTTAAGTGCCATCCTGAAATTGTTTAAGGATAAATTAAATTGGCAATTAAATTGGCTTGAATGGAGATACAATACTATAGAGTGATTAAACCATCACACATGCACACATGAATGTCGTTACCTTATTTTAGTGTATTTTTTCTTCTTCAAAGGATCGTTGCGAAGATTAACCATGACAGATAAAACTCTTATTAGTATAATAATGTTGACCTAGAGAGAAAAAGGTATACAATATATAACTACGGTCTTTATTTAGGGACGGACCATCAGATTTGTGAGGGGGGTTGGGCAATAAAATATCGAGCACAGCTTTAACCTTGAAAACAAATATTGTGCACAACAACAACAAACAACTGAAAAAATATCGTGCTCAACAACAACAAACAACTGAAAAAACATCGTGCACAACAACAACAAACAACTGAAAAAACATCGTGCACAACAACAACAAACAACTGAAAAAATATCGTGCACAACAACAACAAACAACTGAAAAAATATCGTGCACAACAACAACAAACAACTGTAAAAATATCGTGCACAACAACAACAAACAACTGAAGAAATATCGTGCACAACAACAACAAACAACTGAAAAAATATCGTGCACAACAACAACAAACAACTGAAAAAAATATAGTGCACAACAACAACAAACAACTGAACAAATATAGTGCACAACAACAACAAACAACTGAACAAATATAGTGCACAACAACAACAAACAACTGAAAAAATATCGTGCACAACAACAACAAACAACTGAAAAAACATCGTGCACAACAACAACAAACAACTGAAGAAATATCGTGCACAACAACAACAAACAACTGAAAAAATATCGTGCACAACAACAACAAACAACTGTAAAAATATCGTGCACAACAACAACAAACAACTGAAAAAATATCGTGCACAACAACAACAAACAACTGAAAAAACATCGTGCTCAACAACAACAAACAACTGAAAAAATATCGTGCACAACAACAACAAACAACTGAAAAAATATCGTGCACAACAACAACAAACAACTGAAAAAATATCGTGCACAACAACAACAAACAACTGAAGAAATATCGTGCACAACAACAACAAACAACTGTAAATATTGTGCACAACAACAACAAACTGACAAAGATATCGTGCACAACAACAACAAACAACTGAAAAAATATCGTGCACAACAACAACAAACAACTGTAAAAATATCGTGCACAACAACAACAAATAACTGAAAAAATATCGTGCACAACAACAACAAACAACTGAAAAAATATCGTGCACAACAACAACAAACAACTGAAAAAATATTGTGCACAACAACAACAAACTGACAAAGATATCGTGCACAACAACAACAAACAACTGAAAAAATATCGTGCACAACAACAACAAACAACTGAAAAAATATCGTGCACAACAACAACAAACAACTGAAAAAATATCGTGCACAACAACAACAAACAACTGAAAAAATATCGTGCACAACAACAACAAACAACTGTAAAAATATCGTGCACAACAACAACAAACAACTGAAAAAATATCGTGCACAACAACAACAAACAACTGAAAAAACATCGTGCTCAACAACAACAAACAACTGTAAAAATATCGTGCACAACAACAACAAACAAATGAAAACATATCGTGCACAACAACAACAAACAACTGTAAATATTGTGCACAACAACAACAAACTGACAAAGATATCGTGCACAACAACAACAAACAACTGAAAAAATATCGTGCACAACAACAACAAACAACTGTAAAAATATCGTGCACAACAACAACAAATAACTGAAAAAATATCGTGCACAACAACAACAAACAACTGAAAAAATATCGTGCACAACAACAACAAACAACTGAAAAAATATTGTGCACAACAACAACAAACTGACAAAGATATCGTGCACAACAACAACAAACAACTGAAAAAATATCGTGCACAACAACAACAAACAACTGAAAAAATATCGTGCACAACAACAACAAACAACTGAAAAAATATCGTGCACAACAACAACAAACAACTGAAAAAATATCGTGCACAACAACAACAAACAACTGTAAAAATATCGTGCACAACAACAACAAACAACTGAAAAAATATCGTGCACAACAACAACAAACAACTGAAAAAACATCGTGCTCAACAACAACAAACAACTGTAAAAATATCGTGCACAACAACAACAAACAAATGAAAACATATCGTGCACAACAACAACAAACAACTGTAAATATTGTGCACAACAACAACAAATTGACAAAAATATCGTGCACAACAACAACAAACAACTGAAAAAATATCGTGCACAACAACAACAAACAACTGTAAAAATATCGTGCACAACAACAACAAACAAATGAAAAAATATCGTGCACAACAACAACAAACAACTGTAAATATTGTGCACAACAACAACAAATTGACAAAGATATCGTGCAAAGCGGGAAAAATATCCTGCAAAAAACATTCACCCCTCCGCCTTCAAATATCTAATGGTTCAGCCAGTCATCTATTAGTAAACTGATGAAATCTGAGATCAATCAATCAAACTTACCATCATAATCAACAATACTGGTCCAATAAACGACCACCGAAAACCTTCTCTGAGGGACAGCCAACATCTAAAACAAACAAATAGTAATTAGTAATTAACATCAGTACAATATCCTAATATTTGATTCATTCGACTCTCACGTTGAGGGCAAGCCAGTTAATCCCGAATAACAAACGTGGCGTGAGAAAGAACAACACATCAAACAAACTATGTTCGCTTGTCGCCCGAGCCGGGTATTCCAGGTCACATGTAATGAAAGGCTAGCAGTCTCACGCTTGGACACGCATCTTACATTGCTAACAGTAAAACATATTTGTTTAGAAAGACCATGCCTAAGATCAGGTATAATGATGTTGTTGTCGTAATTGTTTTTGTCGTTGTTGTTTTTGTTGCTGTTACTGTTGTTGTTGCTGTTGTTGGTATCGTCGTTGGTATTGTTGCTGTTGATGCTGTTGTAGTTGTTTCTGTTTTTGTTGTTGTTGTTGTTGTTGTTGTTGTTGCTATTGTTGTTGTTGTTGTTGCTGTTGTTGTTGCTGTTGCGATTGTTGTTGTTGTTGTTGCTATTGTTGTTGTTGTTGTTGCTGTTGTTGTTGCTGTTGTTGTTGCTGTTGTTGTTGTTGCTGTTGTTATTGTTTTTGTAATTGTTGTTTCTGCTGCTGCTGCAGCTACAGTGTAGGCATTTCATTGTTTTGGCTGCATGTTTAGCTTATGTTTTTTTAATAAAGTTAACAACACACCCTTTTCTTGTTCCGTAGCCCTCACTATGTACTGCAACTGAAATACCAACTATTATGAAAGGAATCCCTAGAAAAAAAGGCATTGAAATTACGAAATATTACTTACTATAAATAATTGAACAAATATTTAAAGACCTGTTACACCAATTTTGTCGCGCGATATATATTAGAAGTGGCGATCAATGGCGATTTTGTCGAGAGTAGTCGAGGTACACACAGGAAATATTTTTAACCCAAAATGGATCACCCCTGTCAAGTAGGTAGGTAGGTACGTAGGTAGGTAGGTAGGTAATTAATTAAGTAAGTAAGTAAGTAAGTTGATTGTATAACTAAATTGGTTTCCAGCCTTACCCCATGCCATTATATAATAGTGTTCTGTCTTGATAACTTTCTTCTCGTAAGCGATGACAATTTTCTGATAGAGATGTATACCTTCAACTAACATCCATAAGAATGCCACGGTAAATAAATAGTGCAGTAGTATGGCTACAATCATACACGGTATCTGTCAATAAAAACAATGGGAAACTATATCGTTATTATGATTATCAAATGGAAGTAATTATAGAAGAAAACGTTCAAGAAATGTACAAGACGTATTGAAGAAGGAGAATACAAAAAGAAGAAGAAGAAGAGCATAAAACAGAAGAAGAAGAAGAAGAAGTTGAGAAGAAGAAGAACAAGATGAAAAAGAAGAAGAAGAGGAAAATGAAGAGGAAGAAGAAGAAGAAGAAGAAGAAGAAGAAGAAGAAGAAGAAGAAGACGAAGAAGAAGAAGAAGAAGAAGAAGACGAAGAAGAAGAAGAAGACGAAGAGGAAGAAGAAGAATTACTTCAATTACTTACTAGCTACCAGCGTTTTTATCATAATGACCAATATTACCTTGTGATCGACAGCATTGATTCCTGCCAGGAATACTATCTGTGCAGCTGCTAAAGCTATACATAAATGAAGATGAATCTTGAACCGACTATCTTTCAACCTAAAACAACATAACATATAAAGAAACTGTAAGTAAAGCAAATAACAAATAAATACAACACTAAGATCACATGGATACTGTACTAGCTGAGGGAGAAAAGCCTGGGAAATTGAACACTATTTTGTCAGAATTGTCCAAAATCATCACAAATTACAGTTATATAGCTGTTTATATAGCTGACTGTCAAGGCTTGCCAGTCAGTCATACAAATCCTTGCTATATTTGAGATAAAACTTTCAGAATTCCTTTTGTTTGAAAATGGTCACATGATCACGTCCCACAAAAAGGCCTATTGAGGCTTTCCTTATGCAAATGCGCCTGTTGCCAAATAGTACAGCGGTGTAAGGTAAAATGAGACTGGAATATTGAGCGGGAAAATGCATGAAATAATAATGAATATCAATACATACCGTAAGAATGGTAAAGTGAATATCGTAAGAAGCAGACACAATAGAGATATTGAACAACCAACATATGTAATGATTTCTAGGGCAAGCCTATCCGACTCTGATATCTGAAAAACACATAAACATCTTCGTTAACCGAAAAAAATTCAAATTGGTTGGACTCTGGCCTGATTTTGGTTTAACATATTCACACGTTTTGATCTACACTTATACCTCCATCAGTGATCGTTTGTAACTCACTCAGTTTGTAACGATCACTGATGAAGGTCTAAGGGGCCGTTTACATGAGATAGGATTACCCTAGGTGTAGGGCTTACTCTTATCGTTTTCTTTTCTCTGGGGACTCTCAAACAAAAGAGTTAGCCCTGCTAGGAGGGTTATCCTATCTCCATGTAAACGGCCCCTAAGTGTAGATCGAAACGTCTGAATAAATTAGACCAAAATCAGGCCAGAGTCAAACCAATTTGTATTTTAATATGAATCCTGGCTGCAAATTCAACATTTTTACTATCTTCGTTAACCATCACTGAGAACTGTACCGAAGCAAGATCTGCTATTCATTAGCCTCTTAAGACCGCCGTCAAAAATGATCAGCCAGTAACTTTGATATTTTAATACTCCAGTTTCATGTTATCTAGTACCGCTGTTCTATTTGCAATTAACAAAAGGCGAATTTGCACAGGCTAAGGCCTCTTCTACACGAATCCGATCCGGCTGAAACCGCATAGAAATATTTGCGTCCACACGAATCCTGTTGATCGTTTCCTATTCAAAAGTATGCGGTTTCAGTGACCGGATTCACTGGATTCGTGTGGACGATAGACCGATTCGCATCAAAAAGTATGCGGTTTCAAAAGTATCCGGATCCGTGTAGCCGGGGTCTAAGCCTCGATTTGTAGTGTAAAAATATTCACAAATCCCAAGCAAAGTACGAAAAAATGTTTAACAATAGAAAACGCATTTGAATTTACTGTGAATTGAGGCTATCCCTGTACAAATGCGCCTTTTGTCAAATAGTAAAGCGGTGCTAGATAACATGAAACTGGTATATTCGTACTGTACTTGGGTGCGCTGTAATAGGCCATGGATTTGCAAGATGGCGTCATTTTACTTCTAGTACCAGAATGCTTTACGAATTTCCTTCCTTATTCAGATTTTTATTCCCTCTGGAGAATACTAGAACAATTGACACTAATTATTTTAGAAAAGAAAGTTGGCAAAGCATTCTGGTGCTGATAGTATATAGCCAATTCAATTAACCTTGTCGCTGAAACAAGCATAAAGCCTAATCTTGAGAGCGAAAGTGGTCATGGGATTTTAAAATTTCATGAGTTTTCAAGTTTCCTAAACCGTAATTTGTGTTTTTGTTTCCACTGAGGAACACTTGCAAATACATGTTGAATGTTTTACACGCTTTGCACGCCTCGTTCGCCTCGTTAAACGATATCCCACGATCCCTTTCGGTCTGACGATTAGGCTTTAGGCATTATAAATCAGCGACAAAGTTAATTGAATTAGCTATATAACACGCTTTTGCAGTGGACTTGAATGTAATAAAAACACAATTTATATGGCTATATTTACCTTGTAATCTGATGTTTCCATGAGAATAGCAAAGCTTGTCAAATGATTGGTCTGACATGTATAGTACAAAGCGTTGCTATGGTTATTTTGATAGGTGTCAATCAAAGTAAGACCACGTGTTGACCAAGCCCCTCCTACTGTAAGACTGAAATAATATAACAATGAGTTAAAATCAGGGGGGGTCCAGAAATTTGTCAGGGAGGTGTCCCAATTGCAATTGAAGGGCTCCTAAGAGTGTAAGGGGATGTCCGGTCCCTAAATGTCTTATGTAGTATAGGGGCTTTCCGGTGCCACAAGGGCCATACTAATAGCAAGGTGATAGCATTGCCGTGTGATTTCAAGTAGAGCAAAAACACTAAAACCATGAAATACAAACAGTTGCTAACTAGCACCTTCTATTTCAGTAGTCACTATTTAGTCACTCAACCAGAAACTTCAAATACTAAGGGAAACAATGCCTCATTACAACTTCACTTGTCTTTGGTAGTGACTAATAGTCACTAAATAAGAACTATTACACAGTAGCAATTTTATTTTATTTCATGCATTTAGTGTTTTCGCTCTATATAATGCGGTTTCATACTTCTTATTTTCATTCCAATACACACAAAGAGAACTTGTAGAAGTATTCAGGTCGATCTGAAACAAGTAAAAATAGAGCCACTGTTCAATATAAGGTTCACATTTACCCATCGCTAATTGTTATCTAGTGTTAAACTAATGGTTTAGAGTACAAACACTAAAAGTGTGCAATACTTTGTACTATTTACCACTAAATAGTGTTGATTAAACAATAGAGAACAAAAGAATTTGCATAATTTAGCAGTATTTAGTGGTATTTATGTTGCACACTTTTAGTGTTTGTACTCTAGTACTTTGCCTAGTAGACCTAGTACTAATCCTGGTTTGAAAACTTCAAAGAACCTATGGAATTAAACCTGGGTTAGTGCTAATCCTAGTTCAACTTCTGTTCTAGTTAGTACTATGGATAACTGTGTGCAATAGGAGGTTTATTTTCTCACGAGGATTTTTCCCCGGGTTATCCGGTTTTCCTCCCTTTGCAAAAATGAGCATGTGAGCAGAGTTGTGTGTACAATATTTAACGTAGAGGTAGTGAGTGTGTGTCTGAGTCTCCCCAATTAGTAGGGCACACATGTCCAGCTAGAACGATTGAGACGTTCAAAAAGTGATTTATTTATATTTATTTTTATTACCTTTTCGTATTCAATGACTTTGAATCTGATAGTCCCATTAACTTGATGGAATGATTTCCCATCGTGCATTGCGATGATCGATACCACTGGAGAAGCCACCTTCATTAATCGACCACTTGACTGTTTGGATCTGAAATAGAACATTGGTGTATTTTTACTGCGAATACTCCCTTTCCGAGAAACTTTGTCACACGTGAAGTGAAAAGCCTACAAGCTAGTAGCGCAGGGGATTATGAGTAACCTATGTATACTTTATTAGAACTCAGGGATTCCATGGCCATATTGCTACACTTGTCAATATGTATATGTTATTGAGAAATGTCCATTTTGACTTATCAAACAACAAGAAAGGCGTTCCGAATGCACATTTAGTTTCTGAACTGAACGCTTATTGAAATAGTATTTCACATAACCATAATGCCTGTTTTGGGAGGTATAGATGTTGTAATACAAATTTAGAGAATACATAATGTTTTTTATCATGTTACCTTATTAGTATACAGAATAGGGATTCACCGTATGGTGGATCAAGGTGGATCTGTGGATCCACTTAAGGAATGACGTCATAGTTATAAAGACGACGCTGGCCCGAAAGGCCTGATTGTCACTTTTGACCCGATTTTGGCCTTTTTGGCCCGATTTTGTCCCTTTTGACCCTCTTAATGTCCTTTCTGTCCTTTTCCCAGTGTCCTTTTTGTCCTCGTAAACGTTTTCTGAATCGGGCCAAAAGGGACAATCAGGTCTTTCGTGCCAGTGTCGTCTTTATAACTATGACGTCATTCCTTAGGTGGATCCACAAATCCACCTTGATCCACCTGACGGTGAACCCCTATATTCTGTATACTACTTACCTTTGCTTAGAAGTGGGAAACATATCGTGTATACCTTTGTAGAGTATAGCGGCATTGCCAAACGGGCCTTTTCTAACAGTAGACGCAGTGATAGATATTGTAGTATCATTCAAGTCTATGGTTCCATGTTCTTCTTCTGTGAAATTCCCCATGATTTCTATCAAATATAAAATAATTTACAAAAATCAATCCTGGGAAGTTATTGTTGAAATACATAGGAACCCCTCTCTACCGGCCCTAAAAACGGAATTCGTTTCCAGTTAAATCCAACGTTTTCTCCAACGTTGCGAATAAAACCTCAATAAACCGAAACCTTCGCTAAAAGTTATTAAGTTATTTTTGAAATACATAGGAACCCCTCTTTACCGGCCCTAAGAAACGGAATTCGTTTCCAGTTAAATCCAACGTTGCAAATAAAACTTCAATAAACCGAAATCTTCGTTAAACCGAATACAAATGAAAAAATAGGAGTTGTGTTTGCTGTGTTAAATATGTCGTCGATCGTCCGTCAGGTAGTACGACGGTCCTGGGTTCGATCACCGGACAGACGCTATTTTCTACTGGCTTTCACATAACCATGATGCCTCTGCTTTTTGGGGCGTAGGAGAGGAAATGGGTACCGGCAATATTTCTTGATATTAACTGGTTAAACTAGACGAAGCTATGCCACTGACTGGGGTGTGCAATAGACCGAATCGAAATATGACGTACTCTAATTGTTCTTGACTGTCTAGCCTCGTGTTCACGTTGGAAAACAATAGAGTTTTCACATATATGCGAGGCTGGTCATTCAAGAAGAATTGTTATTCAAATTGGCCGCCATATTTCGATTCGGTGTATAACTACACCAACTCATAACTTCCTTTTTTGCTTTTGTTTTCTTACCGATATTTGGCGTTGGGTAATGATAGTGGCCATTGGTTTGTTTAGCGAACTCCATTGATAACAGCAGCGTCTTCGCCACGTTTTCAACAAGGGTCACAAGATTGTCAATCTGTCAAACAATGATTTGGAGAAAAGTGATTGAGTTACAGCAGTTCTCAGTCACACGTGCACCGCTCGCATAAAAAGCACCGCTATAAAACGTGAAGTTGGTGGACGTCAATCAAACTGTGTTTACGAGACGCATGATGTTTTTACTTCAGTCGGGCTGCGAAACATGTCTGAATCTGACGAAGAAGTTATTGTGGGAATTCAGCTTCCAGATTCAAACATGTTTCGCAACCCGACTGAAGTAAAAACACCATGCGTCTTGTAAACACAGTTTGACTGTATGTCATAGATATCATAGATATCATTAAAATAGAAATTATAATTACAATTCGGGGGTCACTTATGACGCAATTAAAGAACGTTTATTAAAACAATACACATTTAGATATTAAGATTTCTTAATTTCAATCAATGTTAATACAGTGGAACCCCGTTAATCCGGCCACCGAAGGGACAGCCTAAAGTGGCCGTATTAACGGGGTGGCCGTATTATGCGGGTAAATTTTATAAAAAATGTATGGGCATGCATTTTGTTGGGACCTAAAAAACTGGCTGTAATAACGGTGTGGCCGTTTTAAGCGGGTTGCCGTAAGGCGGGGTTCCACTGTATATATTTTAATAATGGCCTTTATGTTATCATCATCATTCCAAAACAATATTTATAAGAAAAAAGATGTCTATTCTTTATAAATTAAAAATTATAATAATAATAATAATGGTGCAATGTTTTAGGAGCATTATCGAGGCCCTGTTAGAGGGGGTCTGAATAATCCATAATCCTGTTTGAAGTTCATAAATAATCGGTAATCCTAAATTGTAAATAATGATTTACCAAAAATAAATTACAAACGAGTAATCCTAAATCCTCAATTGGTCCTAAATGCTGCAAATATATTCCATAATCCTTTAACTTTTGGGTCAATAATCCATATCCCTGCTCTAAAAACCCTAATAATCCATAATGCTAAAACCCTAACAGGGCCTCATTATCTAAGGCTCAATGCTCTTACATAAATCAATAAATAAATTATTGGAAAAGAAAAGTTTTGAATACGTAATGTTATCTGCACTTCTTTTCGTTACAGATCAGTGAGTTCCATAGTGGTTATACCTTTTTCGATTTTCTCCACATCTTCTTGAATGGAGCATCCACGATAACACTCAAAATATCCACAAACAGCTCCTGCTGCTCCTGCAAGATTATAGCTAGATTGAAGTTTAATTATTATACTTGCTACACCTAATTGCAATAACGTTGTCATATAAAAAAGAAAATTACAAAATAGGAATTAATTAAAAGACAAAAGAAGAAGTTCAGCTTGAGTACTCTGCTTTTGTATTTTAATCAATTCCTATTTTGTAATTTAATTTCTTTTTTATATGATAATGTTATTGCAATTAGGTGTAGCTTTCTTGACTAATTTACCTCTATTAGTATAAGAGAGGCCTAGGCCATGCAATATTCCCCTTAAAAGTTTCCTGCGCCATCTTGAAAGGTAGCAGTGCCTTTGCATCGAAGCGAGACGAACGTTAAGCTTGCGATGATAGAGACACGTGAATAATTGTCAGTCCCACGAGGTGTTAAAAGGTCTCTATCATTGCAAGCTCAGCGTCCGTCTCGCTTCAATGCAAAGGCCCAGCTACTTTTCAAGATGGCGCAGGGAACTGTGAAGGGGACTACTAGCCATTTTCAAAACAAGCAGGAGACTGGGGCGAGAAGCACAAAAACTCCATAGTCTTTAAAGTCGTAAAGAGGCCATTTTTATTGGCTGAGAGATATTGTCGATTACAGTCCAGACCTGCTTGTGCTCACGATATCCTTGTGCTCACGACATCCGTGCACGAGCGGATAAAACGGTTTTCTTCAAACTTTTTTTAGTTGTTTTTCGCTTATTGATGGTAAAAAACAAACAAATCGAAGTTAGTTTTCTATGGGTCTGTACTTCAATCGACAATCAAAATTACGTCACAAATGATCAAAACTTTGCAGTGAAAAACCCCTCGCTGCGCTCGTGGTTCCACTTGAGTCTTGATCATTTGTGACGTAATTTTGATTGTCGATTACAGTACAGACCCATAGAAAACTGACTTCGATTTGTTAATTTTATTATAACGTCATTTTACTACCAGTACCAGAATGCTTTACGAGCGTCCTTTGTCATTCAGATTTTAATCCCTCTTGTGAATAGCTGAACAATTGTCCTTTTCACAGTTCCGTTCTGTGACGAAATGTTAGTTCCAAGGCGAGGTTACGTTGGAGTTGCTGCACATGATACATTCCAGTTGATCTCGTTTGGAAGTGCGCAAAGGATTGTTTGTCAAAACGAACAGTTCCAAAATGGCGCCTCGAAACAGCAACGATTTCGGTTACTTTTAGGCATTTGCGTTTTGTTTTTATTCTTTTTATCGCTGATAGAGCAGCAGAGAGCTTTTGTTGTCCAAGTTAAATATAATTTTCTAATGTATAATTCTAAGTTATGTTAATGACAAATTTATAGACGGTTAACACGGGAAACAACTCTCTCGAACGACGCCATCTTGGAATTGTTGGCGATGTGACTAGCCGGAATTGCGCGCGCGAAATCACCTGGTTATAGTTTTGCTATGTGTGGCAACTACAACCTCGACTTGGAACTATTATTCGTGGTCATTGAACGGGGCTGTGAAAAGTTCTATTGGTTTAACAAAAGAAAGTAGGCAAAGCATTCTGGTCTTAATAGTACATGACACTATAATGTAACTGACCTATTAAAATATGGTTTATTCAACTATAAATGTTATTCCAGTATGGTGTACCTTATAGACATTATGATCCTGGTAGATAACTGGTCTTTTTAAAACATCAACGGCCTCCTTTATGAGATTAAGCATCTCGTCGACATCAATAGATCGGTTGAGCATCGAGAATATATTTTTCAGTGTTTGCTTGCTTTCTTCCCTTGAAAAACTGCTTTTATACTTTACCTAGTCGTCGAAAAGGACAGTATAAAATGACTATTAGAAACCACGCAGCATGTGAGCTCGTTTACAGTGCGAATCGAAAAACCGTGGGCACCCAGAAATATTTTAGAAATCGTTTATTGTTCGTTAAACAACTCACAAACTCTTACTACAAAAAAATTATCATACTACACATCAGTCAAACTTCTTGCGGTGATATAGTTGTTTCTGAGTTGTTCAATGAACAATAAACGATTTCTAAAATATTTCTTGGTGCCCACGGTTTTTTGATTCGCACTGTAAATGCTATCAAATATGTCAATTTTTATTTTATAAAGGAAATAGAAAACTTGCTTTCTGTCAAAAAACGCGCGCGCGTGCTGTGTGCAGTTATATAAAGCACGCGAGGTTGTCAGAACACGAGAGAAGTGTTAATTAAGAGAAGCACGACGCGAAGCGAAGCTTCTCAACACTCCCCAAGTGCTTTATAACTGCACACAGCACGCGCGCACGTTTTTTATTTATTTAATACATTTAAGAATTGAAAACTTAAACTAACGTGGAAGTTACAATTTTGTCAAACTTTTAAAAACTAAATTGAAATTTGAATGCTGATTATTATACGAGATTAAGTATAAGTAATTTTAACATTTGTAGAGGCTGGAACAAAATAATATAGAAAGAAGGGATAATAACCCCTACAATATACTACGGCAAATATTGATAAGTAAAAAGTATATTGATAAGTAAAAAGTATTCATACCTCACGATCAACAGGAGCAACAGTTGAATGGCAAGTATAGTAATTATGATCCTTCTGGTGTTTCTTGACTACATACAAAAAAAAAGTAAAAAACATGCTCATGTAAAAAAAAAGATAAATTGCAAGGGGAAAATAACTGAAAACAAATAATGACCTGGCCTACTCCGGGCCAAGAAGTCGCCGTAAGACGCCTAAAGACACCTTAAGTTGCCCTAGAAAGTTGCCCTAGATCGCTATTTTTCCCATTTTTCTTCAAAATCTCTTAAGACGCCTAAAGAAGCCTTAAGATGCTTATAGTCGCAGCGTCTTAGGGCGAATTCTGGGCCCGGATCGGAGCAGACCTATACTAGCTCCGCTTTACCAGAACCACGTCTTATTTGCTGCCGAGGAGGAGAAATGGACTTTGCACTTCATAACCGAGATGTAGAGAAGTTATATCAGTACATGATTAGCTAATGAACATACAATCACTTTTCTTGTCAAGGACTTGGATGGTATTTTTGAGACATTCCATGTTGTTGAAAGTTTACAAAATGAGTACAACACCTCCAGTGATATATGTTTTGAAATATACAGTCAATTCCAAAAACATTGTCGTCAATAGGCTTCAAGTCTACACGACTAGACCGAAAGGTAGCATGGGTAGAAATCAACGAAGCGGCGAATTATTCATAATTAGTTGATTGAGTGCGCGTGGTATTGCATTAGATACCGTGTGCATTTATTCGCTTCGTTGATTTCTACCCATGCTTCCTTTCGGTCTAGTCGCGTAGACTTGAAGCCTATTGACGACAATGTTTTTTTGAATTGACTGTATACCTTAGATAGATAGGCAGGGGCGGATCTAGTGGGTGCATGCCCCTTCAGGCACCGGACATCCCTATAGCGCCACAATAACCCCTATTTTATGTAAGACATTTAGGGACCGGATATGCAAGTTATATTGTAGTAGATGTACACTAACCTATAGAGTAGATAGAAACTCCTTTTTTCAATCCAATACATAGAGACTGTGATTGCGAACATGGTCTTGATTGATTCTGTCGTTCACATGAATCCTCTTGTCTCTGATTTGGATATTTTACTGTATATGCTTCTCGCCGACCATAACAAACCGCTACGATAAGATACAACGTTATCATTCAAATCGTGTTCGTATCAGAAATACCGTATGCAATCTTGAAAACAATACCATTACCATATATGGTATTGTAGGTGGAAATAACAAAAAGCTTTGATTAGCGCGCGAGATTTTTTAACAGGTTGAGATTGCAACAGAACAATAGGCATATCTTTGATACGTGCGTGACACGTGTATATAGCTACAATCTTGGACAAAAAGGTTGACAAAATGTGATTTATGAGTTAAAACTGCACAAAAACGTATTTTGGTCTATAAAGCCGTCCCCCGGCATTAATGTTGAAGAGTGATTCATTGTTTGAAAACGAACTACAGTCTTTGACAAAAGTGTTGGCACAACAAAGACTAGATCATTTTTAATCCCCCCCCCCCCCCCCCCCCCCCCCCCACATCTTACGATAGTGGCCGTCCAAAGACAGCTAACTGCATGTATTGTATAAGCAATGTGCAACATGCTACAAAACATTAGTTAACGTTTCTTCAAATAATTGTTTTCACTTCTTTCACATAATTAATCATAATGTATTCAGGGTTTTTTTTAAATTAAAATCAAACGAATTTGAGCGTTACAATATCTTCTCACCAAATACAGAAGGCATTATGGTTATTGTAAAAGTAAAGAATACGATATTGCAGTACTTACATGGCCATTGAAGGCCAAAAACAGTGAAGTTATATTCATTGGCTATCCTAGCACATTCACATCCAAATGTTGATATAGATTGTTTCCATTCCCCCACAAAAGACTCGTCCAAATATTGGGATATATTTCCCTTCAATAACAGTTCAAAATTATATATATTTTCAAGGTCGCCATTGCTCAGTTTTCCATAACATCCCATCCATTGGAAAGATAAGTCACAACTTCGTTCTGTAAAGAAAAGATTGTCTGAGTTTATCATCGAGTCAAGTGTCGAGTACTTTGTTAGGGTTTTCCGATTTACCGGCACAAAGGCAGATTTGGCACTAATAGTGCCAGATAATAGTACCCGTGTTAATTTGTCATTATTTCCGCAATATTCTTCTTATTTTTTTTTTATTCTTACTAAGAAAATGTTATATTTTGAACACATGCAAC